>CAUDMG010002875.1:0-58428 GCA_958450375.1 Homarus gammarus | reverse complement strand
TACTCTTATCCCTCCCTGTTACACGCCCAAACCCCCGTTTCATGGCTCTGAACGGGTGCCTGGCCTCACACACCGGTCAGTGTGCATTGAAGGGTGAGGGCCCGGCCCTGACGCCCGGGTCATGGCACTCAAGGGGACCCGGCCCTCACATCTCGGGTCATGGTGCTGAAGGGGTGCCCGGACCCTCACATCCCGGTGCCATGGCACTGAAGTGGTGTCACCGGCCCCACACCCCTGGTCATTGGCATTAATGGGTGCCCGGCCCTCACACCCCGGGTCATGGGCACTGAAAGGGGGTGTCCGGCCCATCACCCCCGGTCATGGCACTGCAAGGGTGCCCGGCCCTCAAACCCGCAGCACAGACCTCTGTGCACACCTGGAAGGGGTGCGCCGGCCTTCCACCCCCCGGGTCATGTTACTGAAAGGGTGCCCGGCCCTCACATCCCGGGTCATAGCACTGAAGGGATGCCAGGCACTCATACCCCGGGTCATGGTGCTGGAGGGGTGCCCGGCCCTCACACCCCAGGTCATGGCACTTAAAAGGTGCCCGGTCCTCACACCCCGGGCTCATGTGCTGAAGGGAGTGGTGCCCGCCCTCACGACCCGATTCATGGCACTGAATGGGTGCCCGGCCCTCACACCACCGAGTCATGGCAGTGAAATGGTGCCCGGCCCTCACACACCGGGTCATGGCACTGAAGGTGTGCCCGGCCCTCACACCCCTGGTCATAGACCTAAACGGGTGCCCGGCCCCTCTCACCCCGGGTCATGGCGACTGAAAGAGTGCCCGGCTTTTACACCCCGGGTTCATGGCACTGAAGGAGTGATCCGAGCCCTCACACCCCGGGTCAAGTCCATGAAGGGGTGCCGGCCCTCACACCACGGGGTCATGTCACTGAAAGCGGTGCCCGGCCCTCACACCCCCGGGTCATAGCACTAAAGGGTGCCCGGCCCCACACCCCTGAATCATGGCACTGAAATCGTGCCCGGCCCTCACCACACCGGGTCATGGAGCTGAAGGGTTGCCCGGCCCTCACACCCCGGGTCATGTGAAGGGGTGCCCGGCGCTCACACCCCGGGACATGTGAAGGGGTGCCCGGCCCTCACACCCCGGTCAGGGCACTGAAACGGTACCCGGCCCTCATACCCGGTTCATAGCTCTTAGGGCTGCCTGCTCTCACACCACGGTTCATGTCACTGAAGGGTGCCCGGCCTTCACACCCCTGGTCATGGCACTGAAGGGGTGCCCGGCCCTCAGACCCCGGGTCATGTCACTGAAGCGGTGTCCTGCCCTCACACCCAGGGTCATGGCACTGAAAGCGGTGCCGGGCCGTCACACCCCGGGCCATGGCACTGAAGGTGTGCCCGGCCCTCACACCCCGGTCATAGGACCTAAAGGGGTGCCGTCCCTCACAACCCGGGTCATGTGAAGGGGTGCTCGGCCTACACACCTGGTACAGCACTGTAGGGTGCCCGGCCCTCACACCCTGTGTCATGGCACTGAAAGGGTGACCGGCCCTCACACCCCAGGTGTGGTGACTGGAGGGGTGCCCGAGCCTCAAACCCCGGTTCACAGCACTGAGGGTGCCCGGCCCTTCGCACCCCGGGTCATGGCACTGAAGGGGTGCCCGGCCCTCACACTCCGGGTCATGCCTCTGAAGGAGCTACCCGGCCCTCATACCAGGTTCATGGCACTGACGGGTTGCCCGGTCCTCACACCCCGTGGTCATGGTCCTGGAGGGGTGCCCGGCCCTCACACCCCAGGTCATGTCACTGAAGGGGTGCCCGGCCACACACCCACGGGCATGGTGCTGAGGGGTGCCTCGTCTCACACCCCGATTCATGGCACTGAAATCAAGACAGCCCCAAAACCTGGGTCATGGCTGCTGAAGGGGTGCCCGGCCCTCACAACCCCGATTCATGGCACTGAAGGGGTGCCCGGACCCTCACACCCGTGTCATATGAGGGGGTGCCGGCCCTCACACCCTGGTTAGCATGCACTGAAGGGGTGCCCCGGCCTTCCACCCTGGTTTCATGGCACTGAAGGGGTGCCCGGCCCTCACACCCTGAGTCATGGCTACTGAAAGGGGTGCCCGGCCCTCACACCCCGGGCAGTGGTTCTGGAGGGTGCCCGGCCCTTGCACCCCGGTACATGTCACTGAACGGGTGCCCGGCCCTAACACCCCTGGTCATGTCACTGAAGGGGTGCCCAGCCTCACCACCCCGGTGTCATGCGCTGATGGGGATGCCCGGCCGTCACACCCTCGGTCATGTCATGAATGGTGCCTCGGCTCTCACACCCGGGCGCGGTGCATGGAGGGGTGCCCGGCCCTCACACCCCGGCGTCCATGGCAACTGCAGAGGTGCACGGCCCTCACACACGGGTCATGGTCACTGAAGGGGTGCCCGCCCCTCACACCCCTGGCCATGGCACTGAAGGGGTGCCCGGCCCTCACACCACGAGTCATGGCACTGAATGGGTGCACTGCCCTCACACCCTGGTTCATGGCACTGAAAAGGTGCCCGGCCCTGACAAACCGGTTCTACGATCTGTAGGGGTGCCCGGCCCTCACACCCCGTTTCATGGCGCTGAACGGGTGCCTGGCCCTCACAACCCGGGTCATGGCATTGAAGGGGTGCCCGGCCCTGACACCCGGGTCAAGTCACTAAAGGGGTGCCCGGCCCTCTCACATCCCGGGTCATAGCACTGAAGGGATGCCAGGCACTCATACCCCGGGTCATGGTGCTGGAGGGGTGCCCGGCCCTCACACCCCAGGTCATGGCACTGAAAAGGTGCCCGGCCCTCACACCACGGGCCATGGAGCTGGAGGGGTGCCCGGCCCTCACACCCCGATTCATGGCACTGAATGGGTGCCCGGCCCTCACACCCCAGGTCATGGCACTGAAATGGTGCCCGGCCCTCACAACCCGGGTCATGGCACTGAAGGTGTGCCCGGCCCTCACACCCCTGGTCATAGACCTAAACGGGTGGCCGGCCCTCTCACCCCGGGTCATGGGCTGAAAGAGTGCCCGGCCCTTACACCCCGGGTCATGGCACTGAAGGAGTGATCGACCCTCACACCCCGGATCAATGTCATTGAAGGGTGCCCGGCCTTCACACCACGGGTCATGTCACTGAAAGCGTGCCCGGCCCTCACAACCCGGGTCATAGCACTGAAGGGGTGCCCGGCCCTCACACCCCGAATCATGGCACTGAAATCGAGCCCGGTCCTCACACACCGGGTCATGGTGCTGAAGAGGTGCCGGGCCCTCACACCCCGGGTCAAGTGAAGGGGTGCCCGACGCTCACACCCCGGGTCATGTGAAGCGGGTGCCCGGCCCTCACACCCCAGGACATGTGAAGGGGTGCCCGGCCCTCACACCGCCGTTCACAGCACTGTTGTGGTGCCTGGCCTTCACACTCGGTTTCATAGCACTGAAAGGCTGCCCTGCCCTCACACCCCTGTTCGTGGCTCTGAAGGGGTGCCCAGCCCTCACACCCCGATTCATGGCACTGAAGGTGTGCTGACCCTCACACCCCGTGTCATGTGAAGGGGTGCCCGGCCATCACACCCCGGTTCGCAGCACTGTAGGGGTGCCCGGCCCTCACACTCGGACTCATGGTACTGAAGGGGTGCCCGGGCCTCACACTCAGGGTCATGGTGCTGGAGGGGTGCCCGGCCCTCACACCCCGGGACATGTCACTGAAAGGGTGCCCGGCCCTCACACCCCGGATCATGTCACTAAAAGGGAGCCCGGCCGTCACACCCCAGGTCATGTCACTGAATTGGTGTCCTGCCCTCACACCCCAGGCCATGGTGCTGGTGGGGTGCCCGGCCCTCACAACCCGGTTCATGGCACTGAATTGTGCCAGGGGCCTCACACTCCGGGTCATGGTGCTGGAGGGGTGCCCGGCCCTCACAACCCGGTTCATGGCACTGAAGTGTGCCAGGGGCCTCACACTCCGGGTCATGGTGCTGGAGGGGTGCCCGGCCCTCACACCCCGGGATATGTCACTGAAAGGGTGCCCGGCCCTGAGACCCCAGGTCATGTCACTGAAAGGGAGCCCGGCCGTCACACCCCAGGTCATGTCACTGAATTGGTGTCCGGCCCTCATACCCCGGGCCATGGTGCTGGTTGGGTGCCCGGCGCTCACACCCCGGTTCATGGCACTGTTGAGGTGCCCGGCCCTCACACACGTGGCCATGGCACTGAAGGTTTGCCCGGCCCTCACACCCCTTGTCATGTACCTAAAGTGGTGACCGGCCCTCACACCCCGATTCATGGCACTGAAAGGGTGCCCGGCCCTCACACCCCAGGCCATGGTGCTATAGGGGTGTCCGGCCCTGACATCCCAGGGCTTGACACTGAAGGGGTGTCCGGCCCTCAAACCCCTGGCCATACTGCTGGAGGGGTGCCCGGCCCTCACATCCCGATTCATGGTACTGAATGGGTGCCCGGCCCTCACACCCCAGGTTATGGCACTGAAAAGGTGCCCGGCCCTCACACCCCGGTTCATGGGACTGAAGGGGTGCCCGGCCCTGACGCCCCGGGTCATGACACTGAAGGGGTGCCAGGCCCTCACATCTCGGGTCATGGTGCTGAAGGGGTGCCCGGCCCTCACACCCCTGGTCATGTCACTAAAGGGGAGCCCGGCACTAACACCCCGTGTCATGTCACTGAAGGGGTGCCCGACCCTCACACCCTGGGTCATGGCACTGAAGCGGTGCCCGGCGGTCACAACCCGGACCATGGCAGTGAAGGTGTACCCGGCCCTCACACCCCTGGTCATAGACCTAAACGGGTGCCCGGCCGTCACACCCCGGGTCATGGGGCTAAAGGGGTGCCGGCCCTCACACCCCGGGTCATGGCACTGAAAGGGTGCCCGGCCCTCGCACCCCGGATCATGTCATTGAAGGGGTGACCGGCCTTCACACCCCGGGTCATGTCACTTAAATGGTGCCCGGCCCTCACACCCGGGTCATTGCACTGTAGGGGTGCCCGGCCATCAAAACCCCGGGTCATGGTGCTGGAGTGGTGCCCGGCCCTCACACCCCGAATCATGGCACTGAAGGGGTGCCCGGCACTCACACCCCGGGTCATGTGAAGGGGTGCCAAGCCCTCACACCCCGGGATATGTGAAGGGGTGCCCGGCCCTCACACCCCGGTTCACTGCACTGTAGGGGTCCCCGGCCTTCACACCCAGTTTCATAGCACTGAAAGGGTGCCCGGCCCTTACACAGCGGTTCATGGCACTGAAGGGGGTGCCCTGCCCTCACACCCCTGTTCATGGCTCTCAAGGGGTGCCCGGCCCTCACACCCCGATTCATGGCACTGAAGGTGTGCCCGACCCTCACACCCCGTGTCATGTGAAGGGGTGCCCGGCCCTCACAACCCGGTTCGCAGCACTGTAGGGGTGCCCGGCCTTCACACCCTGTTTCATGGCACTGAAAGGGTGAAGAGCCCTCACACCCCGGTTCATGACACTGATCGGGTGCCTGGCTCTCACACCCAGGGATATGTCACTGAAAGGGTGCCCGGCCCTCACACCCCGTGTCATGTCACTGTAGGGGTGCCCAGACCTCACACCCCGGGTCATGTCACTGAAAGGGAGACCGGCCGTCACACCCCGGGTCATGTCACTGAATTGGTGTCCGCCCCTCACACCCCGGGCCATGGTGCTGGAGGGGTGCCCTGCCCTCACACCCCGAATCCTGGCACTGAAGGGTTGCCCGGCCCTCAGACCCCGAGTCATGGTGCTGAAGGGGTGCCCGGGCCTCACACCCCTGGTCATAGACCTAAACGGGTGCCCGGCCTTCACACCCCGAATCATGGCACTGAAATCGAGCCCGGTCCTCACACACCGGGTCATGGTGCTGAAGAGGTGCTCGGCCCTCACACCCCGATTCATTTCACTGAAGTGGTGCGCGGCACTCACACCCCGGGTCATGTGAAGGGGTGCCCGGCCCTCACACCCCGGGACATGTGAAGGGGTGCCCGGCCCTCACACCCTGGGTCATGGCACGGAAAAGGTGCCCGGCCCACAAATCCCCGTTAATAGCTCTGTAGGGGTGCCCTGCCCTCCCACCCCGTTTCATGGCGCTGAAGCGGAGCCCGGCCCTCAAACCCCGGCTCATGGCACTGAAGGGGTGCCCGGCCCTGACGCCCCGGGTAATGTCACTGAAGGGGTTCCCAGCTTTCACACCCCGGGTCATGGCACTAAAGCGGTGCCGGCCGTCACACCCCTGGCCATGGCACTGAAGGTGTGCCCGGCCCTCACACCCCTGGTCATAGACCTAAACGGGTGCCCGTCCTTCACACCCTGGGTCATGTGAAGGGGTGCTCGGACCTCATATCCTGGTTCACAGCACTGTAGGGATGCCCGGCCTTCATACCCCGTTTCATGGCACTGAAAGGGTGCCCGGCCCTCACACCCCGCGCCGTGGTGCTGGAGGGGTACCCAGCCCTCAAACCCCAGTTGACAGCACTGTAGGGGTGCCCGGCCTTCACACCCCGGTTCATGGCACTGAAGGGGTGCCCGGCTCTCACCACTCCGGGTCATGTCACTGAAGGAGCGACCGGCCCTCACACCCAGGTTCATGGCACTGAAGGGGTGCCCGGCCCTCACACCTCGTGGCATGGTGCTGGAGGGGTGCCCGGCCCTCACACCCCGTGGCATGGTGATGGAGGGGTGCCCGGCCCTCACACTCCGGGTCATGTCACTGAAGGAGCGACCGGCCCTCACACCCAGGTTCATGGCACTGAAGGGGTGCCCGGCCCTCACACCCCGTGGCATGGTGCTGGAGGGGTGCCCGGCCCTCACACCCCGTGGCATGGTGCTGGAGGGGTGCCCGGCCCTCACACCCCGTGGCATGGTGCTGGAGGGGTGCCCGGCCCTCACACCCGGTGGCATGGTGCTGGAGGGGTGCCCGGCCGTCACACCCCGGGTCATGTTACTAAATGGGTGTCCGGCCCTCACACCCCGGGCCATGGTGCTTGAGGGGTGCCCGGCCCTCACACCCCGCGTCATGGCACGGAAAACGAGCCAGGCCCTCACACCCCGATTCATGGCACTGAAATCAAGACAAGCCCCAATACCCCGGGTCATGGTGCTGAAGTGGTGCCTGGTCCTCACACCCCGATTCATGGCACTGAAGGGGTGCCCGACCCTCACACCCCATGTCATGTGAGGGGGCGCATGGCCCTCACACCCCGGTTTGCAGCACTGTAGGGGTGCCCGGCCTTCACACCCTGTTTCATGGCACTGAAGGGGTGCCCGGCCCTCACACCTCAGGCCATGGTGCTGGAGGGGTGCCCGGCCCTCAAATCCCGGGTCGCGGTGCTGAAGGGGTGCCCGGCCTTTACACCACGATTCATGGCACAGAAAGGGTGCCCGGCCCTCACACCCCTGGTCATGGCACTTAAAAGGTGCCCGGCCCTCACACCCCGGTTCATAGCTCTGTAGGGGTGCCCGGCCCTCACACCCCGTTTCATGGCTCCTAAGGGGTGCCTGGCCCTCACAGTCCGGTTCATGGCGCTGAAGGGGTGCCCGGCCCTGACGCCCCGGGTCATGACACTGAAGGGGTGCCTGGCCCTCACACCCCGGGTCATGGTGCTGAAGGGGTGCCCGGCCCTCACACCCCTGGTCATGTCACTAAAGGGGTGCCCGGCCGTCACAACCCTGGCCATGGCACTGAAGGTGTGCCCGGCCCTCACACCCCTGGTCATAGACCTAAACTGGTGCCTGGCCTTCACACCCCGAATCATGGCACTGAAATCGAGCCCGGTCCTCACACACCGGGTCATGGTGCTGAAGAGGTGTCCCGCCCTCACACCCCGATTCATGACACTGAAGTGGTGCCCGGCCCTCACAACCCCGGGTCATGTGAAGGGCTGCCCGTCCCTCACACCCCGGGACATGTGAAGGGGTGCCCGGCCCTCACACCCCAGGTCATGGCACTGAAAGAGTGCCCGTCCCTCACACCCCGGGTCATGGCACTGAAAAGGTACCCGGCCCTCAAATCCCGGTTTATCGCTCTGTAGGGGTGCCCTGCCCTCCCACCCCGTTTCATGGCACTGAAGCTGGGCCCGGCCCTCAAACCCCGGCTCATGGCACTGAAGGGGTGCCCGGCCCTGACGCCCCGGGTAATGTGACTGAAGGAGTTCCCAGCTTTCACACCCCGGGTCATGGCACTAAAGCGGTGCCGGCCGTCACACCCCTGGCCATGGCACTGAAGGTGTACCCGGCCCTCACACCCCTGGTCAAAGACCTAAACGGGTGCCCGTCCTTTACACCCTGGGTCACGTGACGGAGTGCTCGGTCCTCATATCCTGGTTCACAGCACTGTATGGATGCCCGGCCTTCATACCCCGTTTCATGGCACTGAAAGGGTGTCCGGCCCTCACACCCCGCGCCGTGGTACTGGAGGGGTGCCCGACCCTCAAACCCCAGTTGACAGCACTGTAGGGGTGCCCGGCCTTCACACCCCGGTTCATGGCACTGAAGGGGTGCCTGGCCCTCACACTCCGGGTCATGTCACTGAAGGAGCGACCGGCCCTCACACCCAGGTTCATGGCACTGAAGGGGTGCCCGGCCCTCACTCCCCGGGGCATGGTGCTGGAGGGGTGCCCGACCCTCACACCCCGGGTCATATCAATGAAGGGGTGCCCGGCTGTCACACCCCGGGTCATGTTACTGAATGGGTGTCCGGCCCTCACACCCCGGGCCATGGTGCTGGAGGGGTGTCCGGCCCTCACACCCCGGGTCATGGCACTGAAATCGAGCTAGGCCCTCACTCCCCGATTCATGGCACTGAAATCAAGACAAGCCCCAATACCCCGGGTCATGGCACTGAAGGGGTGCCCGACC
Source organism: Homarus gammarus (assembly GCA_958450375.1). Classification (NCBI taxonomy): domain Eukaryota; kingdom Metazoa; phylum Arthropoda; class Malacostraca; order Decapoda; family Nephropidae; genus Homarus; species Homarus gammarus. Next base: position 49,559 of record CAUDMG010002875.1, on the reverse strand, counting down.
CTCACACCCCGTGTCATGTGAGGGGGTGCATGGCCTTTACACCCCGGTTCGCAGCACTGTAGGGGTGCCCGGCCTTCACGCCCTGTTTCATGGCACTGAAGTGGTGCCCGGCCCTCACACTCCGGGAGTTGGTTCTGGTGGGGTGCCCGGCCCTTACACCCCGAGACATGTCACTGAAAGGGTGCCCAGCCCTCACTCTCCGGGTCATGCCACTGAAGGAGCGACAGGCCCTCACACCCCGGGTCATGTCAATGAAGGGGTGCCCGGCCTTCACACCCCGGGCCATGGTGCTGGAGGGGTGCCTGGCCCTCACACCCCGGGTCATGGCACTGAAATCGAGCCAGGCCCTCACACCCCGATTCATGGCACTGAAATGAAGACAAGCCCCAATACCCTGGGTTATGGTGCTGAAGGGGTGCCTGGTCCTCACACCCTGGTTCGCAGCACTGTAGGGGTGCCCGGCCTTCACACCCTGTTTCATGGCACTGAAGTGGTGCCCGGCCCTCACACTCCGGGAGTTGGTTCTGGAGGGGTGCCCGGCCCTTACACCCCGGGACATGGCACTGAAAAGGTGCCCGGCCCTCACACCCCGGTTCACAGCTCTGTAGGGGTGCCCGGCCCTCACACCCCGTTTCATGGCTCTGAACGGGTGCCTGGCCCTCACAACCCGGTTCATGGCATTGAAGGGGTGCCCGGCCCTGACGCCCCGGGTCATGACACTAAAGGGGTGCGTGTGTGTTGATAGTGACGTGTGTGTGTGTGTGTTGATAGTGACGTGTGTGTGTGTGTGTGTGTTGATAGTGACGTGTGTGTGTGTGTGTGCTGATAGTGACGTGTGTGTGTGTGTGTGTGTTGATAGTAACATGTGTGTGTGTGTTGATAGTGACGTGTGTGTGTGTGTGTTGACAGTGACGTGTGTGTGTGTGTGTTGATAGTGACGTGTGTGTGTGTGTGTTGATAGTGACGTGTGTGTGTTGATAGTGACGTGTGTGTGTGTTGATAGTGACGTGTGTGTGTGTGTGTGTTGATAGTGACGTGTGTGTGTGTGTGTGTTGATAGTGACGTGTGTGTGTGTGTTGATAGTAACATGTGTGTGTGTGTTGATAGTGACGTGTGTGTGTGTGTGTTGATAGTGACGTGTGTGTGTGTGTGTTGATAGTGACGTGTGTGTGTTGATAGTGACGTGTGTGTGTGTTGATAGTGACGTGTGTGTGTGTGTGTGTTGATAGTGACGTGTGTGTGTGTGTGTTGATAGTGACGTGTGTGTGTGTGTTGATAGTGACGTGTGTGTGTGTTGATAGTGACGTATGTGTGTGTGTGTGTTGATAATAACGTGTGTGTTGATAGTAACATGTGTGTGTGTGTTGATAGTGACGTGTGTGAGTGTGTGTTGATAGTGACGTGTGTGTGTGTGTGTTGATAGTGACTTGTGTGTGTTGATAGTGACGTGTGTGTGTGTGTTGATAGTGACGTGTGTGTGTTGAAAGTGACGTGTGTGTGTGTGTTGATAGTGACGTGTGTGTGTGTGTGTGTGTTGATAGTAACATGTGTGTGTTGATAGTGACGTGTGTGTGTGTGTGTTGATAGTGACGTGTGTGTGTGTGTGTGTTGATAGTGACGTGTGTGTGTGTGTTGATAGTGACGTGTGTGTGTGTTGATAGTGACGTCTGTGTGTGTGTGTGTTGATAATAACGTGTGTGTTGATAGTAACATGTGTGTGTGTGTTGATAGTGACGTGTGTGTGTGTGTGTTGACAGTGACGTGTGTGTGTGTGTGTTGATAGTGACGTGTGTGTGTGTGTTGATAGTGACGTGTATGTGTGTGTGTGTGTGTTGATAGTGACGTGTGTGTGTTGATAGTGACGTGTGTGTGTGTTGATAGTGACGTGTGTGTGTGTGTGTGTGTTGATAGTAACATGTGTGTGTGTTGATAGTGACGTGTGTGTGTGTTGATAGTAACATGTGTGTGTGTGTGTGTTGATTATGACGTGTGTGTGTGTGTGTTGATAGTGACGTGTGTGTGTGTTGATAATAACGTGTGTGTGTGTGTTGATAGTGACGTGTGTGTGTGTGTGTGTGTGTTGATAGTGACGTGTGTGTGTGTGTGTTGATAGTGACGTGTGTGTGTGTGTGTGTTGATAGTAACATGGGTGTGTGTGTGTGTTGATAGTGACGTGTGTGTGTGTGTTGATAGTGACGTGTGTGTGTGTGTGTTGATAGTGACGTGTGTGTGTGTGTGTTGATAGTGACGTGTGTGTGTGTGTTGATGGTGACGTGTGTGTGTGTGTGTGTTGATAATAACGTGTGTGTGTGTGTGTTGATAATAACGTGTGTGTGTTGATAGTAACGTGTGTGTGTGTGTGTTGATAGTGACGTGTGTGTGTGTGTGTGTTGATAATAACGTGTGTGTTGATAGTAACATGTGTGTGTGTGTTGATAGTGACGTGTGTGTGTGTGTGTGTTGATAGTGACGTGTGTGTGTGTGTGTTGATAGTGACGTGTGTGTGTTGATAGTGACGTGTGTGTGTGTGTTGATAGTGACGTGTGTGTGTTGATAGTAACATGTGTGTGTGTGTTGATAGTGACGGGTGTGTGTGTGTGTTGATAGTGACGTGTGTGTGTGTGTGTGTGTTGATAGTGACGTGTGTGTGTGTGTGTGTGTTGATAGTGACATGTGTGTGTGTGTGTTGATAGTGACGTGTGTGTGTGTGTGTTCATAGTGACGTGTGTGTGTGTGTGTGTGTGTTGATAGTGACGTGTGTGTGTGTGTGCTGATAGTGACGTGTGTGTGTGTGTGTTGATAGTGACGTGTGTGTGTGTTGATAGTGACGTGTGTGTGTGTGTGTTGAGAGTGACGTGTGTGTGTGTGTGTGTGTTGAGAGTGACGTGAGTGTGTTGATAGTGACGTGTGTGTGTGTGTTGATAGTGACGTGTGTGTGTGTGTGTTGATAGTGACGTGTGTGTGTGTGTTTGTTGATAGTGACGTGTGTGTGTGTGTTGATAGTGACGTGTGTGTGTGTGTGTTGATAGTGACGTGTGTGTGTTGATAGTGACGTGTGTGTGTGTGTTGATAGTGACGTGTGTGTTGAAAGTGACGTGTGTGTGTGTTGATTGTGACGTGTGTGTGTGTGTGTGTGTTGATAGTAACATGTGTGTGTGTGTTGATAGCGACGTGTGTGTGTGTGTGTTGATAGTGACGTGTGTGTGTGTGTGTTGATAGTGACGTGTGTGTGTGTGTGTGTTGATAGTGACGTGTGTGTGTGTGTTGATAGTGACGTGTGTGTGTGTGTTTTGATAATATCGTGTGTGTGTGTTGATAGTGACGTGTGTGTGTGTGTTGATAGTGACGTGTGTGTGTGTGTGTGTTGATTGTGACATGTGTGTTTGTGTGTGTTGATAGTGACGTGTGTGTGTGTGTGTTGATAGTGACAGGTGTGTGTGTGTTGATAGTGACGTGTGTGTGTGTGCTTGTGTTGATAGTGACGTGTGTGTGTGTGTGTGTGTTGATAGTGACGTGTGTGTGTGTGTGTGTGTGTTGATAGTGACATGTGTGTGTGTGTGTGTGTTGATAGTGACGTGTGTGTGTGTGTGTTGATAGTGACGTGTGTGTGTCTGTGTTGATAGTGACGTGTGTGTGTGTGTGTGTGTGTTGATAGTGACGTGTGTGTGTGTGTTGATAATAACGTGTGTGTGTGTGTGTTGATAGTGACGTGTGTGTGTGTGTGTGTTGATAGTGACGTGTGTGTGTGTGTTGATAATAACGTGTGTGTGTGTTGATAGTTACGTGTGTGTGTGTGTTGATAGTGACGTGTGTGTGTGTGTGTGTGTTGATAATAACGTGTGTGTGTGTGTGTTGATAATAACGTGTGTGTGTGTTGATAGTGACGTGTATGTGTGTGTTGATAGTGACGTGTGTGTGTGTTGATTGTGACGTGTGTGTGTGTGTGTTGATAGTAACATGTGTGTGTGTTGATAGTGACGTGTGTGTGTGTTGATAGTAACATGTGTGTGTGTGTGTGTTGATAGTGACGTGTGTGTGTGTGTGTTGATAGTAACATTTGTGTGTGTGTTGATAGTGACGTGTGTGTGTGTGTGTGTTGATAGTGACGTGTGTGTGTCTGTGTGTGTGTTGATAGTGACGTGTGTGTGTGTGTTGATAGTGACGTGTGTGTGTGTGTTGATAGTAACATATGTGTGTGTGTTGATAGTGACGTGTGTGTGTGTGTGTGTTGATAGTGACGTGTGTGTGTGTGTGTTGATAGTGACGTGTGTGTGTGTGTGTTTTGATAGTGACGTGTGTGTGTGTGTGTTGATAGTGACGTGTGTGTGTGTGTGTGTGTTGATAGTGACGTGTGTGTGTGTGTGTGTGTTGATAGTGACGTGTGTGTGTGTGTGTTGATAGTGACCTGTGTGTGTGTGTTGATAGTGACGTGTGTGTGTGTTGATAATAACGTGTGTGTGTGTGTTGATAGTGACGTGTGTGTGTGTGTGTTGATAGTGACGTGTGTGTGTGTGTGTTGATAGTGACGTGTGTGTGTGTGTGTGTTGATAATAACGTGTGTGTGTGTGTGTGTGTTGATAGTGACGTGTGTGTGTGTGTGTTGATAGTGACGTGTGTGTGTGTGTGTTGATAGTGACGTGTGTGTGTGTGTGTTGATAATGACGTGTGTGTGTGTGTGTTGATAGTGACGTGTGTGTGTGTGTGTTGATAGTGACGTGTGTGTGTGTGTGTGTGTTGATAGTGACGTGTGTGTGTGTGTGTGTTGATAGTGACGTGTGTGTGTGTGTGTTGATAGTGACGTGTGTGTGTGTGTGTTGATAGTGACGTGTGTGTGTGTTGATAATAACGTGTGTGTGTGTGTTGATAGTGACGTGTGTGTGTGTGTGTGTGTGTTGATAGTGACGTGTGTGTGTATGTGTTGATAGTGACGTGTGTGTGTGTGTGTGTTGATAGTAACATGTGTGTGTGTGTGTTGATAGTGACGTGTGTGTGTGTGTTGATAGTGACGTGTGTGTGTGTGTGTTGATAGTGACGTGTGTGTGTGTGTGTTGATAGTGACGTGTGTGTGTGTTGATAGTGACGTGTGTGTGTGTGTGTGTTGATAATAACGTGTGTGTGTGTGTGTTGATAATAACGTGTGTGTGTTGATAGTAACGTGTGTGTGTGTGTGTTGATAGTGACGTGTGTGTGTGTGTGTGTTGATAATAACGTGTGTGTTGATAGTAACATGTGTGTGTGTGTTGATAGTGACGTGTGTGTGTATGTGTGTTGATAGTGACGTGTGTGTGTGTGTGTTGATAGTGACGTGTGTGTGTTGATAGTGACGTGTGTGTGTGTGTTGATAGTGACGTGTGTGTGTTGATAGTAACATGTGTGTGTGTGTGTTGATAGTGACGTGTGTGTGTGTGTGTTGATAGTGACGTGTGTGTGTGTGTGTGTTGATAGTGACGTGTGTGTGTGTGTGTGTTGATAGTGACGTGTGTGTGTGTGTGTTGATAGTGACGTGTGTGTGTGTGTGTTCATAGTGACGTGTGTGTGTGTGTGTGTGTGTGTTGATAGTGACGTGTGTGTGTGTGTGCTGATAGTGACGTGTGTGTGTGTGTGTTGATAGTGACGTGTGTGTGTGTTGATAGTGACGTGTGTGTGTGTGTGTGTTGAGAGTGACGTGTGTGTGTGTGTGTGTGTGTGTTGATAGTGACGTGAGTGTGTTGATAGTGACGTGTGTGTGTGTGTTGATAGTGACGTGTGTGTGTGTGTTGATAGTAACATGTGTGTGTGTGTTGATAGTGACGTGTGTGTGTGTGTTGATAATAACATGTGTGTGGGTGTTGATAGTGACGTGTGTGTGTGTGTGTTGATAGTGACGTGTGTGTGTGTGTGTGTTGATAGTAACATGTGTGTGTGTGTGTTGATAGTGACGTGTGTGTGTGTGTGTTGATAGTAACATGTGTGTGTATGTGTTGGTTGTGACGTGTGTGTGTGTGTGTTGATAGTGACGTGTGTGTGTGTGTTGATAGTGACGTGTGTGTGTGTGTGTTGATAGTGACGTGTGTGTGTGTGTGTTGATAGTAACATGTGTGTGTGTGTGTTGATAGTGACGTGTGTGTGTGTGTGTTGATAGTGACGTGTGTGTGTGTGTGTTGATAGTGACGTGTGTGTGTGTGTGTGATAGTGACGTGTGTGTGTTGATAGTGACGTGTGTGTGTGTGTGTTTTGATCGTGACGTGTGTGTGTGTGTGTTGATAGTGACGTGTGTGTGTGTGTGTGTGTTGATAGTGACGTGTGTGTGTGTGTGTGTGTTGATAGTGACGTATGTGTGTGTGTGTTGATAGTGACGTGTGTGTGTGTGTGTTGATAGTGACGTGTGTGTGTGTTGATAATAACGTGTGTGTGTGTGTTGATAGTGACGTGTGTGTGTGTGTGTTGATAGTGACGTGTGTGTGTGTGTATGTTGATAGTGACGTGTGTGTGTGTGTGTGTTGATAATAACGTGTGTGTGTGTGTGTGTGTTGATAGTGACGTGTGTGTGTGTGTGTTGATAGTGACGTGTGTGTGTGTGTGTTGATAGTGACGTGTGTGTGTGTGTGTTGATAATGACGTGTGTGTGTGTGTGTTGATAGTGACGTGTGTGTGTTGATAGTGACGTGTGTGTGTGTGTGTTGATAGTGACGTGTGTGTGTGTGTGTGTGTTGATAGTGACGTGTGTGTGTGTGTGTGTTGATAGTGACGTGTGTGTGTGTGTGTTGATAGTGACGTGTGTGTGTGTGTGTTGATAGTGACGTGTGTGTGTGTTGATAATAACGTGTGTGTGTGTGTTGATAGTGACGTGTGTGTGTGTGTGTGTGTGTTGATAGTGACGTGTGTGTGTGTGTGTTGATAGTGACGTGTGTGTGTGTGTGTTGATAGTAACATGTGTGTGTGTGTGTTGATAGTGACGTGTGTGTGTGTGTTGATAGTGACGTGTGTGTGTGTGTGTTGATAGTGACGTGTGTGTGTGTGTGTGTTGATAGTGACGTGTGTGTGTGTGTTGATGGTGACGTGTGTGTGTGTGTGTGTTGATAATAACGTGTGTGTGTGTGTGTTGATAATAACGTGTGTGTGTTGATAGTAACGTGTGTGTGTGTGTGTTGATAGTGACGTGTGTGTGTGTGTGTGTTGATAATAACGTGTGTGTTGATAGTAACATGTGTGTGTGTGTTGATAGTGACGTGTGTGTGTGTGTGTCTTGATAGTGACGTGTGTGTGTGTGTGTTGATAGTGACGTGTGTGTGTTGATAGTGACGTGTGTGTGTGTGTTGATAGTGACGTGTGTGTGTGTTGATAGTAACATGTGTGTGTGTGTTGATAGTGACGTGTGTGTGTGTGTGTGTTGATAGTGACGTGTGTGTGTGTGTGTGTGTTGATAGTGACGTGTGTGTGTGTGTGTGTGTTGATAGTGACGTGTGTGTGTGTGTGTTGATAGTGACGTGTGTGTGTGTGTGTTCATAGTGACGTGTGTGTGTGTGTGTGTGTGTTGATAGTGACGTGTGTGTGTGTCTGCTGATAGTGACGTGTGTGTGTGTGTGTTGATAGTGACATGTGTGTGTGTTGATAGTGACGTGTGTGTGTGTGTGTTGAGATTGACGTGTGTGTGTGTGTGTGTGTTGATAGTGACGTGAGTGTGTTGATAGTGACGTGTGTGTGTGTGTTGATAGTGACGTGTGTGTGTGTGTTGATAGTGACGTGTGTGTGTGTGTTTGTTGATAGTGACGTGTGTGTGTGTGTTGATAGTGACGTGTGTGTGTGTGTGTTGATAGTGACGTGTGTGTGTTGATAGTGACGTGTGTGTGTGTGTTGATAGTGACGTGTGTGTGTTGAAAGTGACGTGTGTGTGTGTTGATAGTGACGTGTGTGTGTGTGTGTGTGTTGATAGTAACATGTGTGTGTGTGTTTATAGCGACGTGTGTGTGTGTGTGTGTGTTGATAGTGACGTGTGTGTGTGTGTGTTGATAGTGACGTGTGTGTGTGTGTGTGTTGATAGTGACGTGTGTGTGTGTGTTGATAGTGACGTGTGTGTGTGTGTTTTGATAATATCGTGTGTGTGTGTTGATAGTGACGTGTGTGTGTGTGTTGATAGTGACGTGTGTGTGTGTGTGTTGATCGTGACATGTGTGTGTGTGTGTTGATAGTGACGTGTGTGTGTGTGTGTTGATAGTGACATGTGTGTGTGTGTTGATAGTGACGTGTGTGTGTGTGCTTGTGTTGATAGTGACGTGTGTGTGTGTGTGTGTGTGTGTTGATAGTGACGTGTGTGTGTGTGTTGATAGTGACGTGTGTGTGTGTGTTTTGATAATATCGTGTGTGTGTGTTGATAGTGACGTGTGTGTGTGTGTTGATAGTGACGTGTGTGTGTGTGTGTTGATAGTGACGTGTGTGTGTGTGTGTTGATAGTGACGTGTGTGTGTGTGTGTTGATAGTGACATGTGTGTGTGTGTTGATAGTGACGTGTGTGTGTGTGTTTGTGTTGATTGTGACGTGTGTGTGTGTGTGTTGATAGTGACGTGTGTGTGTGTGTGTGTTGATAGTGACATGTGTGTGTGTGTGTGTTGATAGTGACGTGTGTGTGTGTGTGTTGATAGTGACGTGTGTGTGTGTGTTGATAGTGACGTGTGTGTGTGTGTGTGTGTGTTGATAGTGACGTGTGTGTGTGTGTGTTGATAGTGACGTGTGTGTGTGTGTGTTGATAGTGACATGTGTGTGTGTGTTGATAGTGACGTGTGTGTGTGTGTTTGATAATATCGTGTGTGTGTGTTGATAGTGACGTGTGTGTGTGTGTGTTGATAGTGACGTGTGTGTGTGTGTGTTGATAGTGACGTGTGTGTGTGTGTTGATAGTGACGTGTGTGTGTGTGTGTGTGTGATTGATGTGTGTGTGATGCGTGTGTGTTGATAGTGACTGTGTGTGGTGTTGATAGTGACGTGTGTGTGTGTGTTTGTGTGATGTGACGTGTGTGTGTGTGTGTTGATAGTGACGTGTGTGTGTGTGTGTTGATAGTGACATGTGTGTGTGTGTGTGTTGATAGTGACGTGTGTGTGTGTGTGTTGATAGTGACGTGTGTGTGTCTGTGTTGATAGTGACGTGTGTGTGTGTGTGTGTGTGTTGATAGTGACGTGTGTGTGTGTGTTGATAATAACGTGTGTGGGTGTGTGTTGATAGTGACGTGTGTGTGTGTGTGTTGACAGTGACGTGTGTGTGTGTGTTGATAATAACGTGTGTGTGTGTTGATAGTGACGTGTGTGTGTGTGTTGATAGTGACGTGTGTGTGTATGTTGATAGTGACGTGTGTGTGTGTCTGTGTGTTGATAATAACGTGTGTGTGTGTTGATAGTGACGTGTATGTGTGTGTTGATAGTGACGTGTGTGTGTTGATTGTGACGTGTGTGTGTGTGTGTGTTGATAGTAACATGTGTGTGTGTTGATAGTGACGTGTGTGTGTGTTGATAGTAACATGTGTGTGTGTGTGTGTTGATCGTGACGTGTGTGTGTGTGTGTGTTGATAGTGACGTGTGTGTGTGTGTGTGTGTTGATAGTGACGTGTGTGTGTGTGTTGATCGTGACGTGTGTGTGTGTGTGTGTTGATAGTGACGTGTGTGTGTGTGTGTTGATAGTGACGTGTGTGTGTGTGTGTTGATAGTAACGTGTGTGTGTGTGTGTTGATAGTGACGTGTGTGTGTGTGTGTTGATAGTGACGTGTGTGCGTGTGTGTTGATAGTGACGTGTGTGTGTGTTGATAGTGACGTGTGTGTGTGTGTGTGTTGATAGTGACGTGTGTGTGTGTGTGTGTTGATGGTGACGTGTGTGTGTTGATAGTGACGTGTGTGTGTGTGTTGATAGTGACGTGTGTGTGTGTGTTGATAGTGACGTGTGTGTGTGTGTTGATAGTGACGTGTGTGTGTGTGTGTTGATAGTGACGTGTGTGTGTTGATAGTGACGTGTGTGTGTGTGTGTTGATAGTGACGTGTGTGTGTTGAAAGTGACGTGTGTGTGTGTTGATAGTGACGCATGTGTGTTGAAAGTGACGTGTGTGTGTGTTGATAGTGACGTGTGTGTGTGTGTGTGTGTTGATAGTAACATGTGTGTGTGTGTTGATAGTGACGTGTGTGTGTGTGTGTTGATCGTGACGTGTGTGTGTGTGTGTTGATAGTGACGTGTGTGTGTGTGTGTTGATAGTGACGTGTGTGTGTGTGTGTGTTGATAGTGACGTGTGTGTGTGTGTGTTGATAGTGACGTGTGTGTGTGTGTGTTGATAATATCGTGTGTGTGTGTTGATAGTGACGTGTGTGTGTGTTGATAGTGACGTGTGTGTGTGTGTGTGTTGATAGTGACGTGTGTGTGTGTGTGTTGATAGTGACGTGTGTGTGTGTTTGTTGATAGTGACGTGTGTGTGTGTGTGTGTGTTGATAGTGACATGTGTGTGTGTGTGTTGATAGTGACGTGTGTGTGTGTGTGTGTGTGTGTTGATAGTGACGTGTGTGTGTGTGTGTTGATAGTGACGTGTGTGTGTGTGTGTGTTGAGAGTGACGTGTGTGTGTGTGTGTTGATAGTGACATGTGTGTGTGTGTGTTGATAGTGACGTGTGTGTGTGTGTGTTGATAGTGACGTGTGTGTGTGTGTGTGTGATAGTGACGTGTGTGTGTGTGTGTTGATAGTGACGTGTGTGTTGTGTGTGTGTGTTGATAGTGACGTGTGTGTGTGTGTGTTGATAATAACATGTGTGTGTGTGTGTTGATAGTGACGTGTGTGTGTGTGTGTTGATAGTGACGTGTGTGTGTGTGTGTGTTGATAATAACGTGCGTGTGTGTGTGTGTTGATAGTGACGTGTGTGTGTGTGTGTTGATAGTGACGTGTGTGTGTGTGTGTTGATAGTGACGTGTGTGTGTGTTGACAGTGACGTGGGTGTGTGTTGATAGTGACGTGTGTGTGTGTGTGTGTGTTGATAGTGACGTGTGTGTGTGTGTGTGTGTTGATAGTGACGTGTGTGTGTGTGTGTTGATAGTGACGTGTGTGTGTTGATAGTGACGTGTGTGTGTGTGTTGATAGTGACGTGTGTGTGTGTGTGTGTTGATAGTGACGTGTGTGTGTGTGTGTGTGTGTGTGTTGATAGTGACGTGTGTGTGTGTGTGTGTTGATAGTAACATGTGTGTGTGTTTTGATAGTGACGTGTGTGTGTGTGTGTTGATAGTGACGTGTGTGTGTGTGTGTGTGTTGATAGTGACGTGTGTGTGTGTGTGTGTGTTGATAGTGACGTGTGTGTGTGTGTGTTGATAGTGACGTGTGTGTGTGTGTGTTGATAGTGACGTGTGTGTGTGTTGATATAACGTGAGTGTGTGTGGATAGTGACGTCTGTGTGTGTGTGTTGATATTGACGTGTGTGTGTGTGTGTGATAGTGACGTGTGTGTGTGTGGTGTTGATAATGACGTGTGTGTGTGTGTGTGTGTTGATAGTGACGTGTGTGTGTGTGTGTTGATAGTGACGTGTGTGTGTGTGTTGATAGTGACGTGTGTGTGTGTGTGTTGATAATGACGTGTGTGTGTGTGTTGATAGTGACGTGTGTGTGTTGATAGTGACGTGTGTGTGTGTGTTGATAGTGACGTGTGTGTGTGTGTGTGATAGTGACGTGTGTGTGTGTGTGTGTTGATAGTGACGTGTGTGTGTGTGTGTTGATAGTGACGTGTGTGTGTGTGTGTTGATAGTAACATGTGTGTGTGTGTGTTGATAGTGACGTGTGTGTGTGTGTTGATAGTGACGTGTGTGTGTGTGTGTTGATAGTGACGTGTGTGTGTGTGTGTTGATAGTGACGTGTGTGTGTGTTGATAGTGACGTGTGTGTGTGTGTGTGTTGATAATAACGTGTGTGTGTGTGTGTTGATAATAACGTGTGTGTGTTGATAGTAACGTGTGTGTGTGTGTGTTGATAGTGACGTGTGTGTGTGTGTGTGTTGATAATAACGTGTGTGTTGATAGTAACATGTGTGTGTGTGTTGATAGTGACGTGTGTGTGTGTGTGTGTTGATAGTGACGTGTGTGTGTGTGTGTGTGTGTTGATAGTGACGTGTGTGTGTGTGTTGATAGTGACGTGTGTGTGTGTGTTGATAGTGACGTGTGTGTGTGTTGATTATAACGTGTGTGTGTGTGTTGATAGTGACGTGTGTGTGTGTGTGTTGATAGTGACGTGTGTGTGTGTGTGTGTTGATAGTGACGTGTGTGTGTGTGTGTGTGTTGATAGTGACGTGTGTGTGTGTGTGTTGATAGTGACGTGTGTGTGTGTGTGTTCATAGTGACGTGTGTGTGTGTGTGTGTGTGTGTTGATAGTGACGTGTGTGTGTGTGTGCTGATAGTGACGTGTGTGTGTGTGTGTTGATAGTGACGTGTGTGTGTGTTGATAGTGACGTGTGTGTGTGTGTTGATAGTGACGTGTGTGTGTGTGTTGATAGTGACGTGAGTGTGTTGATAGTGACGTGTGTGGGTGTGTTGATAGTGACGTGTGTGTGTGTGTTTGTTGATAGTGACGTGTGTGTGTGTGTTGATAGTGACGTGTGTGTGTGTGTGTGTTGATAGTGACGTGTGTGTGTGTTGATAGTGACGTGTGTGTGTGTGTTGATAGTGACGTGTGTGTGTTGAAAGTGACGTGTGTGTGTGTTGATAGTGACGTGTGTGTGTGTGTGTGTTGATAGTAACATGTGTGTGTGTGTTGATAGCGACGTGTGTGTGTGTGTGTTGATAGTGACGTGTGTGTGTGTGTGTTGATAGTGACGTGTGTGTGTGTGTGTGTTGATAGTGACGTGTGTGTGTGTGTTGATAGTGACGTGTGTGTGTGTGTGTTTGATAATATCGTGTGTGTGTGTTGATAGTGACGTGTGTGTGTGTGTTGATAGTGACGTGTGTGTGTGTGTGTTGATAGTGACATGTGTGTGTGTGTGTTGATAGTGACGTGTGTGTGTGTGTGTTGATAGTGACATGTGTGTGTGTGTTGATAGTGACGTGTGTGTGTGTGTTTGTGTTGATAGTGACGTGTGTGTGTGTGTGTTGATAGTGACGTGTGTGTGTGTGTGTGTGTTGATAGTGACATGTGTGTGTGTGTGTGTTGATAGTGACGTGTGTGTGTGTGTGTTGATAGTGACGTGTGTGTGTCTGTGTTGATAGTGACGTGTGTGTGTGTGTGTGTGTGTTGATAGTGACGTGTGTGTGTGTGTTGATAATAACGTGTGTGTGTGTGTGTTGATAGTGACGTGTGTGTGTGTGTGTGTTGACAGTGACGTGTGTGTGTGTGTTGATAATAACGTGTGTGTGTGTTGATAGTGACGTGTGTGTGTGTGTTGATAGTGACGTGTGTGTGTATGTTGATAGTGACGTGTGTGTGTGTCTGTGTGTTGATAATAACGTGTGTGTGTGTTGATAGTGACGTGTATGTGTGTGTTGATAGTGACGTGTGTGTGTGTTGATTGTGACGTGTGTGTGTGTGTGTGTTGATAGTAACATGTGTGTGTGTTGATAGTGACGTGTGTGTGTGTTGATAGTAACATGTGTGTGTGTGTGTGTTGATAGTGACGTGTGTGTGTGTGTGTTGATAGTAACATGTGTGTGTGTGTTGATAGTGACGTGTGTGTGTGTGTGTTGATAGTGACGTGTGTGTGTCTGTGTGTGTGTTGATAGTGACGTGTGTGTGTGTGTTGATAGTGACGTGTGTGTGTTTGTTGATAGGAACATGTGTGTGTGTGTGTTGATAGTGACGTGTGTGTGTGTGTGTTGATAATAACATGTGTGTGGGTGTTGATAGTGACGTGTGTGTGTGTGTGTGTTGATAGTAACATGTGTGTGTGTGTGTTGATAGTGACGTGTGTGTGTGTGTGTTGATAGTGACGTGTGTGTGTGTGTGTTGATAGTGACGTGTGTGTGTGTGTGTTGATAGTGACGTGTGTGTGTGTGTGTTGACAGTAACATGTGTGTGTGTGTGTTGATAGTGACGTGTGTGTGTGTGTTGATAGTGACGTGTGTGTGTGTGTGTTGATAGTGACGTGTGTGTGTTGATAGTGACGTGTGTGTGTGTGTGTGTTTTGAAAGTGACGTGTGTGTGTGTGTGTTGATAGTGACGTGTGTGTGTGTGTGTGTTGATAGTGACGTGTGTGTGTGTGTGTGTGTTGATAATAACGTGTGTGTGTGTGTGTGTGTTGATAATTACGTGTGTGTGTGTTGATAGTAACATGTGTGTGTGTGTTGATAATGACGTGTGTGTGTGTTGATAGTGACGTGTGTGTGTGTGTGTGTGTGTTGATAGTGACGTGTGTGTGTGTGTGTTGATAGTGACGTGTGTGTGTTGATAGTGACGTGTGTGTGTGTGTGTTGATAGTGACGTGTGTGTTTGTGTGTGTGTGTTGATAGTGACGTGTGTGTGTGTGTGTGTTGATAGTGACGTGTGTGTGTGTGTGTTGATAGTGACGTGTGTGTGTGTGTGTTGATAGTGACGTGTGTGTGTGTTGATAATAACGTGTGTGTGTGTGTTGATAGTGACGTGTGTGTGTGTGTGTGTTGATAGTGACGTGTGTGTGTGTGTGTGTTGATAGTGACGTGTGTGTGTGTGTGTGTGTTGATAGTAACATGTGTGTGTGTGTGTTGATAGTGACGTGTGTGTGTGTGTTGATAGTGACGTGTGTGTGTGTGTGTGTTGATAGTGACGTGTGTGTGTGTGTGTTGATAGTGACGTGTGTGTGTGTTGATAGTGACGTGTGTGTGTGTGTGTGTTGATAGTGACGTGTGTGTGTGTGTGTTGATAATAACGTGTGTGTGTTGATAGTAACGTGTGTGTGTGTGTTGATAGTGACGTGTGTGTGTGTGTGTTGATAAGATCGTGTGTGTTGATAGTAACTTGTGTGTGTGTGTTGATAGTGACGTGTGTGTGTGTGTGTGTTGATAGTGACGTGTGGTGTGTGTGTTGATAGTAACGTGTGTGTGTTGATAGTGACGTGTGTGTGTGTGTGTTGATAGTGACGTGTGTGTGTGTTGATAGTGACTGTGTGTGTGTGTTGATAGTGACGTGTGTGTGTGTGTGTTGATAGTGACGTGTGTGTGTGTGTTGATAGTGACGTGTGTGTGTGTGTGTGATAGTGACGTGTGTGTGTGTGTGTTGATAGTGACGTGTGTGTGTGTGTTGATAGTGACGTGTGGTGTGTGTTGATAGTGACGTGTGTGTGTGTGTTGATAGTGACGTGTGTGTGTGTGTGATAGTGACGTGTGTGTGTGTGTGTTGATAGTGACGTGTGTGTGTGTGTGTTGATAGTGACGTGTGTGTGTGTGTGTTGATAGTGACGTGTGTGTGTGTGTGTTGATAGTGACGTGTGTGTGTGTGTGTGTGTTGATAGTGACGTGTGTGTGTGTGTGTGTTGATAGTGACGTGTGTGTGTGTGTTGATAGTGACGTGTGTGTGTGTGTTGATAGTGACGTGTGTGTGTGTGTGTTGATAGTGACGTGTGTGTGTGTGTGTTGACAGTGACGTGTGTGTGTGTGTGGATAGTGACGTGTGTGTGTGTGTGTTGATAGTGACGTGTGTGTGTGTGTGTTGATAGTGACGTGTGTGTGTGTTGATAGTGACGTGTGTGTGTGTGTTTGATAGTGACGTGTGTGTGTGTGTGTGTTGATAGTGACGTGTGTGTGTGTGTGTTGATAGTGACGTGTGTGTGTGTTGATAGTGACGTTGTGTGTGTGTGTTGATAGTGACGTGTGTGTGTGTTGATAGTGACGTGTGTGTGTGTGTGTTGATAGTGACGTGTGTGTGTGTGTGTTGATAGTGACGTGTGTGTGTGTGTGTTGATAGTGACGTGTGTGTGTGTGTGTGTTGATAGTGACGTGTGTGTGTGTGTGTGTTGATAGTGACGTGTGTGTGTGTGTGTGTTGATAGTGACGTGTGTGTGTGTGTGTTGATAGTGACGTGTGTGTGTGTGTGTGTGATAGTGTCGTGTGTGTGTGTGTGTTGATAGTGACGTGTGTGTGTGTTGATAGTGACGTGTGTGTGTGTGTTGATAGTGACGTGTGTGTGTGTTGTGTTGATAGTGACGTGTGTGTGTGTGTGTTGATAGTGACGTGTGTGTGTGTGTGTTGATAGTGACGTGTGTGTGTGTGTTGATAGTGACGTGTGTGTGTGTTGATAGTGACGTGTGTGTGTGTGTTGATAGTGACGTGTGTGTGTGTGTGTGTTGATAGTGACGTGTGTGTGTGTGTGTTGATAGTGACGTGTGTGTGTGTGTGTTGATAGTAACATGTGTGTGTGTGTGTTGATAGTGACGTGTGTGTGTGTGTGTTGATAGTGACGTGTGTGTGTGTGTGTTGATAGTGACGTGTGTGTGTGTGTGTTGATAGTGACGTGTGTGTGTGTGTTGATAGTGACGTGTGTGTGTGTGTGTGTTGATTTGTCTGTGTGTGTGTTGATAATAACGTGTGTGTGTTGATAGTAACGTATGTGTGTGTGTGTTGATAGTGACGTGTGTGTGTGTGTGTGTGTTGATAGTAACATGTGTGTGTGTGTTGATAGTGACTGTGTGTGTGTGTGTTGATAGTGACGTGTGTGTGTGGTGTGTTGATAGTGACGTGTGTGTGTTGATAGTGACGTGTGTGTGTGTGTTGATAGTGACGTGTGTGTGTTGATAGATACTATTGTGTGTGTGTTGATAGTGACGTGTGTGTGTGTGTGTTGATAGTGACGTGTGTGGTGGTGTGTTGATAGTGACGTGTGTGTGTGTGTGTGTGTTGATAGTGACGTGTGTGTGTGTGTGTTGATAGTGACGTGTGTGTGTGTGTGTTATGAGTGAGGTGTGTGTGTGTGTGTGTGTTGATAGTGACGTGTGTGTGTGTGTGTGATAGTGACGTGTGTGTGTGTGTGTTGATAGTGACGTGTGTGTGTGTTGATAGTGACGTGTGTGTGTGTGTGTTGAAGTGACGTGTGTGTGTGTGTGTTGATAGTGACGTGAGTGTGTTGATAGTGACGTGTGTGTGTGTTGATAGTGACGTGTGTGTGTGTGTTGATAGTGACGTGTGTGTGTGTGTGTGTTGATAGTGACGTGTGTGTGTGTGTTGATAGTGACGTGTGTGTGTGTTGATAGTGACGTGTGTGTGTTGATAGTGACGTGTGTGTGTGTGTGTTGATAGTGACGTGTGTGTGTTGAAAGTGACGTGTGTGTGTGTTGATAGTGACGTGTGTGTGTGTGTGTGTTGATAGTGACTGTGTTTGTGTGTTGATAGCGACGTGTGTGTGTGTGTGTTGATAGTGACGTGTGTGTGTGTGTGTTGATAGTGACGTGTGTGTGTGTGTGTGTGGTTATAGTGAAGTGTGTGTGTGTGTTGATAGTGACGTGTGTGTGTGTGTTTGTTTATAGTGTGGTTTGTGTGTGTGTTGATAGTGACGTGTGTGTGTGTGTTGATAGTGACGTGTGTGTGTGTGTGTTGATAGTGACGTGTGTGTGTGTGTTGATAGTGACGTGTGTGTGTGTGTGTTGATAGTGACATGTGTGTGTGTGTTGATAGTGACGTGTGTGTGTGTGTGTGTTGATAGTGACGTGTGTGTGTGTGTGTGTGTTGAGAGTGACGTGTGTGTGTGTGTGTGTGTGATAGTGACTGTGTGTGTGTGTGTGTTGATAGTGACGTGTGTGTGTGTGTTGATAGTTACAAATGTGTGTGTGAGTTGATAGTGACGTGTGTGTGTGTGGTGTGTGTTGATAGTGACGTGTGTGTGTGTGTTGATAATACGTGTGTGTGTGTGTGTTGATAGTGACGTGTGTGTGTGTGTGTTGATAGTGACGTGTGTGTGTGTGTTGATAATACGTGTGTGTGTTGATAGTGACGAGTGTGTGTTGATAGTGACGTGTGTGTGTTGATAGTGACGTGTGTGTGTGTGTGTGTTGATAATGACGTGTGTGTGTGTGTGTTGATAATAACGTGTGTGTGTGTTGATAGTGACGTGTATGTGTGTGTTGATAGTGACGTGTGTGTGTGTTGATTGTGACGTGTGTGTGTGTGTGTGTTGATAGTAACATGTGTGTGTGTTGATAGTGACGTGTGTGTGTGTTGATAGTAACATGTGTGTGTGTGTGTGTTGATAGTGACGTGTGTGTGTGTGTGTTGATAGTAACGTGTGTGTGTGTTGATAGTTACGTGTGTGTGTGTGTTGATAGTGACGTGTGTGTTTGTGTGTGTTGATAGTGACGTGTGTGTGTGTGTTGATAGTGACGTGTGTGTGTGTGTTGATAGTAACATGTGTGTGTGTGTTGATAGTGACGTGTGTGTGTGTGTGTTGATATTACTGTGTGTGTGTGTTGATAGTGACGTGTGTGTGTGTGTGTTGATAGTGACGTGTGTGTGTGTGTGTTGATAGTGACGTGTGTGTGTGTGTGTTGATAGTAACATGTGTGTGTGTGTGTTGATAGTGACGTGTGTGTGTGTGTTGATAGTGACGTGTGTGTGTGTGTGTGTTGATAGTGACGTGTGTGTGTGTGAGTGTGTGTGTGTGTGTTTTGAAAGTGACGTGTGTGTGTGTGTTGATAGCGACGTGTGTGTGTGTGTGTTGATAGTGACGTGTGTGTGTGTGTGTGTTGATAATAACGTGTGTGTGTGTGTGTGTGTTGATAATTACGTGTGTGTGTTGATAGTAACATGTGTGTGTGTGTTGATAGTGACGTGTGTGTGTGTTGATAGTGACGTGTGTGTGTGTTGTGTTGATAGTGACGTGTGTGTGTGTGTGTTGATAGTGACTTGTGTGTGTTGATAGTGACGTGTGTGTGTGTGTGTTGATAGTGACGTGTGTGTGTTGATAGTGACGTGTGTGTGTGTGTGTGTTGATAGTGACGTGTGTGTGTGTGTGTGTTGATAGTGACGTGTGTGTGTGTGTGTTGATAGTGACGTGTGTGTGTGTGTTGATAGTGACGTGTGTGTGTGTTGATATACGTGGTGTGTGTGTTGATAGTGACGTGTGTGTGTGTGTGTTGATAGTGACGTGTGTGTGTGTGTGTTGATAGTGACGTGTGTGTGTGTGTGTTGATAGTGACGTGTGTGTGTGTTGATAGTGACGTGTGTGTGTGTGTGTTGATAGTGACGTGTGTGTGTGTGTGTTGATAGTGACGTGTGTGTGTGTGTGTTGATAGTGACGTGTGTGTGTTGATAGTGACGTGTGTGTGTGTGTGTTGATAGTGACGTGTGTGTGTGTGTGTCGATTGTGACGTGTGTGTGTGTTGATAGTGACGTGTGTGTGTGTGTGTGTGTTGATAGTGACGTGTGTGTGTGTGTGTTGATAAGTACGTGTGTGTGTTGATAGTGACGTGTGTGTGTGTGTTGATAGTGACGTGTGTGTGGTGTGTGGTGTTGATAGTGACGTGTGTGTTGTATTAACTGTGTGTGTGTGTTGATAGTGACGTGTGTGTGTGTGTGTTGATAGTGACGTGTGTGTGTGTGTGTTGATAGTGACGTTGTGTGTTGATAGGACGTGTGTGTGTGTGTTGATAGTGACGTGTGTGTGTTGATAGTACTGTGTGTGTGTGTTGATAGTGACGTGTGTGTGTGTGTGTTGATAGTGACGTGTGTGTGTGTGTGTTGATAGTGACGTGTGTGTGTGTGTGTTGATAGTGACGTGTGTGTGTGTGTGTGTGTTGATAGTGACGTGTGTGTGTGTGTTGATAGTGACGTGTGTGTGTGTGTGTGTTGATAGTGACGTGTGTGTGTGTGTGTTGATAGTGACGTGTGTGTGTGTGTGTTGATAGTAACGTGTGTGTGTGTGTGTTGATAGTGACGTGTGTGTGTGTGTTGATAGTGACGTGTGTGGGTGTGTTGATAGTGACGTGTGTGTGTGTGTGATAGTGACGTGTGTGTGTGTGTGTGTTGATAGTGACGTGTGTGTGTGTGTGTTGATGTGACGTGTGTGTGTTGATAGTGACGTGTGTGTGTGTGTTGATAGTGACGTGTGTGTGTGTGTGTTGATAGTGACGTGTGTGTGTGTGTGTTGATAGTGACGTGTGTGTGTGTGTGTTGATAGTGACGTGTGTGTGTGTTGATAGTGACGTGTGTGTGTGTGTGTTGATAGTGACGTGTGTGTGTTGATAGTGACGTGTGTGTGTTGATAGTGACGTGTGTGTGTGTGTGTTGATAGTGACGTGTGTGTGTGTGTTGATAGTGACGTGTGTGTGTGTGTGTGTTGATAGTGACGTGTGTGTGTGTGTTGATAGTGAGTGTTGTGTGTGTGTGTTGATAGTGACGTGTGTGTGTGTGTGTGTTGATAGTGACGTGTGTGTGTGTGTGTTGATAGTGACGTGTGTGTGTTTGTGTTGATAGTGACGTGTGTGTGTGTGTGTGTGTGTGTGTTGATAGTGACGTGTGTGTGTGTGTTGATAATAACGTGTGTGTGTGTGTGTTGATAGTGACGTGTGTGTGTGTGTGTTGATAGTGACGTGGTGTGTGTGTTGATAATAACGTGTGTGTTTGTTGATAGTGACGTGTGTGTGTGTGTTGATAGTGACGTGTGTGTGTATGTTGATAGTGACGTGTGTGTGTGTGTGTGTGTTGATAATAACGTGTGTGTGTGTGTGTTGATAATAACGTGTGTGTGTGTTGATAGTGACGTGTGTGTGTGTGTGTTGATAGTGACGTGTGTGTGTGTTGATTGTGACGTGTGTGTGTGTGTGTGTGTTGATAGTACTGTGTGTGTGTGTTGATAGTGACGTGTGTGTGTGTTGATAGTAACATGTGTGTGTGTGTGTGTTGATAGTGACGTGTGTGTGTGTGTGTTGATAATAACGTGTGTGTGTGTTGATAGTGACGTGTGTGTGTGTGTGTTGATAGTGACGTGTGTGTGTGTGTGTGTGTTGATAGTGACGTGTGTGTGTGTGTTGATAGTGACGTGTGTGTGTGTGTTGATAGTAACATGTGTGTGTGTGTTGATAGTGACGTGTGTGTGTGTGTGTTGATAGTGACTGTGTGTGGTGTGTTGATAGTGACGTGTGTGTGTGTGTGTTGATAGTGACGTGTGTGTGTGTGTGTGTTGATAGTGACGTGTGTGTGTGTGTGTTGAAGTAACGTGTGTGTGTGTGTGTGGTTAGTGACGTGTGTGTGTGTGTTGATAGTGTCGTGTGTGTGTGTGTGTTGATAGTGCGTGGTGTGTTGATAGTGACGTGTGTGTGTGTGTGTTTTGATAGTGACGTGTGTGTGTGTGTGTTGATAGTGACGTGTGTGTGTGTGTGTGTTGATAGTGACGTGTGTGTGTGTGTGTGTTGATAGTGACGTGTGGTGTGTGTGTGTTGATAGTGACGTGTGTGTGTGTTGATAGTGACGTGTGTGTGTGTGTTGATAGATGACGTGTGTGTGTTTGTTGATAGTGACGTGTGTGTGTGTGTGTGTTGATAGTGACGTGTGTGTGTGTGTGTTGATAGTGACGTGTGTGTGTGATAGTGACGTGTGTGTGTGTGTGTTGATAGTGACGTGTGTGTGTTGATAGTGACGTGTGTGTGTGTGTGTTGATAGTGACGTGTGTGTGTGTGTGTGTTGATAGTGACGTGTGTGTGTGTGTGTTGATAGTGACGTGTGTGTGTGTGTGTTGATAGTGACGTGTGTGTGTGTTGATATACGTGTGTGTGGTGTTGATAGTGACGTGTGTGTGTGTTGTGTTGATAGTGACGTGTGTGTGTGTGTGTTGTTCGTGTTGTGTGTGTGTGTGTGTTGATAGTGACGTGTGTGTGTGTGTTGATAGTGACGTGTGTGTGTGTGTTGATAGTGACGTGTGTGTGGTGTGTTGTTAGTGACGTGTGTGTGTGTGTGTAGATAGTGACGTGAGTGTGTGTGTGTTGATAGTCACGTGTGTGTGTGTGTGTGATTGTGACGTGTGTGTGTTGATAGTGACGTGTGTGTGGTGTGTGATAGTGACGTGTGTGTGTGTGTTGATAAGTGTGTGTGTGATAGTGTGTGTGTGTGTGTTGATAGTGACGTGTGTGTGTGTGTGTGTGTTGATAGTGACGTGGTGTTGATTACGTGTGTGTGTGTGATAGTGACGTGTGTGTGTGTGTGTGTTGATAGTGACGTGTGTGTGTGTGTTGATAGTGACGTGTGTGTGTGTGGATAGTGACGTGTGTGTGTGTGTGTGTTGATAGTGACGTGTGTGTGTGTTGATAGTGACGTGTGTGTGTGTGTTGTTGTTAGTGACGTGTGTGTGTGTGTGTGTTGATAGTGACGTGTGTGTGTGTGTTTTGATAGTGACGTGTGTGTGTGTGTGTTGATAGTGACGTGTGGTGTGTGTGTTGATAGTGACGTGTGTGTGTGTGTGTTTTGTGACTGTGTGTGTGTGTGTTGATAGTGACGTGTGTGTGTGTGTGTTGATAGTGACGTGTGTGTGTGTGTGTTGATAGTGACGTGTGTGTGTGTGTGTTGATAGTGACGTGTGTGTTGTGTGTGTGTGTTTATAGAGACGAGTGTGTGTGTGTGTTGATAGTGACGTGTGTGTGTGTGGAGTGACGTGTGTGGTGTGTGATAGTGACATGTGTGTGTGTGTGTTGATAGTGACGTGTGTGTTGTGACGTGTGTGTGTTGGATAGTGACGTGTGTGTGTGTGTGTTGATAGTGACGTGTGTGTGTGTTGATAGTGACGTGTGGTGTGTGTGTGATAGTGACGTGTGTGTGTGTGTGTGTGTTGATAGTGACGTGTGTGTGTGTGTGTTGATAGTGACGTGTGTGTGTGGTTGATACGTGGTGGTTGAAGTGCGTGTGTGTGTGTGTTGATAGTGACGTGTGTGTGTGTTGACAGTGACGTGGGTGTGTGTTGATAGTGACGTGTGTGTGTCTGTGTGTGTGTTGATAGTGACGTGTGTGTGTGTGTGTGTGTTGATAGTGACGTGTGTGTGTGTGTGTTGATAGTGACGTGTGTGTGTTGATAGTGACGTGTGTGTGTGTGTGATAGTGACGTGTGTGTGTGTGTGTGTGTTGATAGTGACGTGTGTGTGTGTGTGTGTGTGTGTGTTGATATAGACGTGTGTGTGTGTGTGTGTTTGATAGTTACATGTGTGTTGTGTTTTGATAGTGACGTGTGTGTGTGTGTGTTGATAGTGACGTGTGTGTGTGTGTGTGTGTTGATAGTGACGTGTGTGTGTGTGTGTGTGTGTTGATAGTGACGTGTGTGTGTGTGTGTTGATAGTGACGTGTGTGTGTGTGTTGATAGTGACGTGTGTGTGTGTTGATTATAACGTGTGTGTGTGTGTTGATAGTGACGTGTGTGTGTGTGTGTTGATAGTGACGTGTGTGTGTGTGTGTTGATAGTGACGTGTGTGTGTGTGTGTGTTGATAGTAACGTGTGTGTGTGTGTGTGTTGATAGTGACGTGTGTGTGTGTGTGTTGATAGTGACGTGTGTGTGTGTGTGTGTTGATAGTGACGTGTGTGTGTGTGTGTTGATAATGACGTGTGTGTGTGTGTGTTGATAGTGACGTGTGTGTGTTGATAGTGACGTGTGTGTGTGTGTGTGTTGATAGTGACGTGTGTGTGTGTGTGTGTGTGTGATAGTGACGTGTGTGTGTGTGTGTGTTGATAGTGACGTGTGTGTGTGTGTTGATAGTGACGTGTGTGTGTGTGTGTGTTGATAGTAACATGTGTGTGTGTGTGTTGATAGTGACGTGTGTGTGTGTGTTGATAGTGACGTGTGTGTGTGTGTGTTGATAGTGACGTGTGTGTGTGTGTGTTGATAGTGACGTGTGTGTGTGTTGATAGTGACGTGTGTGTGTGTGTGTGTTGATAATAACGTGTGTGTGTGTGTGTTGATAATAACGTGTGTGTGTTGATAGTAACGTGTGTGTGTGTGTGTTGATAGTGACGTGTGTGTGTGTGTGTGTTGATAATAACGTGTGTGTTGATAGTAACATGTGTGTGTGTGTTGATAGTGACGTGTGTGTGTGTGAGTGTGTTGATAGTGACGTGTGTGTGTGTGTGTGTGTGTTGATAGTGACGTGTGTGTGTGTGTGTTGATAGTGACGTGTGTGTGTGTGTTGATAGTGACGTGTGTGTGTGTTGATTATAACGTGTGTGTGTGTGTTGATAGTGACGTGTGTGTGTGTGTGTTGATAGTGACGTGTGTGTGTGTGTGTGTTGATAGTGACGTGTGTGTGTGTGTGTGTGTTGATAGTGACGTGTGTGTGTGTGTGTTGATAGTGACGTGTGTGTGTGTGTGTTCATAGTGACGTGTGTGTGTGTGTGTGTGTGTGTGTTGATAGTGACGTGTGTGTGTGTGTGCTGATAGTGACGTGTGTGTGTGTGTGTGTTGATAGTGACGTGTGTGTGTGTTGATAGTGTCGTGTGTGTGTGTGTGTTGAGAGTGACGTGTGTGTGTGTGTGTGTGTGTTGATAGTGACGTGAGTGTGTTGATAGTGACGTGTGTGGGTGTGTTGATAGTGACGTGTGTGTGTGTGTTTGTTGATAGTGACGTGTGTGTGTGTGTTGATAGTGACGTGTGTGTGTGTGTGTTGATAGTGACGTGTGTGTGTTGATAGTGACGTGTGTGTGTGTGTTGATAGTGACGTGTGTGTGTTGAAAGTGACGTGTGTGTGTGTTGATAGTGACGTGTGTGTGTGTGTCTGTGTTGATAGTAACATGTGTGTGTGTGTTGATAGCGACGTGTGTGTGTGTGTGTTGATAGTGACGTGTGTGTGTGTGTGTTGATAGTGACGTGTGTGTGTGTGTGTGTTGATAGTGACGTGTGTGTGTGTGTTGATAGTGACGTGTGTGTGTGTGTTTTGATAATATCGTGTGTGTGTGTTGATAGTGACGTGTGTGTGTGTGTGTTGATAGTGACGTGTGTGTGTGTGTGTTGATAGTGACATGTGTGTGTGTGTGTTGATAGTGACGTGTGTGTGTGTGTGTTGATAGTGACATGTGTGTGTGTGTTGATAGTGACGTGTGTGTGTGTGTTTGTGTTGATTGTGACGTGTGTGTGTGTGTGTTGATAGTGACGTGTGTGTGGTGATAGTGACTGTGTGTGTTATAGTGACGTGTGTGTGTGTGTGTTGATAGTGACAGTGTGTGTGTGTGGTGGGTGTGTGGTGATGTGACGTGTGTGTGTGTGTGTTGATAGTGACGTGTGTGTGTGTGTGTTGATAGTGATGTGGTGTGTGTTGATAGTGACGTGTGTGTGTGTGTGTTGATAATAACGTGTGTGGGTGTGTGTTGATAGTGACGTGTGTGTGTGTGTGTGTTGACAGTGACGTGTGTGTGTGTGTTGATAATAACGTGTGTGTGTGTTGATAGTGACGTGTGTGTGTGTGTTGATAGTGACGTGTGTGTGTATGTTGATAGTGACGTGTGTGTGTGTCTGTGTGTTGATAATAACGTGTGTGTGTGTTGATAGTGACGTGTATGTGTGTGTTGATAGTGACGTGTGTGTGTGTTGATTGTGACGTGTGTGTGTGTGTGTGTTGATAGTAACATGTGTGTGTGTTGATAGTGACGTGTGTGTGTGTTGATAGTAACATGTGTGTGTGTGTGTGTTGATAGTGACGTGTGTGTGTGTGTGTTGATAGTAACATGTGTGTGTGTGTTGATAGTGACGTGTGTGTGTGTGTGTTGATAGTGACGTGTGTGTGTCTGTGTGTGTGTTGATAGTGACGTGTGTGTGTGTGTTGATAGTGACGTGTGTGTGTTTGTTGATAGGAACATGTGTGTGTGTGTGTTGATAGTGACGTGTGTGTGTGTGTGTTGATAATAACATGTGTGTGGGTGTTGATTGTGACGTGTGTGTGTGTGTGTGTGTTGATAGTAACATGTGTGTGTGTGTGTTGATAGTGACGTGTGTGTGTGTGTGTTGATAGTGACGTGTGTGTGTGTGTTGATAGTGACGTATGTGTGTGTGTGTTGATAGTGACGTGTGTGTGTGTGTGTTGACAGTAACATGTGTGTGTGTGTGTTGATAGTAACGTGTGTGTGTGTGTTGATAGTGACGTGTGTGTGTGTGTGTTGACAGTGACGTGTGTGTGTTGATAGTGACGTGTGTGTGTGTGTGTGTTTTGAAAGTGACGTGTGTGTGTGTGTGTTGATAGTAACGTGTGTGTGTGTGTGTGTTGATAGTGACGTGTGTGTGTGTGTGTGTGTGTTGATAATAACGTGTGTGTGTGTGTGTGTGTGTTGATAATTACGTGTGTGTGTGTTGATAGTAACATGTGTGTGTGTGTTGATAATGACGTGTGTGTGTGTTGATAGTGACGTGTGTGTGTGTGTGTGTGTGTTGATATTGACGTGTGTGTGTGTGTGTTGATAGTGACGTGTGTGTGTTGATAGTGACGTGTGTGTGTGTGTGTTGATAGTGACGTGTGTGTGTGTGTGTGTGTGTTGATAGTGACGTGTGTGTGTGTGTGTGTTGATTGTGACGTGTGTGTGTGTGTGTTGATAGTGACGTGTGTGTGTGTGTGTTGATAGTGACGTGTGTGTGTGTTGATAATAACGTGTGTGTGTGTGTTGATAGTGACGTGTGTGTGTGTGTGTGTTGATAGTGACGTGTGTGTGTGTGTGTGTTGATAGTGACGTGTGTGTGTGTGTGTGTGTTGATAGTAACATGTGTGTGTGTGTGTTGATAGTGACGTGTGTGTGTGTGTTGATAGTGACGTGTGTGTGTGTGTGTGTTGATAGTGACGTGTGTGTGTGTGTGTTGATAGTGACGTGTGTGTGTGTTGATAGTGACGTGTGTGTGTGTGTGTGTTGATAATAACGTGTGTGTGTGTGTGTTGATAATAACGTGTGTGTGTTGATAGTAACGTGTGTGTGTGTGTGTTGATAGTGACGTGTGTGTGTGTGTGTGTGTTGATAATAACGTGTGTGTTGATAGTAACATGTGTGTGTGTGTTGATAGTGACGTGTGTGTGTGTGTGTGTTGATAGTGACGTGTGTGTGTGTGTGTTGATAGTAACGTGTGTGTGTTGATAGTGACGTGTGTGTGTGTGTTGATAGTGACGTGTGTGTGTTGATAGTAACATGTGTGTGTGTGTTGATAGTGACGTGTGTGTGTGTGTGTTGATAGTGACGTTTGTGTGTGTGTGTTGATAGTGACGTGTGTGTGTGTGTGTGTTGATAGTGACGTGTGTGTGTGTGTTGATAGTGACGTGTGTGTGTGTGTTTTGATAATATCGTGTGTGTGTGTTGATAGTGACGTGTGTGTGTGTGTTGATAGTGACGTGTGTGTGTGTGTGTTGATAGTGACATGTGTGTGTGTGTGTTGATAGTGACGTGTGTGTGTGTGTGTTGATAGTGACATGTGTGTGTGTGTTGATAGTGACGTGTGTGTGTGTTTGTGTTGATAGTGACGTGTGTGTGTGTGTGTGTGTGTTGATAGTGACGTGTGTGTGTGTGTGTGTGTTGATAGTGACATGTGTGTGTGTGTGTGTTGATAGTGACGTGTGTGTGTGTGTGTTGATAGTGACGTGTGTGTGTCTGTGTTGATAGTGACGTGTGTGTGTGTGTGTGTTGATAGTGACGTGTGTGTGTGTGTTGATAATAACGTGTGTGTGTGTGTGTTGATAGTGACGTGTGTGTGTGTGTGTGTTGATAGTGACGTGTGTGTGTGTGTGTTGATAATAACGTGTGTGTGTGTTGATAGTGACGTGTGTGTGTGTGTTGATAGTGACGTGTGTGTGTATGTTGATAGTGACGTGTGTGTGTGTGTGTTGATAGTAACATTTGTGTGTGTGTTGATAGTGACGTGTGTGTGTGTGTGTTGATAGTGACGTGTGTGTGTCTGTGTGTGTGTTGATAGTGACGTGTGTGTGTGTGTGTGTTGATAGTAACATTTGTGTGTTTGTTGAGAGTGACGTGTGTGTGTGTTGATAGTAACATGTGTGTGTGTGTGTGTTGATAGTGACGTGTGTGTGTGTGTGTTGATGGTAACATTTGTGTGTGTGTTGATAGTGACGTGTGTGTGTGTGTGTTGATAGTGACGTGTGTGTGTCTGTGTGTGTGTTGATAGTGACGTGTGTGTGTGTGTTGATAGTGACGTGTGTGTGTGTGTTGATAGTAACATGTGTGTGTGTGTTGATAGTGACGTGGGTGTGTGTGTGTTGATAATAACATGTGTGTGGGTGTTGATAGTGACGTGTGTGTGTGTGTGTTGATAGTGACGTGTGTGTGTGTGTTGATAGTAACATGTGTGAGTGTGTGTTGATAGTGACGTGTGTGTGTGTGTGTTGATAGTAACATGTGTGTGTGTGTGTTGATAGTGACGTGTGTGTGTGTGTGTTGATAGTGACGTGTGTGTGTGTGTGTTGACAGTAACATGTGTGTGTGTGTGTTGATAGTGACGTGTGTGTGTGTGTTGATAGTGACGTGTGTGTGTGTGTGTTGATAGTGACGTGTGTGTGTTGATAGTGACGTGTGTGTGTGTGTGTGTTTTGAAAGTGACGTGTGTGTGTGTGTGTTGATAGTGACGTGTGTGTGTGTGTTGATAGTGACGTGTGTGTGTGTGTGTGTGTTGATAGTGACGTGTGTGTGTGTGTGTGTGTGTTGATAATAACGTGTGTGTGTGTGTGTGTGTTGATAATTACGTGTGTTTGTTGATAGTAACATGTGTGTGTGTGTTGATAATGACGTGTGTGTGTGTTGATAGTGACGTGTGTGTGTGTTGATAGTGACGTGTGTGTGTGTGTGTTGATAGTGACGTGTGTGTGTTGATAGTGACGTGTGTGTGTTGATAGTGACGTGTGTGTGTGTGTGTGTGTGTTGATAGTGACGTGTGTGTGTTGATAGTGACGTGTGTGTGTGTGTGTGTGTTGATAGTGACGTGTGTGTGTGTGTGTGTTGATAGTGACGTGTGTGTGTGTGTGTGTTGATAGTGACGTGTGTGTGTGTATGTTGATAGTGACGTGTGTGTGTGTTGATAATAACGTGTGTGTGTGTGTTGATAGTGACGTGTGTGTGTGTGTGTTGATAGTGACGTGTGTGTGTGTGTGTTGATAGTGACGTGTGTGTGTGTTGATAATATCGTGTGTGTGTGTGTTGATAGTGACGTGTGTGTGTGTGTGTGTTGATAGTGACGTGTGTGTGTGTGTGTTGATGGTGACGTGTGTGTGTTGATAGTGACGTGTGTGTGTGTGTGTTTTGATAGTAACATTTGTGTGTGTGTTGATAGTGACGTGTGTGTGTGTGTGTTGATAGTGACGTGTGTGTGTCTGTGTGTGTGTTGATAGTGACGTGTGTGTGTGTGTTGATAGTGACGTGTGTGTGTGTGTTGATAGTAACATGTGTGTGTGTGTTGATAGTGACGTGTGTGTGTGTGTGTTGATAATAACATGTGTGTGGGTGTTGATAGTGACGTGTGTGTGTGTGTGTTGAGAGTGACGTGTGTGTGTGTGTTGATAGTAACATGTGTGTGTGTGTGTTGATAGTGACGTGTGTGTGTGTGTGTTGATAGTAACATGTGTGTGTGTGTGTTGATAGTGACGTGTGTGTGTGTGTGTTGATAGTGACGTGTGTGTGTGTGTGTTGACAGTAACATGTGTGTGTGTGTGTTGATAGTGACGTGTGTGTGTGTGTTGATAGTGACGTGTGTGTGTGTGTGTTGATAGTGACGTGGGTGTGTTGATAGTGACGTGTGTGTGTGTGTGTGTTTTGAAAGTGACGTGTGTGTGTGTGTGTTGATAGTGACGTGTGTGTGTGTGTGTTGATAGTGACGTGTGTGTGTGTGTGTGTGTTGATAATAACGTGTGTGTGTGTGTGTGTGTTGATAATTACGTGTGTGTGTTGATAGTAACATGTGTGTGTGTGTTGATAATGACGTGTGTGTGTGTTGATAGTGACGTGTGTGTGTGTGTGTTGATAGTGACGTGTGTGTGTGTGTGTTGATAGTGACGTGTGTGTGTTGATAGTGACGTGTGTGTGTGTGTTGATAGTGACGTGTGTGTGTTGATAGTGACGTGTGTGTGTGTGTGTGTGTGTTGATAGTGACGTGTGTGTGTGTGTGTTGATAGTGACGTGTGTGTGTGTTGATAATAACGTGTGTGTGTGTGTTGATAGTAATGTGTGTGTGTGTGTGTGTTGATAGTGACGTGTGTGTGTGTGTGTTGATAGTGACGTGTGTGTGTGTGTGTGTTGATAGTAACATGTGTGTGTGTGTGTTGATAGTGACGTGTGTGTGTGTGTTGATAGTGACGTGTATGTGTGTGTGTGTTGATAGTGACGTGTGTGTGTGTGTGTTGATAGTGACGTGTGTGTGTTGATAGTGACGTGTGTGTGTGTGTGTGTTGATAGTGACGTGTGTGTGTGTGTGTTGATTGTGACGTGTGTGTGTGTTGATAGTGACGTGTGTGTGTGTGTGTGTTGATAATAACGTGTGTGTGTCTGTGTTGATAATAACGTGTGTGTGTTGATAGTAACGTGTGTGTGTGTGTTGATAGTGACGTGTGTGTGTGTGTGTGTTGATAATAACGTGTGTGTTGATATTAACATGTGTGTGTGTGTTGATAGTGACGTGTGTGTGTGTGTGTGTTGATAGTGACGTGTGTGTGTGTGTGTTGATAGTGACGTATGTGTGTTGATAGAGACGTGTGTGTGTGTGTTGATAGTGACGTGTGTGTGTTGATAGTGTTACGAACCCCTCCACCGATTGTCTTCATCTACCTACCCAGCACCACGAGCAACGCCATCTAGGGACGAAACACGAGTATGGCTCGTCTTAGTTACCACTCCCGGGTTTCCCTTCTCCATATCCTGGTTGTTGCGTCACTTCCGCCTCAGTCTACTTTGTCAGCTCCAATTCGAGGAGAGGACAGACTTCACTCTGGGAAGCGACCACAGGATCACCTATCCTGGAAACCTACGGCACAGTGACTATTTACCGTCTTCTACCATACTCAGCCTTGCTCGTCAGCCATCTCAGCTCCTCACTTAAGTATTTGTAATCTTGTATTGCCTCTCCCCCCTCCACATTGCTTCACTATTGTTCTATGTTTTATTACTATGTATATACTGTTCGTGTTTAGGTTAAGTTTGGTTAAGGGTAGTTTATAAGCTGAATATTTTGTTAAGGAATTTATGGTACTTTATTATATACAACGAAAACTCGCATCCTTTGTCTACCCCTTTTTTAGTCCGATTGTCTTTGTTTTTTTTTTGTTGTTACCTGTTGGGATCTGGGTAGACGTATAACTATATTCTAAATCCCCAACTCGTAACAAATGGCGACCGTGACAGGACACGACCTTAAGTACCATGTTCCTTCCTCCCTTGTTACTCAGTGTTAATTACCCCTCCCAGTCACTTCTGTTTACAATTGCTTTACGGTGGTTTAAAGTTTCCTTCATATGTGTGTGCATATATTGGTATTACCGTATAGTAAGAGTGACAGACGTAGGATAATAGGTTCCAAGTGTCATAAGGCTTACCTGTTATTACACGTGGCAGTCGTGTGGTAAGTCTTATCGAGTGTAGGGAAGAATCCGGATCTGTTTAATGCCGTACCCTCACTCCAGAGTAGGCTGTTCCATAGTTACTAGTTTAGAGTGAAGTGATATCTTGGGACGC
Source organism: Homarus gammarus (assembly GCA_958450375.1). NCBI lineage: Eukaryota > Metazoa > Arthropoda > Malacostraca > Decapoda > Nephropidae > Homarus > Homarus gammarus. The sequence continues at coordinate 18,022 of CAUDMG010002875.1, read as the reverse complement.
CCCTCTCTACCAGGACCCCATAATTATAAAGCCTCCATTATTGTTCTTCTCATTATCTCATTCAGGGCTGTTAATCCGGATCTTTATATAAATGCCGTAATACGCCCTTCCTCTTTCAAGTATATCAGGGTTGTTAATCCGGATCTTTATATAAATGCCGTAATACGCCCTACCTCTTTCAAGTATATCAGGGTTGTTAATCCGGATCTTTATATTAATGCCGTAATACGCCCTACCTCTTTCAAGTATATCAGGGTTGTTAATCCGGATCTTTATATTAATGCCGTATACGCCCTACCTCTTTAAAGTCTCTTGTCCTTATCTAAGGATCTTCTCGGAAGAACAATAATCATAAGTGTAATTTCCCTAAGTATAACTTGGTTAGTTTCCGGGACTTTCTGGTTATCCACTGCCGTGATATTTTCTAGGGTTATCCACTTATCTTAGCTTTTGACCATTAGTTAATTTATCCTATTTTTATTAACAATGGCCACCTCAGGTTTTGATCTTCAGGATTTTATTGAAAATCCTTCTGTAGCTAAATTACGTGTTAATATCCTGAAGAAAGAATGGAAAGAAATAGCCAACTATTACAATATCCCATTTTCACAGCAACTGACTAAGGAAATGTTAAAAAATTATGTGATTGAAGTGTTGGTTCAACAAGAAGTTTTAAAAGAATCCGCTGTTGACAGATTAACGCCCATGTCCAAGAAACTTCAACCACTATCCACCACCCCTCCTCACTCAGAAGTTGCCTCAGGTCTGGCTAGCCCTCAAGAAGAAACACAACGAATAGACCCCTTAGAACTAGAACGAGCTAGGTTCGAGTTCCAAATCAAAATGAAAGAACTAGAGTTGGAACAGGCCAAGTTGGAGCAGGAGGAAAAGTTGGAACAGGCCAAGTTGGAGCAGGTGGCCAAGTTGGACCCTGAAGAAAGGATGGAACAGGCCAAGTTGGACCATGAAGAAAGGATGGAACAGGCCAAGTTGGAACAGGCCAAGTTGGAGGCCAAGTTGGAGCATGAGGAAAGGATGGAACAGGCCAAGTTGGTGCAGGCGGTTAAACTGAAAGAACTACAGGTGAGAGAGACAGAAGTCACTTTAACATCGGAGTTTAAATCAAAAGAAGTGGCATTAAGAGAGAAACTCGCTGCTTTTAACCCTGCTACTGCTTCTTCCCTTGTTCCCGGGTTTGATGAATCCGATATGGACGGGTCATTTAGGACTTTTGAGAAAATAGCCGCGAAGAATGAGTGGCCCAAGGACCAGTGGGTGTCAGTGTTAGTTCCTAAATTATATGGTAAGGCTCGTAGAGTTTATAACTGTTTAGACCAGACTGATGACTATGATAACGTAAAAAAGAATATCCTCACCTCTTATGCTATCACGCCAGATGGATACCGGCAGAAGTTTCGTAAACTAACCAAACCATTTTCACACACATTTGTTGAGTTTGCTCAAGAAAAGCTTAGGTTTTTTAAGAAGTGGTTAGAGGCTACAGAGACCTCCACATTTCAGGATTTGTTAAATTTGGTAGTCCTGGAGGAGTGGAAAAGCAAGATACCATTTCACATCTTGAAGCATGTGGAGGAGCGTGGAGAGGTTAATTTAGGGCGTGCTGCTGAGCTGGCTGATGCGTATGCTTTGTTGGTGGAGTCACTGGGCAGTAGAGAACGTGGTACTTCCCGACATGTTAGGTCTTCCTCTGATGATAACCTTGGGGGCGTGAGTGGTAGGTCGAAAGGTCCCACACCTACTCCCCCCGATGCAACCAAGCTTACTTGTTCTTACTGTAAAAACCCAGGCCATACGATCCAGAATTGTAAACACCCAAAGTGTCGAATTGCTAAAAGTAGTTCCCTGGATCCCAAATCCAAACCAATAGCAAATGCCAATGTGGAAAGGCCCCATCAGGATGTCTTCTCTTCATTCACCTATGAGGGAAAAATTTCAATCATAGAGGGGTCTCGTTCTTTTCCTATTCGTATACTACGTGATACGGGCGCAGCACAATCTATCCTCCTGTTTAACGTCATTCCTGATATATCTACCGCATTTACAAATGAGTGTTCTAATTTCAGATCTCTCGTCCCATTCTTCCTATCCTTTAGCTAAAGTGCACCTCCAATGTCCCTTGATTATTGGGGAAGTGCAAATAGCCATTAGGAAAGACCCAATGCCTGTGTGTGGCATTCATTTATTATTGGGTAATGACTTGGTAGGAGATCTAGTGGTTCCTAACATAAAGACCGTCGACTCTCCCTTACCTGTCAACTCCACCACTGACCTTAAAGAAACTATTCCTCATCTTTTCCCATCTTGTGCTGTCACCCGGTCGCAGAGTGTGCGAAATGGGCCCTCTTCACCTGAAACCACCTCCAATATCTTACTACCCACAGAAAATGTGTACAATAAGACCATTAGTAAGGAGGAGCTCGTTTCAGCCCAACAATCTGATCCTTCTGTGTTCAAACAGGTGATGAAAGACCTCAGTGTGGACCATTGTACATCTTCGGCTTACCACCCACTGTCCCAAGGTTGCTTGGAACGGTTCCATCAAAACTTTCAAGTCAATGCTAATAAACTATCTCCTCTCAACTATATAGTCCATACTCCTGATCGCAGAAAAGATTCGCAACTTGTTCACATTAATCTCATGAAACTTTACCATTCCAGGCAGTCAGAGGAAGACATCCCCGAGGCTGTAAGCCTACCTGTATTGCATACGGTTTTGTCAGGGCCGGAGACAGATGACATGGACCTATTGGAGAATTTAGACTTCCCTCTACCTAAAGAGAACCCTGCTAACAGTCACATACTCAACAATTTGGATGAGTATTTTTCTGTTCTGAATTCATCTCAAGCAAAAGATCTCACTAAGTTATTATCAACATTTCCTAAAGTCACGTCAGACCTCCCAGGGTTTTGCAATATACTTAAACATGATATTAAACTAATCTCGGGTGATGTACAACCCATTAGGCAATCAGCATATCGTCTAAGTCCACAAAAAAAATCGATTATGAAAAAGGAGGTAGATTTTTTGTTAAAGCATAACTTAGCTGAGCCTAGTACCTCCCCCTGGGCTTCACCTTGCCTTCTCATTCCAAAACCCGATGGCACCTTTCGTTTCTGTACAGATTATCGTAAAGTGAACCAGGTCACTGTCTCTGACTCCTACCCTTTACCTTTGATTGAAGATATAATAGAATCATGAGCGTCAACCAACCCTATGCTCCTCACCTGCCTCTGAAACCCCCCTTCTCAACACAGGCATAAGCATTTTATCTCGACGCTCTCCCTTACTCCGCTCACCCACACCTGGTTCATCTTATGACCCTACACCCACCCCCTGGGCCTGCCTCTCCTGACCTTTTTGCAGGGATGGATGACCTCACGACACAAACAGCGATGATGACCCAGATGACCCCCAGCCCACACGTTGCCACCCTGCCACTCATAAATAGAGTACTGGACCACTGACCTGGTACAGACTGCCACTTCAATATTTCACAAATTACTCTCAGTAAACAGTTTCACAAATATTTTACATTTGCTCCACGTCTATGATAATTTAGAGGGGTACAGTGACTCGATGAAGAAAATCCGCTATGTTTGACAACCTACATGAGAAATTCAGGACCCTCTTCTATCTATACAACCAGAATATTTGTATTCGTAGAAGTATAGTGCTGTGTCGAGGCAGTATCAGTTTCCAGCGGTATATTCCACCCAAGCGACACCATTTTTGCCTGAAGTTGTTTGTGATGTGTGATTGCAAGATGAGCTACATCCAAGATATTATGTACATGAGGGCACTACTGATACAACACTTGATCCTATCACTGGCCATTCTGGGGGGACAGGGTAGTGTTTTTCCAGTACAGGTACTTACATGACAACAAAGACCAGGGCTTGTGGGATATACAGAGCCAAGCGTATTGCTATGCCATACCTCCCCAACAAAAAAGAAAGGAGTGATGGCCAAGTCATCCTTAGGAAAGCACACTAATGCCTTTCAATATAATGGTGTAATAAGAAGGGTGTTCATTTGATGTCTACTGTCCACCTTTGTGCTGAGCCATAACATACACAAGGCAACAAAACAATACGAGATGAAACCTGAGTGTTCTTTTTTATAATATAACCATGAGACTTGGAGATAAATCAGATGCAATGATCTCTCGTGTAAAAAGTGCCTGGAAAACTACGAAATGGTATAAGAAAATGTTTTTCCATCTCCTGGACATGTTATTATTAAAATGCACACATACTATACCAACAAGTGAAGGGAAAGAAATTCACTGACCACACCATTCACATCCTCAAGCAACTTCTGGCTGTCTACCACCAACTGTGTGAGCCACAGTCCATCCACTCCCAGAAACACATCAAAGCCTTAATGCCTCCCAGTTTGCTCAAATCCCGGACTGTATCCTTCCTACAGCATCAATGAGACACCCAACAAGAAAATGCCATGGCTATGTATGCACATTCAACAAAGCAACCTCAGGTGTACAAGGAAACATTTTACATGTGTTTGATGTGCGGCCACCACCATGTCTCTTACCGTGTTTTAAAGTGTATCACACTTGAAATGTGAAATTCAAATGGTGTTCAAGTATAGAAATAAGTGCCCAAGTATGTGGAAAAATGATGCATGTTGTGAAGAATAGCGAGGGTGCACCATTTGAAAACATTGTGCTTCCCCATCTGGAGTACTCAAACCCCGTCTGGTCCCCGAGATATGCTAGGAACTGTCAGTTGGTTGAAAATGTTCAAAGGAGGGCCACAAGACTGGTATCTGCACTTCGGCACCTCAGCTGCCCTGAGAGATTGGAGCTCCTGAACTTGCCTAGCTTATACTACAGATGGGCAAGGGGTGACCTAATTGAAGTGTATAAGCATCTCAAGGGACACTACTCAGTCGAGTGTCCTCACTTGGAGCTGGCGGACACTCGCCCCACAAGGTGTCACAGCTCAAGATTGAAGAAGCCGCAAGTCCAGAAAACTGTGAGGGCAAACTTTTTCGGCGTGAGAGTTGTGAACTCTTGGAACAATCTACCACAAAGTGTTGTGTCAGCACCGAGTGTGAGCTCTTTCAAGACCAGACTTGACCAACACTGGAGCAGGTTCAGGTACATTCAGGAGCTGGTGCATGCCCAGTACTTGCCAACAGTGTGAAACAAAGGCGTGACCGATCGCCCAAGCGACTAACGAGCCGATCATTTGGTGAAGAGGATAAAAGAAAAAGAAAAGTAACAGACGTGACCGATCGCCCAAGCGGCTAACGAGCCAATGAGTGGTGAAGAGGATAAACGTAAAAAGTAAAATCACAGCACAACCACCAAGAAACCATGAGATACATTAGATTGATAGATATTTTGAATATAATATGACTAATGTTGTATCGGTTTGAATTATATATGTGACGTTGCACTGTATTCACTAGAATACTTACCAAAACCATGCTCATGTCTGCAGATGAATACGACAGCTGACTCTAACCTCGACTTTTTCTTCCTTCAGTTAAAGATAATTAGTTTATATGAATAAAGAATAAGATGCTAAAATAAAGGTACCTATGGTACTTATTTCCCTATCTACCTACTTAATTATTTATCTACCTACTACTTAATTATTTATCTACCTTCTACCTAGCTTTCATACCTACCCAACTACTTACTTACCTACCTACATATCTGCTTACTTACCTATATACTGACCTCACAACCTACTTACCGGTATCTTCTTATTTCCTATCTCTATTCACTTACCTGCAGATTTACTTCCCTAACCACCTACTTACTTATCCCAAACTATCTGTTTACTCATCTAACTACCTACCGTCTTTCCACTCTGCTTACAACACCTTCTTTACCCATCTACACACTTACCCAACTACCTACCTGTCACTACTTACTATAACAATCACTACTTAATCCTACTTACTATGTCTGTTGCTTGTTATTTAATTCTTCCATACATCAGGTTTCCTTTGCAGTAAATACGTATAATGTATACAGTTGCAGTAATTTTAGTGTTAATATACTCTCTCTCATTACCAGGGCAAAAGTACACATCTCAGAATTGTCTGAAAGGGATGGAGATGGTATGACTCAGGAAGAAATTAAGTGTGTTGCTACAGTTGAACAGAAAAATGCACTCTCAAGCAAGTTATATTATGTGTAGTAAATCAAATGGTGTGTACTAGAATTTTTTTTCCATGTAGACTGGCATATAAGAGGTTTCTGAATTGTTGGGAGGATTTATTTTTAGGCGACTGTTCCCATAATGAATCTTTCATGTGGTGCATCTATGCATATACAAGATAGGAATTATATCTTGCTGTCTTTAGGAAGATAAATGTTGTACTCGGTGAAAAGGTGTACCTGTAGTATAAGGTACAAAATGAATCTGAGGATACAGGTTCTTTTGTGCAGTAATCACAAAAATAGTTGTCTGTATTAAATCTTAGAATTGTGTAATTGCAGTTGAAAGGGTTTCATTTTTTTTATACCATGCCAAGAGGATAGTTGTCTTAGGAATACTGTACTGCATAGTATATTTCTTATTTGGAGTTAAGCTTACTGTAGATTTAGAGGAAAATGTATTGGTTCTTTTGCATGTTGACAATTTAAGTTTTGTCATATTTAATGAGTGGACAAAGCTTTATGTAACTATGCTGATGTTCATAATATTTCAGAAGATTTAAGAGAAATTAAAAAAAATGCACTGGAGACCATTTTTGTGTCAGTTTATAGCAGGATTGCATTTAAATGCCAGTTTACTATGGTTTTTCTTTTAATATTTATTGGGAAGATATGGAAATATGATAAATAACAATGTTTCTAAAAATCATAATTTTTACTTATTCCTCTTATTTACAAATGTTTTTTACAGAACCAGAATTAAGGTATTCACTTAATTGAAAACTCTTTTAAAAATAATATAAATGCTTTGCTGTTCTGATTTATTGGTGCTAAGTTAGGAAATGCTTGCTGTGCTCTGGCAATATCTCCTTAAACTTACAGGAAAAGACAAATGTGCTTTGAGATTCAAAATTCTGCATTTTCCACCTTATAAAACAAATTTTTTCCCTAGAAATGTCTCCAAAACTCACCCTGTATCTTTCACGTCAAAGGATAACCCTATGGGGATGAGGATCCCCACTAAAACCGAGACCATAATATTTAAGGACCCTAGCCCAAGTTAACCAGCTACCTAATTAAACATACCTATGTGAGAGAACTTATATCTTGCCTGAATAATAAAGTAAATTGGGTGGAGGAATAGCACTACTATTTAGGTTTTTCTAAGAATAAAGTAAAGAAAGATGCCACTCTTGGCACATGCACTGCTACCATCTTTGTTCACATCAGGTTGCTTGGTGTAGTCTGTTGTTTTATAGGCAATAATAACATTAATGTATAATTATAGTCCATGCTCACTAATAAGAAAGACCAGCAGCAAATGTACTATTTTTGCATTAATAATATTAATACATTTGTACCTTGCTAATTTGACAACTTCAGATCTCTACCCTATTTGAACTATCTTTTGGATACAAATTAACTGAAGTGTGGCCAAAATTCTTTGTGCCTTGCATAATTCATGTGCTGTTACAGTCGGTATTAATGAAAAAAAAAATTCTTAACATTATATTGAAATGGTTCATATGGAGCGATACTAACACTAAGGGTATTTATGTATACAGTACAACCAGTTTTTATGTCTGTTGGCTCATGACTTCATGGAAAATTACAGGCTGTTTTGTGTAAGCCTAAAGGTGCATCCACACGTGTGTACAATTTGTCGCTAACATGTGATTAAAATGAGGCACAGGGTTCCAACTGGTAGGGTGCGGCTGCGTGCATTAGATCCGTGTTTCTTCTTGTTGATCACATGTTGGCAACCAAATGTATGCACGCGTGAACACACCTTTAATAAAACATTATTTTTTCACATAACATACAAGTATGGCATGTAACACTAATATATTTATGTACTGTATATAGAACTACAACCAGCTGTTGCTTTTATTGTAGGGCTGGATAATACCAATGCCTAAATATTCAGGCTTGTTGCTAGGCTGCTTGCTTCATGGAAAAGTACCATATTGTATTGTGCTGTGGCAGAAATATATACAGGTGCTCCCCGACTTACAACGGGGTTAGGGACCCAAATCCAGGTCGTAAGTCCGATTGGTCTTAAGTCCGACATAGATAAAAAAAAAAAAAATCTACAATGAAATACAGTACAGTAAAAGTAATAAATAATGAGGACTGGATACAGTACAGTAAAAGTAATAAATAATGAGGAATGGATACAGCGTGACTGAGCACTTACCTTTAATGTAGTCAGCTGAATGAACACGGGGCCCCCATAATTTTCGATTTACAGGATACATGGAGACTATATTAATTGGATGAAGCAGAGGAGGAGACAGGGCTGGGTGGGTCATCAATGTCGCTTTCTTCAGACAGGTTTATGTACTGTGGAAACTTGCTGGTGAAGGTATTGGATCATCTTGAGGGAGTGAAGAGGCAGCACTGGTGGGACGTGAGGAGACAGCACTGGGGGACTTCTTAAAATAGATGTCCAATTTAGACTGCACAGTTTGTTTTTTCTTTTCATTATAAATTTCTCTGTAGCAAGCAAGTGCATCTTGGATCATTCTGTCAACTTTGGCATAACGCTCATAATTTTGATCCATGCCATCAAACATTTGCATTCCTTTATTAATTGTAGCAAATACCTCTGCTATTTGTTTCACTGAAAACTTTTTGGGGGGTGCAGGTTCTTCTACATTTTCTCTCTCTTCTTCCTCTGCAATTTTCTGTGCATCTAGTTCAATAACATCCTCGTTACTGAGCGCCTTCTGCTACACTTTCAACCAACTGTTCAACGTCTTTATTATCAATTTCTAACTCCAGCTGTTTACCTAACTCCACTATCTTGTTACTAATATCCGAAATAACTTAATTTTCATTAAATCCTTTGAAACTGTTCATATATCTTTTCAGGATTTTCTTCCATATTCCATTCATGCAATGTTTTGTAACCTGATCCCATGCTGCACTAATGTTCTTTTCCATGACAAAACGTTGTACTCCTTCCAAAACTCTCTGAGCGTTTTCTCACCTTCAGTAGCAGCAACAGCCTGAGCGAAGGTCGTGCGTAAATGATACGCTTTAAAGGCAGCAATAGCACCTTGATCCATGGGTTGGATGATAGAGGTAGCGTTAGGTGGAATGTAGACTACCTGAACATCAGGGTGCATGTCGTCCAGGTGTGGTGGGTGTCCCGGAGCATTATCCAAAATCAGCAAAATCTTGAATGTAATCCGTTGTTGCAGACAATACTCCTTGGCTCGTGGAATGAAACAAGTCATGAACCAATCCTCAAACAGTGCTAAGGTCATACAAGCTTTCTTATTACTGCGATAAAACACTGGCAGTGTGTGCTTGCTGACATGTTTAAAAGCCCTGGGGTTCTCTGAATGATAGATCATGAAGGGTTTTAGCTTGAAACCAGCAACATTCCCCCCAACAGAAGTGTAATTCTGTCCTTGAATGCCTTGAATCCTAGCATTGTTTTTGCCTCTTTGTGGATGTATGTCCACTCAGGCATGCGCTTCCACAATAATCCAGTCTCATCCACATTGAATAATTGCTCAGGCAAATAATTCCCTTCCACAATCACTTCATCTAACTCCTCCTTAAAAGCTTCGGCAGCACCAACATCGGCACTAGCTGCCTCTCCACTCACCTTAACATTGTGTAGACTGTAGCATTTTTAAATCTATCAAACCACCCATGACTTCCTATAAAGGTTTGCTCACATTCATCTCCTGCCTGCTCCTTCAGGCTTTGGAACAGGCATCTTGCTTTAGCCTGTATGGTTAGAAGGCTTAAGGGTACACGCTTCTGTATCTGGTCTTCTATCCATATCACCAATAATTTTTCCATATCGTGAATAGGACCTTGTCTTTTCTTTGAAATTATAGTTCCCTTTATAGGTGTTGTTCCTTTCACTACATCACGAATACGTTCCTTGTCCTTCAGAATAGTGGATATGGTTGAGTGTGAGAAACCTAGGTCACGTGAGATTGTTGCTACAGTTTTTCCATTCTCATGCTGCGTTATTATCTTCATTTTCATGTCAAAAGTAGTTGCCTGTCTCCTTTTCTTTGGAGCACCACCAGCACTTTCACTTTTAAACTTTCCAGTCATTATAAAGTCAATTAAATACAATAAAAACGAAAGTTCACAACGCAATCAGTATAGGATACGATAGCCAAACACCAAGTAAGCGCTCCACTGAGTGAGTGTACCCACGCGGCGACCCGAGCCGCGCTCTCGCCCTGGATAGAAACGTTTCGGTATAGAAAATGCGCGCGTCATTTGAAAATATTTTTGGTCACGACTGCCGCGGTCGTATGTCCCGACGGTCGTAAGGTCAGAGCAGGTCGTAAGTACCGATGGACGTAAGTCCAAGCAGTCGTAAGTCGGGGAATATATATATATATACAGATAGACCCCGACTTACGACAGGGTTAGGGGCCCAAATCCAGGTCGTAAGCCCGACATGGTCGTAAGTCCGACATAGATAAAAAAAAAAAAAAAAAAAAAAAAAAAATTTCTTTTTTTAATAAATAATCTACAATGAAATACAGTACAGTCAATCCTCATATTACCCGGTTAATGTAACCCGGAGGGTACCGCGGAAAGTGAGGAACGCGTAAAGTGAACAACATAACATATGGGATTAATTGAAATGGAGTCCAGGCCGATCCCCAAACTCCACTTTTTGACGACACACAACTATGTTGTAGTAAAAATATTATCTTAACTTTATGATGGCATGCACACACAATTAATAATTAAGAGAAATATCAATAATATTAGGTTTTTTAACACTTACATTAGTAGAAAAGATGGCTGGGCACACGGGGATGGGCGGTTGGTTCAGAGGCAGAGGGCAGATTATTGGCCCTCACCTGTATAACTTGTATCACTATCCACCACAGAGGCTTGCAGGGCCTCTTTGTCAAACCCCCCAAAGTTCATATAAGTCCATATCCTCACTATAATTATCACTATCACTGACTTGGGCCGGCTGTAGTGGGTGGCGGGTGAAGAACTGATAATGTTTTTATGACTGGGCGACCTTGTGCGCACCATTTTCACGCCTCTTACACAACATGGCGGATGGCGGGAGGTTTGGATCCAAAAATGGCGCGGCTTGCCAGCCGCTCTCCGCGTAATGGGGTTCACGACCGCGGAATGTGAGCATGTTAGGTTCTGGCAAGGCACCGCGTTAACAGTGAAACGCGGAATGCGGGACCGCGTAATGTGAGGATTGACTGTACAGTAATAATAATTAATAATGAGGAATGGATACAGTACAGTGAAAGTAATAAATAATGAGGAATGGTTACAGTGTGACTGAGCACTTACCTTTAATGTAGTCAGCTGAATGCACATGGGGCCCCCATCATTTTCTAATTATACATGGAGACTACATTAACTGGAAACGTTTCGGTATAGAAAATGCGTGTCATTTGAAGAAAAAAAACATTTTTTTTTTTTTTAAATAAAAAATCTGCGGCGGTCGTAAGTCCCGACGGTCGTAAGTCGTAGCAGTCATAAGTCGGGGTCTGTCTGTATATGTATATATATTTCATTCGCCCAATAAACACGCGGACTTCTACAAACAATCAACACCTCAACCTACCAGGATTCGAACCCATGGCCCACGAGCCCATGACTGTGACCGGGGAATGCTAACCGTCTTGAACGAACAGGGCACTGCTTTCATTCATGTTAGGAATAATAATCATCCCATTGCTTGGGAAAAAAGCTTAGAAGTATTCAAATCATCTTGTGTCACAGAAAGACTTCTGGTTGAAGCTAGTTTGATTAAGCAATTAAAATCAATAAACATTAGTGATGGTCAGTTAAAAACTGATAATATGTTACATAAATTTATTTGTCAGTGGCTCAAGGTTAAAAATGCTTTGAAAACCTTTGATCTAGATGTAGGATAGTTATTTAGTGGGTCCCTTATTTTTGACCTGACCTGACTAGTCACGTCGCCCCCTTCTCTTAAGCTCCTCTACGTGTGTGTTGGTGTGGGGATTAGTGGATGACATCATTATGACCTGACCTCATGTTTAATAAGGTCACCCTGTATATTTAAGCCTCTCTCTGTCCATGTAATCCAGTTGCCTCTGAAGATGTCTTGAATAAAGACGAAAGCTAAGGTGCTCCGTTGTTTCCCTTTTTCCCGTTGATAAGTGGCACACCATTCGTGATTTTGTATATCAACTTCTTGGTGAAACTGACAAAGCCCAAAAAAGAAGGTTAAATGCCAAATTAAATGCTCTGTTTGACGAGAGTTACTGGACCATATTGAGTGATCCAAATTTGTTCATAAACTTATCCTCTTATGATCTACAGACAAATGAGAAACTTGTTCTTGGTTTTGGTAGGAAGTTTTCTATCACTCAACGGTGCGTTAATCTGCTTACTATTGCTAAAGGTTTAATCAACCTGGAAAAGAAGAAGTCGTCTGATGTTACAAATGAAGATATTTCCATAGCTAAAGGTTGTATACATAGTGTTTTAAATAAGAAATTTGCTTCAAACATTCCAAAAAGATTTGAAACAGCCTTGATAAACTTGAAAAGAAATAAGAATATCCATATTACCAAGGCTGATAAGTCTAATGCTATTGTTATCTTGGATAAAGGTGACTACAATGATAAGATGAATTCATTACTTAGTGATGAAAGCACGTATTGTGAGCTTACGAAAGATCCCCTGGAAAATATTAATAAGTTATCTAATTCCAAAATGAAGATGTTATTGAAAAAGAACCCCGATCTCACTAAACAGCTCTCTCAAATCAATCCCACTTTACCTTATATGTATGGATTGATCAAAACACACAAGCTTAATAATCCTTTACGTCCTATCGTGAGTTCTGTGGGTTCTGTTACTTACAAATTATCCAAGTGGCTGGTAAAGATGATATCCCCTCTTACAGGCCAAATATCTAATTCACATATACACAATAGCAGTGATTTAATTGATAAACTCAAGAAACACAACGAACCTTGCGAATTAATAAGTTTTGATGTAAATTCACTGTTCACTAGAGTACCTGTGAAAGACTTACTTTCATTTCTTAAAGATAAATTACAACTGCTAGATTTAACTATTGAACATGATACTTTCCTGAAATTGAAAGAGTTATGCGTAACTGACAATGTGTTTAGAGCAAATGGGAAGTTCTACAAGCAAATATTTGGTATGAGCATGGGTAATTGTCTTTCTGCTCCTCTAGCCTGTATTTATATGGAGTTTTTTGAGTCTAGATTACTACCCAATATAGTGGACTTTATTCCTCCATGGTATAGACATGTAGATGATGTTCTTTGTCTTTGGCCTAAAAACAGTGACCCATTGGAATTTTTAGACAAGCTTAATAATATTGTCCCTAGTATCACATTCAAAATTGAAAGAGAAATAAATGAATCCCTTCCATTTCTTGATATGCTTATCATGAGAAATGGCCAAAACTATAAATTTAAGGTATATAGAAAGCCCACACAGGTAGACAGTTTCATTTACTTTTTATCAAATCACCTGGAGTCTACCAAAATGTCAGTTTTTTCTGCTATGTTCTTAAGATGTCTGCGTATTTGTGACTCTGAATTTATTGACGATGAATTGAAACACATTCGCTCTATTGCACAGAAACTTGGGTACCCTTCCGTGTTTGTTGATCGTTGTTTTAAAAGGGCTAAAAAATCCTTTCAATCCTCTCAAACCAGACAAGTTCCTACACTTAAGAATATTTTGACTCTGCTGCAGCTTCTGAGAATGTGGGTGGAGCGGGTTTATTACTAAGAGCAGAGACGTTACCGAGAACAAATTCTGGCTTGAATGTCATGTACACTAATACTGACACGTTCCTTGATAAGAGGGAGGAGTTTGAAACACTACTAAGAGTACACCAACCAGATATTGTAGGAGTTGTAGAACTATTGTACAAGAACAGGAGAATCGACCCAGAGGAATGTGAGTTCAGTATTGCTGGACATGACTCATTTACGAACCTAACTCAAGAATCCTGCAGGAGCAGTGTGGTTATCTACGCTAGGCAAGACCTTAGAGCCAGCCAGGCGAGGGTACAGGGAGAGGATGTTTTTGAAGAGTCCAAGTGGTGTAAAATTAAATTAAAGGGAGGGGACTTACTTATCGTCGGGTGTATCTACAGATCCCCGAACTGTGGCCCACTAAATCAAAGGAACTTAAGAACCTTAATAAACAATGCAGCGATGCTCAACCCCAGCCACCTCCTTATCATGGGGGACTTTAACTATGGCGACATCGACTGGAGAAACGAGTCAACCCCGAATGACTTGAATAATCCTGCTACTCTTTTTGTAGAAACTCTGAGAGATAATTTTCTGTTCCAACATGTGAGAGACCCGACACATTACAGAGGGGAGCAAACACCCAAGCCACTTGACCTCATCATAACAAACTAGGAGGGTATGGTGGCCAAACTGGAACACCTTGCCCCAGTTGGCACCAGTCACCATATAGTGTTGTCATTCAGATTTAACTGTTACCTAGTTCAAGATAAGGCCAGGCCAAGGTGCAAATATTACAAGGGAAATTACAATGGGATGAGGGAAGAGATGAGGGGTATCAACTGGCCTGACTTATTAAGGTACAAGAACGCAGACACAACGCTGAATATCATAACTAGTAAAATGACCCACTTGATCGATAAATATATACCCAAGACCAAACCCAGTGCTTCTAGGAATACGAGGGGATCCCTACACATGAACCATGCGGCGGTCGACAAAATTAAGAAGAAAACCCAGAAATTCAAGACGTGGGTTGGGTCAAACGATGAGCAAGACAGGAGGATGTATGCAAGAGCCAGAAACCAAGCAAAGATAGAGTGTAGGAGGGCTGAAAAGGAGTTCCAAAGGCTGGTTGCACGCGAGGTCAAGTCAAACCCAAAGGCGTTTTACCGCTATGCAAAGTCGAAATTGAAAACGCGAGTAGGAGTATCAGACCTGAGGCTTGAAGATGGTAGTTACACAGATTCTGACCAGGATAAAGCTGAGGCATTGAACAGCTTCTTTTCCTCAGTGTTCACAGGAGAGGATGCAACTAACCTTCCTGCGTTTGAGGACAGACGGTTCGACACAGCACTGACCCACATTGTGTTCACAGAAGAGGGTATTAGAAATAAACTGTCCAGGCTAAAGGTCCATAAGAGTCCTGGACCTGACATGGTGCATCCTAGAGTGCTAAGGGAGCTGTGCAACGACCTTGCAGAGCCCCTGAAGATTCTGTTTTGTAAATGCCTGGATGAACAAATGGTCCCCAGTGAATGGAAAGTGGCTTATGCGAGTCGTATCTTCAAGAAGGGCGATAGGCACTCCACGAACAACTATAGACCGGTGAGCCTGACCAGCATAATATGTAAAGTACTTGAGAGTATTATCAGAGATGCAGTGATGGAACATCTACTACGAAACAACCTTGTAAAAGATTGCCAACATGGTTTTATGCCGGGGGGCTCTTGCTTGACACAATTGCTCGAGGTATTGGATATTTGGACCCATATTCTAGAACGGGGTGGTAATATCGACAATATTTACCTAGATTTTGCCAAGGCTTTCGACAGTGTACCCCACGAAAGGCTGAAAATCAAACTGGAAGGGTACGGAATTCGGGGAAATGTCCTAGCGTGGATAGAAGACTTTCTACATGACCGCAAGCAATGTGTGGTGATTAATGGCATGAAATCGTCATCTGTACCTGTAACAAGTGGGGTACCGCAGGGTAGTGTATTGGGCCCGCTGTTGTTTGTTTGTTTCATAAATGATATGCCTGACGTTGTACACTCCTCCATACAAATGTTTGCCGATGACGCCAAGTTATTTCGGGAAATTAAGAACCAAGCGGACTGTGAAGAGCTGCAGAAGGACCTCTGTGGGCTCCAGGAATGGTCGAAGGAATGGCTGCTGAGATTCAATGTCACGAAGTGTAAGAGGATGCACCTGGGGCGTACCAACGGTAAGGAGGCGTACCATATGTCCCAACGGGATGAAGAAAATGTACTAGTTGAGACTGTGTGTGAGAAGGACCTAGGTGTGTATGTTGACAATGAGCTGAAGTTCTCGGGCCATTGTGAGAAGAAGGTAAATCAGGCAAATAAATTATTGGGTCTTATAAGAAGGTCGTTCAGATATCTAGACGGTCCGTCCCTCGTGACGATCTTCAGGAGTGAAGTGCTTCCCCATCTGGAGTACTGTCACCCCATCTGGTCCCCGAGATATGCTAGGGACTGTCAGTTGGTTGAAAATGTTCAAAGGAGGGCCACCAAACTGGTGCCTGCACTTCGGCATCTCAGCTACCCTGAGAGATTGGAGCGCCTGAACTTGCCTAGCTTATACTACAGACGGGCAAGGGGGGACCTAGTTGAGGTTTATAAGCATCTCAGGGGGCACTACTCAGTTGAGTGTCCTTACTTGGAGCTGGCGGACGCTCGCCCCACAAGGGGTCACAGCTCAAGATTGAAGAAGCCGCAAGTCCAGAAAACCGTGAGGGCAAACTTTTTCGGAGTGAGGGTTGTAAACTCTTGGAACAATCTACCAGAGAGTGTTGTGTCAGCACCGAGTGTGAGCTCTTTCAAGAGAAGACTTGACCAACACTGGAGCAGGTTCAGGTACATTCAGGAGCCGGTGCATGCCCAGTATTTGCCAACAGTGCGTGACAGAGACGTGACCGATCGCCCGGGCGGCTAGCGAGCCGACCTTTTGGTGAAGAATATAAAGGAAAAGAGACGTGACCGATCGCCCAAGCGGCTAACAAGCCGATCAGTGGCGAAGAGGATAAAAGTAAAAGTAAAAGTAATGAATTTGTCCCGTTAGTTCGGTCCCTCAAGCTTCTAAATATTAATGTTGTTTTCAAGGATGATTCAACCACTACCAATATGTTAATAAGGAGTAGCCCAAGTTTGAATGTAAATGGAAGTGTTCATTGTATTCCATGTCGCAAATGTAATTGTAATTATGTAGGTCAGACAGGAAAAACACTGCAGCTCAGAATCAAACATAAGCATAATATCAGAACTGCATCTGAAACCAGTGCCTTGTTCGTTCATGTTAGGAATAATAATCACCCCATTGCTTGGGAAAAAAGCTTAGAAGTATTCAAATCATCTTGTGTCACAGAAAGACTTCTGGTTGAAGCTAGTTTGATTAAGGAATTAAAATCAATAAACCTTAGTGATGGTCAGTTCAAAACTGATAATATGTTGCATAAATTTATTTGTCAGTGGCCCAAGGTTAAAAATGCTTTGAAAACCTTTGATCTAGATGTAGGATAGTTATTTTGTGGGTCCCTTTTTTCTGACCTGACTTGGCTAGTCACGTCACCATCCTTCTCTTAAGCTCCTCTACGTGTGTGTTGGTGTGGGGATTAGTGGATGTCATCATTTTGACCTGACCTCATGTTTTTAGGTCACCCTGTATATTTAAGCCTCTCTCTGTCCATGTAATCCAGTTGCCTCTGAAGATGTCTTGAATAAAGACGAAAGCTAAGGTGCTCCGTTGTTTCCATTTTCCCGTGTGATTTTATCAAGATTTATCTTATCCACGTTTTCATTGTGGATTTACATGAAATATATATATATATATATATATATATATATGCTGATAACCACCAGGAAAGAAGAAAACACGAAGTTCCCAAGCGCTTTCGTGTAATTCACATCTTCAGGGGTGAGTACTCACCCCTGAAGATGTGAATTACACGAAAGCGCTTGGGAACTTCGTGTTTTCTTCTTTCCTGGTGGTTATCAGCATATACCTAGATCACGCGCACCTACAGTGATTTACTTGCATATATATATATATATATATATATATATATATATATATATATATATATATATATATATATATATATATATATGT
>CAUDMG010002874.1:1182500-1443960 GCA_958450375.1 Homarus gammarus | reverse complement strand
GCGGTCAGCGAGTGTCGTGTGCGAGTGAGTGTGTGTCCTGGGCGGGTAGAGCGTCTCGCCCCAGCTGTGAGGGGGGGGTGGAGGCGGCGCTGTGAGGGGGGGTGGAGGGAGAGGCGCGGCGACTCCCAGTCAGTCTAGTTACCCTCAGGACGCGGTCAGAGACGGGTGCACTGAACTTTACTCCTTACAAATGCCCAGAACGTGCCGTATACCTTGGGAATCCTTTAGAACAAGGTCACACATGAATGGCACGAACACACAATGCACTAAACACTTCACAGAAAATCACTGTCACTGACACTGCTCAAAGTTGCTGAAATTCTTCGAGGAGAGATGGCGCGGGAGTTGACCCAAGGCTTGACCCAAGACGGGAGGGGACCCTAGCCGGCTTTCTACAAACTTTGCGCTATCACTCGTAATTATCCAGTAAGATCTGATCACTGCGCCATGTTAGGTTCTGAATAATAAGTTCTATATACAGGAGAGAACACAAACACCTGTATAGTTTTGTAGGTTCGGTTTACTGGATAAGAGTATGTACACAAAGGAGAGCAGCACTCTCTCTTGACTAGGCTCCCGGTCAACTGCTATAGGCGACGTATGGCAAGTGATACATTAGCAGCTTCCATACGTCGCCAGGCACATTAATTAAGCGTGTGGGATATGGTAATAACATTGCCACACGCTGCCAGCTAGGCTGAATAAATAATACCTAAATGGAGCACATACATAATATACATACATGATATATAATCCAGCATACATAATATACATACACTAACCAGGGATATTTACTACCACTTAAAGAGGGGGGGGGGGGGGTATGGCTCGAAGACGTTCACAAATAAATAAATAAACACCGAAAATAAATAAATAAAAAAAAAATGGATAAGCAAAGAAGAAAATATATAAAGAGAAAGAAAGAAAATAAAGAAATAAAGGCAGACAGAAAGTAAGAAAGAAAATAATTAAAATAAAATTAAATACAAAAAATAAAAGAAATAAACAAAGGTAAAACTAATAAGCAAGCAAATTAAATACTCAAACAACAGCAAATAACTAACAAGTAAATTAATTTAAAAAAAATAATAAACAAAACCACAAAAGAAAACAATAAAAATATTTTAATAAAAAGACAAACACAAAATTCAAGCCCATTTTAATAACAACGATACAAAAACAACACAAATAAACACAAAGGACAAATTTCAGTAAACAAAAATAATGAACGAAAAACAAATACAGTAAATGTATGTGTGGTGTGGTGTGTGTGTCTATCGCCACATATACAGTACTAGTGAATATATACACAGTGGTGACAACATCTATCCATCCATCTGTCTAACGATACTTAAACCTATCCATTCATCTATCCATTTAGCCGATCTATCCCATCCAATTACAATTTTATCCATCCATCTATTAATTTGTCTAATCATCCCTCTACCTCTCCATCCATCTACCTATTCATCCATCCATCCATATTTTTATCTATCCATTTATCCACCTCTGTATCTATCCATCTCCATTCCATCATCCAAACCTGAAGCTCCTGACCTGACGTGTGAGGTCAACATGGCATCGACCTGGGAGGGGAGGGAGGAGATGAAAGGAAAGGGGGAAGAAGGAAGGAGGGGTGAAAGGAGAGGGGAGAAGAGGGTTGGGGAGGTAGGAAGAGACGGAGGAAGGGAAAGAGGGAGAGAAGGTGGAAAGGAGGAAAAGGAGTGGGAGAAGGGTGAGGTTTGGGGGTGGGGAGGAGGGAGAGAAGAAAGGAAGGGGGAGGGAGGGAGGAGGGGGGAGAGGGAAGGAGGAAGGGGGAGAGGGAAGGGGGGAGAGGAGGGGAGAGGGTCAGTCTGCTCAAAATGCTCTATTAGTACAGCTGTCTTGTCATTGTGCCATCTGGAAGGGGGGTTATGTGGGGAGGGGAGGGTAGATGGAAGGGGGGACAGGAGAAGGGACAAAAGTTTGAAGGGTGGGGTGGGCGAAGGAATTTGGTGACGTTGGAAGTTGGGGAGAATAGGATGGTGGAGCAGAGGATGGGGTGTGGGGAGAAAGAACTGTAGGGGTAGAAGAGAAGGGGAAGGAAGCAAATGGGGGAGAGGGGAAAAGAAAGGGTGCTCGGGTTTGGTGTGAGGAAAGGGGAGAGGAAGGGGGAGGGGGATAGAATGAGGTAGAGGACAGGGGGAGGATGGGAGGAAAGCGAGAAGGGGTGAAGGGAGACATGGGAAAAGGGAGGGATTCTAGGGGAGGAAGATGGACCAGGAGAGGCGAAGGGGAGATGGCACGAGAGGGGAGAAGACCAGGATAGAGGGATGGTAGGTGAGGAAGGGTGAGGGGAAGGAGGAAGAAGGTGGGGAGGGAGGAGTAAGGAGGAGAGAGAGAGAGAGAGAGAGAGAGAGAGAGAGATGAAAGACAGAGATATGAGGAGGAAAGGAAGATAAAGGGTGGAGATGAGACATTTGGCAAGAAGTGGTGGACGAGATGGGGCAATAACGAAGGAACGAATAAGAGAAATAACGAAAGGGAGAGATAACGAAAGAAGGAACTGAGGAAAGATATTAAACGAAATAAGAAGAAAATAAGATAACAATAATCCCCTCGACCCAAAATAAAAAGCAAATAAGAGGACACGAAATAAGAAAATAAGATAACACGAAATAAGGAAACAAGATAACACGAAATAAGGAAACAAGATAACACGAAATAAGGAAACAAGACAACACGAAATAAGGAAACAAGATAACACGAAATAAGGAAACAAGATAACACGAAATAAGGAAACAAGATAACACGAAATAAGGAAACAAGATAACACGAAATAAGGAAACAAGATAACACGAAATAAGGAAACAAGATAACACGAAATAAGGAAACAAGATAACACGAAATAAGAAAATAAGCTACAAATGGATAAATAATAAGCTCAACATCCTGGCTGCCGGGACCATAACATCAGCACCAACACTGAGGAGCTCGATGTTATCTCTCACGACCCAGGGCTGATGTTGAGGAGGGGGGCGTGGTTAACAGAGGAGCGAGCGTGACCACGGGCGAAGGAGTGGGCGTGGTTTAGAGGGTAGAGGGGTGGTGGGCGTGGTTTGGGGGATAGAGGGGGTGGGTGTGATGAAGGGTAGAGGGGGCGTAGTTTGGGGGGTGTGGTGAGGGATAGAAGGGGGTGGCCACATTTAGAAAGGGGAGTTGAAACACGATTAGTAGAACGTGGCCATACATAAGGGATGCGAGGCTACGTACAAGGGAAAGTAGCAGCACATTTAAAGGAACGGGGCCACACACATAGGGGAACTTGGCCACATATATAGGGGAACGTGGCCACCTAGATGAACGCAATCACAAAGGGGAATCTGGTCACATGTGCCTAAAGGATAAACGTGGCCACACAAAGGGCGAAGTGGCCAGACGATACAAAAACAAGAGGGGGGTGAGGAAGGTGTGGTGGCCCAGGTATAAACACAATATAGGAAGAGTTCAATGTACGCGTCCTTATCAGATCTGCCCGCGACCACTGGTACGGCGGGAGTGTCAGGGTGTGTGGTGGTGGGAAGTGTGGTAGTGATGGTGTGTGTGTGTGGTGGTAGTGGGGGAGGGTGGTGGTGTGGTGTGTGTGATAGGTGTGTGTGTGTGTGTGTGGCAAGCAAAAAAAAAAGTGCATTAGTTAACAAAGGAGTGTGTGGAGTGTGGAAAGTGTGATTTGTGGGAAGGTGGCGTGTGAGGCGTGAGGTCGTAAGGCTGAAAATGAAGAGCGAGTGAGAACAGGGCGAGAGAACACACACACACACACACACCCTCTGGACTCCTGATTCCTTATCAAACAACAACAACGATGGAGAGACAATTTTTTTTTTTATTTTTACATCGTACAAGACATTTTTAGAAGATCTCAACCAGCACCACCAACTCTGACCCAAATAATAATAATAAAACCTTCTTTTATTTACAATTTCCCTCTAAAAAGCATTCGGGAACCTGTTTACGTGGCCTCTTCACCTCCACCACAAGGAATTAGATCCTATTTTTGCTTGTCGTGATTACATGCATCCCGAGACTTCATCTGGTTGACCTTTCTTGACTACACCCAAAACTAAGAAGACAGGAAATGTATATCTCAATTTTCCAGGTGTTCAGCACAGGTAAACACAAACTCATTACTGTATTGAAATTTCTCCGCTATTAATCTTTTTTAAGTTTTCTCTACGACCGACTTCTTGTTTTTTTTCAGAAGGAGATTTTGGGTCACGTGAAGGTTCGTTCGCCCCTCCAGTTTATTTCACCTGAAGATTAACTAAGCTAACGTTACCTGAGGGGTTAGAGTAGGTTAGGTTTGATAGCGTTAGGTTAGGTTAGTTAATCTTAAATTCAAATAACCTCCTAAGGGGAACGCTGGCCAGATTCTTCAGGTGATTTAAGATTTTTTTTAATTACCTACATAATAACTCTCGGATCATCACTATTATACTCCCAGATTACAATGTCAGTAGAGGGATATAATTATAGCATTTTTTAGCAATACATAATAGAGTCAAAACAATGTAGCCCAGGGAATACATTGTCCTGTGATGGGTAAGACCTCTACAGCAACCCTCCTCACCAACAAAAGAACTCTCCGAGGCAAGAAACAAAAACAAAACAAAGACATTGATTACCAACAACAAACACAGTAATAACGCGGTAAAACAAAAAAAAAACGATAATAACAGATACACAGGAGACGAGCAACAACAAAACAAAAAGTAAAACGAACATTACACACGTCGTTTTCTTTATCGTCTGCAGGGGGGGAGGGGTGTTCTACAAGGGGATACTGCAGTATACTCTCTTACCAGTGACCTGACACACACTAGTACCCTTTCACAGCCCATGGATATAGGTTGTAAAGGGAGACATATTTAGAACTTTTATTTTCTTATCCTGTTCGTCTATCGTTCCTCCCTTGTCGCGATCCCACTACCCTTTATACTTGGGGAGTGAATCCTACCCTAAGTTATTAACAAATAAAGGTACAAATAGGGAACACGGCAATAATTATCCTCACCAAAAACCTACTCAACTAGATGTACTTGAATAAGTAAGAACAGTTGAAATAAGTGAATCACAAAAGGGAAGATAATTAATTAATTCAATTTATGTTCTAAAGGGAGTAATGACTAGCAAACATGAATTTAAGGGTATAAGTAATTGTATAATAAAATAAGAGTGATGCCGGAAGGGCGAAAATATACCGTTAAGGAGTTAGACCAAACAAATATTACTTAACATTACTATATTACACAGACATACGAAATATATATATACAACAATCACTACAAAATGATTATTTCCTACCAAACAGGAGATTTCTTACCACCAGGATCCCTTCCTAGGCCTAGCTAAACGCGTCACTAATACCTGATACCCCAAGGGCATTGCAGAGGACTGGACAAGGCACTAGACAAGGGTCAAGGCTAGAGAACGAATGGACACGTCTGGGAATGGGACAACTGGCCGCCGCCATCTGGCCGCAGCCCAACTGGCCGCGGGAAACTCGCCGCGGCCGAATGGCCGCCGCGGACTGGGGGTAAACTGCAAACGCCTAATTTTGCGCTCTCAAGGCAGCTCCTTAAACCCCCACCAGCGAACGATTGATTCTCGAATGATTAAAAAACAAGTCAATTCTGAATTCAACATACAAAAAAACAGTAAAACTATGTACTAAAAAATAAAATAAGAGAAACTTAGATAATAGAACTTGAAAGAATCCTCACAGATGTATTAAATCTTGAATGAAAAATACAAGGATAATACTATGAACAAAGAAATATAAAAAAGTAAGAATTAGTAGAATAATAATATTAGTTGGATAATACTATGAACAAAGAAATATAAAAAAGTAAGAATTAGTAGAATAATAATATTAGTTGGATAACACTATGAACAAAGAAATATAGAAAAGTAAGATTTAGTAGAAGTTAAAAAAATGACAACAGTTCGAATATTTAAATATTGATTTGACTAAGAATGTTTTCAGGGCTACCCGAGTATATAGCTTCAACCTCCGAATGTATTCGAGATTTTCACTCGTAAAAACCGATAGGAAATATTAATTTAAGCAGTTGCGCATTTCTTTGTCATCATCAGTTATGTGACCATTAGGCGGCGAGTTTCCCGCGGCCAGTTGGGCTGCGGCCAGATGGCGGCGGCCAGTTGTCCTAGACCCGACACGTCTACCCTATGCCACGGTTTTTCGCTACTGCGGAGCGTGGGCACGCCGAGCAGAGCGTCTCATCACTTGATCTAGAACATTTGCTAGATATTTTATATAATTAATTAATACTACTATTGAGTTGACTTAACAGAGTAAGACAATGATGCATATTAATAACATACATAAATATACAGTTAACCTAAGTAACTAAGAACAATAATAATATAATAAGTACAATTAACAATTTATTAATAGCTTGTATGAAATGTAGGCGTGAACATATGCCTCACGCTATGCGAGTTACCAAGCGCCACAGGCACGTGACACCCTCCCTCCCTTTTCTCACTGTCTTCTATTCTTTCTCTCCCTTGCTACTTCCATGTCAATCACTTTTCGCTTATTCTTCCTTTCCCTTCCTATTTCTTTCCTAATTCTTCCACTTCTCCCACCCTCTCCCTCATTCTTCCCCATCCCTCCAACCTCTCCCTCATTCTTCCCCTTCTCCATCATTCTCCCCATCCCTCCAACCTCTCCCTCATTCTTCCCTATCCTATCCTACTCTCTCCCTTATCGTTGCCCCCCCCCACTCTCTCCCTTACACCCTTCCCCCCTCACTACAGGCAAAACCAATTTAATTACTTTCGTGTGAATGAACATAAGGGGCACCATGCACTCCTCCCCACCACACAACCATAACAAAATCAACCCAAAAATTACACCCACTACACTACCTTGATTAACGCACTCAACCTAAATTCACATCCACTACACGATCTTCCAACCAAATCAACCCAAATCACATCTACTTCACCACCTTTCTTACCCAAATCAACCCACTTTGATAGGGGGAGGGAGGGGAGGAGGGGAAAGGGGGGAGGGGGAGGAGAAAGATACAGAAGAGGAGGAAGAGAAAGTAGAACAGGAAAGAGAAAGAAGAGGAGGAAAAAGTGGAGAGAGGAGATAAAGAAGAAGAGAGGAAAAAAGAGAAAGAGAAAGCGAAAGAAGATTGGAAAGGAGGAGAAAAAACAGGAGAAAGAAGAAGAGGAAGAAGAGCAGGAGGAGGTAGAGGTAGGCAATGAAAACCATATGATCGTAATAAACACAAATATATTGCATACAGCTGACACCATGAAGTCACGTGCTGACACTTTGTTTACATACACAGATGGCACAATGACCACACACTCTCTCTCTCTCTTATTTGTTTATAAACACAGCTGGCACTAGGACACATGTTTACCCCCCCCCCCCTTTGTTTACACGTGATAATACAAAATTCACCCAAATTAAAACTCATTCATGCAAATAAACCCCCAGAAATTAAACAAAAATAAAACACGGCGAGCGAAACACTATAATAATAAACCCGAGTTAGCAAAAAGTTTCAAGGGGGGGGGAGGGGGGAGGGGGAAGGGGGGATTAAAACTACGTAGAGAATATATTAAATAGAGTAATCAATCCCGTCTCTCTCACCCTCTCCCGGCACACTGGTGATAAATGGCCAACACGCTGAGGAGGATTATTTGAAATGGGAATAAATGGAGGGAGAGCGAGTGAGGGTGGAAGAGGTGGAGGAGGGAGAGCGAGTGAGGGTGGAAGAGGTGGAGGAGGAAGAGCGAGTGAGGGTGGAAGAGGTGGAGGAGGAAGAGCGAGTGAGGGTGGAAGAGGTGGAGGAGGAAGAGCGAGTGAGGGTGGAAGAGGTGGAGGAGGGAGAGCGAGTGAGGGTGGAAGAGGTGGAGGAGGAAGAGCGAGTGAGGGTGGAAGAGGTGGAGGAGGAAGAGCGAGTGAGGGTGGAAGAGGTGGAGGAGGAAGAGCGAGTGAGGGTGGAAGAGGTGGAGGAGGAAGAGCGAGTGAGGGTGGAAGAGGTAGAGGAGGAAGAGCGAGTGAGGGTGGAAGAGGTGGAGGAGGAAGAGCGAGTGAGGGTGGAAGAGGTGGAGGAGGAAGAGCGAGTGAGGGTGGAAGAGGTGGAGGAGGAAGAGCGAGTGAGGGTGGAAGAGGTGGAGGAGGAAGAGCGAGTGAGGGTGGAAGAGGTGGAGGAGGAAGAGCGAGTGAGGGTGGAAGAGGTGGAGGAGGAAGAGCGAGTGAGGGTGGAAGAGGTGAGGAGGAAGAGCGAGTGAGGGTGGAAGAGGTGGAGGAGGAAGAGCGAGTGAGGGTGGAAGAGGTGGAGGAGGAAGAGCGAGTGAGGGTGGAAGAGGTGGAGGAGGAAGAGCGAGTGAGGGTGGAAGAGGTGGAGGAGGAAGAGCGAGTGAGGGTGGAAGAGGTGGAGGAGGAAGAGCGAGTGAGGGTGGAAGAGGTGGAGGAGGAAGAGCGAGTGAGGGTGGAAGAGGTGAAATATGTTTTGGGAAATGTATGATTTTTGGGGTTAGATCATTTGAGTGAAGTGTGGATTTGAAATGTGTTTGTGTGTTTGTCTGTGTGTGTGTGTTTGTCTGCTTGTGTGTTTGTCTGTGTGTGTGTCTGTTTGTGTGTTGTGGTATTAAGGGGATTTTTTTTTTTTTTGACACAGATGGAGTTCAAATGCATTATAGGGTGTGGAGTTTACACTTGTTTTGCATAGTGTAGAATCTAAGTGTTTTACGTGGCGTGGAGTGCAATTTTGTTTTTTCTTCAGAGGTGAGATTCCTTATCCTCTGTGATGGCAACGATGAGAGCTCTGAATCTATGCCGCCACCACCACCACCTAAACTTAACTTCACCTAACCTATGCTACTACGACCACCCTGCTCCTACGACCACCCTGCCACTACGACCATCCAGCCACTACACTACGACCACCCTGCTCCTACGACCACCCTGCTCCTACGACCACCCTGCTCCTACGACCACCCTGCCACTACGACCATCCAGCCACTACACTACGACCACCCTGTTCCTACAACCATCCTGTTCCTACGACCACCGTTACTACGACCACCTCTTGTTATGTTCTTAATATGGGTCATTACTACAAGCAATTACCGGGAAGTAGTTGGGTCGTTAAGGAGGCCCGTGTCAACAAACTGCTTAGGGGTGATAGGGTCGCCGGAGGGGGGGGGGAAGGGAGGGGGGAAGGGGGAGAGGGAGAATGGGAGAGAGAAGGGGAGGGAGAAGGGAAGGGGAGAGAGAGGGGAAGGAGAAGAGGAAGGGGAGGGGGTAGGAGAAGGGATGGGGGAAGAGAAGGAAGAAGGGGAGGAGAAGGAGGAAGAAAGAGGGAGAAGAGGGGAGAGGGAGAGAGGTGGGGTAGAGGGAGAGAGACCGGGGGGGGGGGGGGAGACGCACTACCCCGAGAAAGTCTTAAGAATCTTGCAGGTAATTCAGGGATACACAAGAGTAACTTTCGGGTAACTTTTATATAATTTCATTCCAGTTAACATAAACAAGATGGCGGAGCAAGAAATGGCGGTTTATTGTTATTTTAAGATAACTTTTAAGCCTTGTGTTACCATAATACCTCTCTCTCTCCTGCTTCTTCTTCCTTCTTTCTTTATATTTCTGTTTTCTCGTTCATTTCTCTCTCTCTCTCTCTCTCTCTCTCTCTCTCTCTCTCTCTCTCTCTCTCTCTCTCTCTCTCTCTCTCTCTCTCTCTCTCTCTCTCTCTCATTACCTGCAGAAGATGAGAAATTAGCAAGCAGAGACTGACAGCCACTTCACAATTAGTTCCCAGCTGTCAGTCAGAGCCGGCTGGACGCTGCTGGGGAGGTGAGAAGGGAAGGGAAGTAGGGTGGGAAGGAGAAATGGGGGAGGAGAAGAGAGATGGGGAGAAAAGAGGTGGAGAGAAAAAGAGAGGTAGGGAGGGAAGGGAGGAGTGGAGAGATGAGGATAGGGAGGAGGTGTGGGGAGGGGAGAGGTGGGGAGGGGAGGGGAAGGAAGAACTGTGGGGGGGGGGGGGAGACACTGAACCAGCCTCCCCACCCCCCACTACACACACACAGAGTTGCAGGTACAAAAATAATTACTATCATATCTGGTACAGCTCACGGGGTTACTTTACGAAACCCTAGAATGAAGCACACGAGTTCCAATCCTCGCCCAGAACCACATACGACTCCCTGTAACGTGGGGGTTCACCTTATTGGCTTCGTTTGGTCTTAAAGCAGTAAGACTCGAATCCTTTCCCAACATCAGTAGTTTGTATAGTTCCTTCAAAGCCAACATGCTAATGGTCTTATCACACCACGTATAGGATAGTTTAAGGAAATCCTTCAATGTGTGACTTTAATCCAAAAAGTGTAGGATAACATAGGATGATACAAAAAATCCTCAGGTATACATCCAAGGTATACATCCAAACAAACATCCTACACCAGTACACTACCTTAATGGTCTCAATCCTACAGGTATAATGGATCAACTCTCCCCCAGATAGCTAAGTATACAAATCCTTCCTAGGACACGTGTGTGTCAAGTTACCATCCTACAGAGGCTGGCGGATGTTCTGAGGTAAATACAATTACTGGCAGCTATTGTAGGAGCGTTGAGGAGGCAAACAAACTAACAGAGATGTGGCTTTAAAGGGAGGGAAGAAGGGAGAGGGGGAAGGTGTGTAGGGGGAGGTGGGAAGGTGGGTGAGGGGAGGAAGGAGGGTGAGGGAGGAAAGTGGATGAGGGAGGAAGGAGGGTGAGGGGTTTAACATCGGTCCTCGACTTTGCTGAATCAATTATCTCAAGCTTTTGAACTTTCCCCTCCCTGGTCAAGGCCTATTGCTGGTCTCCCCCTCTCTCTCTCTCTCTCTCTCTCTCTCTCTCTCTCTCTCTCTCCTCCAAGTCAGCTGAGGGGGCCAAATTATCCTTTGTCCCCCATGATTTTTTCCCCTACAGAACAGCGTTAGTTACTTTCCAGACACCACCGTGGCCACATAACGTTCCAGCACATCGATATTCTTGATCACTCAGGTTGTGTGGTTTAAATAAAAGATCCATCTACTGTCAGGGACAAAGCCATCACCCACGTAACAACAAGTAGGAGCAGATTTTTTTTCTTCTCGGACATAAATTAACGCAGATGATGCAACACTGGTGCTGAAATCTCCAACCTTATACCAATGATGTGAGACCCTGACACGAGGCGCGACACTACAGAGTAAACGGTTGTACTGTACTACTGGGACACGATGTAGGTGACGCGCAAGAACATCCCTTATTGTAGTTACCTTTGTCCCTCTCTCTTCCTCACCTGCTGAACAGTTTATCTGACTATCACAACTAATTCCTCTGTCACTGTCATTCAGAATTGTTAAGGAGATCTTCTCTTGTGTTGTTCAGTAATGACAAACTCCATCAGTGTTCCCTAATGTTATGACTTTGTATTCCAAGGTAGGCCATGTTTGTGTGCTGTGATTATTCATAGTGGTGCTGTTATTCTCCTCTTGGCGGCGCTGCGATTCTCAGCCGCAGCAGCCTCCTGTCACCCAGCCTCCTTACTGTCACCACGAAGACCTTAATCCGATCAACTGTGAGTGTTAGGCGGTACGATTTTCCCCCTAAAACTCGGGGGTCAAATTTTTCTGTCAGTTCTGTCAAAATGTCACGGCGGGTGCCACATTAACTGTCATGGGTGGTGAGGGTAAGTGCTACTGGTTATGAGGATAGTGCCACTAGGTCATGAGTTATTTACGCCCTCCTTCATGGCCCTGGCCCGCCCACCACCACCACACTTTACAACACACCCATAAAGCCCCCCCCCCCCCCCCCCCCCGTGAATAACATGCCAAGCCCACGATGTACCGCACTCACCTGCCGGGGAGAAAACAAAGAGTATAAGAGGTCTGTGTGACGTCACAGCTAAGTCCCAAACTATGACGTCACATGTAGGTCATGACGTCACATATAGGTCATGATCCATGCATTCATTACGTCATAACTACACCAAAACAAAGACTAGCTTAACAATGCACGAATAGCGCGTTGTGCCCTCCTCAGCGCTTCTGTAATCTAATAACAGTAACGCAGACCCTTGAGTAAACAGTAAGTAACATTTATAAACAAAGCATATTACAGGTAAATGCCACACAGGTGACCATGAGATGGTGGTCCCTCCCACCCTCAGAGATCACGACAAAAGGTCACCACTGCTCACTCATGCTCCGCCCTATGCTCAACCATGCTCCGCCACGCTCAACCACTTACCTACCCCACTGTAAATACCTGGGGTCATATGCCAAGCGACTTATGCCATTTAAACAACAAAAAAAACAAGAACAGAATTAATATTATCGTGTCCTCAACGGTTGTGTGTACGTACAGACATACATACATACTTAGAGACGCCTTACATACAGACAGACAGACAGACAAAGAATTTTTTCTAGTAACCTTCACAATCACCAAGGTTCAATATGTCCGGCTCACTAAACGCTGCCCAACCTTCAGTTATATATCTTATTTAATTCTATTACATTAATTCATCTCATTTCATTTATATAACTATTTCTAATCACCTCATTTTACCATTTATTTAATTATCATACTTTATTAATTATTTCCTTATCATCTTATTTCCATCAATTTCTTTCACTAATTAATTTCTTCATTTCCCTCGACGTTATAGCAAAAGCGAAGAGCATCGGAATAAATAATCATGGTCTGTCTGTCTGTCTGTCTTCATGTCTGTCCGTCTTTACGTCTGTCCGTCTTCATATCTGTCTGTCTGCATGTCTGCATGTCTGTCCGTCTTCACGTCTGTCTGTCTGCATGTCTGCCTGTCTACATGTCTGTCCGTCTTCACGTCTGTCTGTCTTCATGTCTGCCCGTCTTCATGTCTGTCTGTCTTCATGTCCGTCCGTCTGCATTTCTGTTTGTTTACAGAGAGACGTTGGCAGGGACTGTAAAATTCTCCTTCTGTCAGAAAACACAACTTAGGTAAACACACGTCAGCTGGTGTGTGTCGTGCGGCTGGCGGCGGTATACACAGGACAAGCGCTGCCACTCGTCTGAACCAAGCTATCGTACAGGGATGAGGGAAACAAGGCAACGTCTGAGAGGATAAATTTTCCCGAGTCTTATAAGGATTAATTATCATAGTTCTTATATCGTCAGCATAATTATCATTGTCTTATTAAGCTCAAATTTATTTTCATTATTATAAAATTTCATTATCATTATTATTACCACGTGCTATGATTTTTACTATTATTTTTATTATTGTTTTTATCAGAACTAAAAATATTACTATAATAAAAAAAATAATAATCAAAATAAATAACAACAATAATAATAATAAAAAAAATAATAACAACAGTAACATTAAGTCTCATTATTACTTATTATAATTAGCATCATTATTATTACCACCAATATTAACATTGTCACCATCACTCCCACCGCCTTTACGAGAAACTTAACATCACAGACCAAAAGTTTCCACAACATTAGGTAACACCACGACACTCTTCCAGACGGCCGCCACACGCCCCAGGTAACAACTGAACCGTAATTACAGGTAAACCAGTAACACCAGGTACCGTGAATACTTGTGAAGCGACTTGGGGAAATACCAGGTAAGGTGAGTGGTTCTCCTCCCCCCTGTCCTCCACTCACAGCTGATGCAGGTTAAATGGGCCCTGTATTAATGGACCCCTGTCTTAATGGGCCCCTGTCTTAATGTGCCCAAACGTAACCTTTATTTATTTGATTATTTGAACCACTTGGACTGGGCCTCAAATACTCTCTCTCTCTTTCTCTCTCTCTCTCTCTTATTCCTGTTTATTTCTTCATCTTTGTTTTCTTCCCTCCTCCCCCCTCTCTCCCCTCCCTTACTCCACATTTCTTCGCCTAGTGTGCTTACTCACCCCTGTTCACCCCCCCCCCCCCCCCAGAGTGCATGCCTGGGTGAGGTGGTCATGCGGAACAGTCGCCACGCACGCCTGCTCCCTGTGCACCACCCGGAGATAACAACCATCGTCTACCACCAACCTCTCTCCACGGTATACCAAAGGACTCCAAATAACATAATCTGGACTCTATCCTATCTTCTAATTAACCTTTCTCTGTGAACTCCGGTACATCTTTAATACTGTTCACCATCTCCAAAACAGGATGTACAGTGCAGTGTGGCCAAGTGACCTCAAGTATACACACACACACACACACACACACACGTCTTTCTACCTTACTGTAAACAGACCTTGAGATGTTAAATGGTGGTATACATAGACCCTTTTCCTGGTGTGTTGGATTAAACGTAAGAAAGTATTTTAATATTGTAGTTTTTTTTCTTATTATTATGTCTTCTTATTTTATATTTTTCTCTTCTTAAACATCTTTTTTCTCCCCCTCCTGTATTATTTTCCTTTATATATTTATATTTCCTTTATTCTCTTCCTCCAATTACTTCCCTGTTTTACCACTTCATCCAATTATATCCGGTTAATCTTTTTATGCCATCATTCCTCCTTAACCTCGTTCTCTAATCACCTTGCTCTCAAACCACTTTACCAATCATTCTCAAATCTCTCTACCCAAATCACATTTCTCTCAACTAATACTTCCACCAATCGCCTTCCTGTTTCTCCTAATCCCTAATCTCTCTTCACCCTCCCTAGTTCAATCACAGCCCCCAACCTCCCCCTCTTCATACTCCCCGCCCCCCATTCACAATCCTCCTTCCTCTTCACCCCACCTACATAAATTAGATAGCGGGATGGTTTGCATTTCACGATGAGTTTTAGTATGTATAAGAATATCATCAGCATAGCTGATTGAGATATTGCTGGGGTTGTCTGGTATTAAATTTAATAATGCATTCATAAGAACATTGAACAAAGTGGGGCTAAGTACTCCACCTTGAGGGGTACCAAGTATACGCAGCCTGTGAACACCTCGGTCTTATTATCTCCACTGAGAAAACTAAGGCGTTCAACAAACAAGCTGGTAACCGCAAACGCGGCCCCGCCAAGTTCAAGATAGGTAACAACACTATTGACTATGTTTCTTCTTTTAAATATCTTGGTGTTTCCGTCCCTTGTACCCTACCTGCTATACAACAGCTAACCCGCCAATGTACTGACAGACTGAGACCTCTTAGAAGTGTAGCGGGGTACAGCCCGCACTATGGTGCTAATATTAGAATTGTTAAAACAATGTACCTAGGCTATACAAGATCTCTGATAAATTACCACGCACCAGCCCTGGTCATTCGTGACGGGAAAGGCGTTGACAAGCTCGAGAAAATGCAAAATAAAGCCCTCAGAATTATCCTAGGATGTCCCATGAGCACTAAAGTACTTAATATGAGGAAAGAACTAGGTATACCCAGTGTTAAAGATAGAATAATTGAAGTCAACCTCATGATAGCCCTGAGGCTTCTGCGTGGTGATCCTGATAACATTGTTTCCTTAAAATTGCTAGAATGTATGAACCATGGGACTACTGAGTTTAAATGGATCCAAACTACAGCTACACATATGAAGATGTTTGGACTAGACCACCTGTACAAAGTTGAGACACAACAGCGCTTCCTGCCACCCTGGCGGACAGTTCCCTTCGATATCACAATACCGACGTATCCGCCTAAAAAAATAATTATACAAAGTATTTATCTCCAACACACTGCCAAATTGAGAGCTCTTGAACACATACACACTCTACAGACTGATGAAAATATCACACAGACCATCTACACTGATGGATCTCTAAACACCGCCTGTGGGAGGGCTGGAAGTGCTATTGTTGTGACTCAACCTGACGGTAATATAATTGAGAAAGGAGTTAGAATTAACAACTGGGCATCCACTCTACAAACTGAATTAGTTGCCATACTCACAGCTATTAAATTCATTGAAACCACTGTTACTGACAATCTCATCATCACTGACTCTCTATCCTCACTACTTGCCCTTGGTACCCTCGACTCAGGTTGTCACGCTCTTGTCTCTGAAGCCAGACACAAATATGCGTGCCTTGTTGACCGGGGTGTCAGGGTCAAACTGTTGTGGATCCCCTCTCACATAGGCCTCATAAAACATGACAGAGTTGATGCCCTCGCCAAACTCGCGTCTAACAAAGACACCGTTGAATACAATTTGGGTCTGTCAAAAAGAACCCTTAAAACTGTAATTAGGAAAGAACTTATTGATGAGTTTGACGCAAGTAGACAAGTGCAAACAGGCACTAGTCGATCCATAGGTTACCATGATGAGATGTATCAAGTGAAACATGTATATGGAGCAAGTAACAAGATCACTAGATTACAAGATGTTGTAACCGCTAGATTAAGGTTAGGATATAAGTACCTTTGGCAGTATGTTCCTCAAGCAGATGTAAACAAAACTAAATGTAAAGTGTGTGGCCATACATATGGCCACACACTTGAACACTACGTCCTCGACTGTGTGAAGATAGAACCTTTTAGGGACAGGTCCAAGCACACTGTGTGTGAAATGGCACAACACTTCATCTCTAATGGCAAGATAGCCGACACATTAAGATTGTATCCACTTTTTTGCACTTAGTAACTATATCAATTCTCATGTACAGAACCAAATACGCAATGTGCTTGAATACCTCTCACGTAAATGTGAATAACAAAGTGTGAGGCCAGACATACTGCCTCACACGCCTGTACTCACGCATTTGTGAATAAGTTACCCTTTATGTATAGAACTGAACAAATAATGTAAATGAAATACTGTGTAACATTCAGTGCCATAATATCCTGACAACGGGGGTTAATTATTATGACCCTTTGTAAACTCTACTCTGTAATCCTTTTGCGCTACCGCTCACAGGATGAGTGTGGGGTGCACAATAAAGTAGCCGCTGCAAGCGGCAAAATCAATAGCTAGCGGGAAGGACTGACATACGAACGCTTGTCTAACCTAACCTAACCTATCTAAACCTAACCTAACCTAACCTGGCCCCACATTTAATCGGATTCTAACGTTACCTCTGGCTAGATTATCCCTCCCCCCCCTCTCTCTCTCTCCCTCTCTCCCCACCCCTCTCTCTCTCCCCTCCCCCATCACCCCACACATCATCCCCTTTGCTCAATTACTTGTCAACACCTGACTGACGTGAACATTAATACCTGAAAACGATGAAGAGTGACTTTTTCTCGATATTTGTTGACGCTGCCAATGCTCACCCCCACACTACACCTACTGATTACAGGAGACCATGGCGAGTTTTGTGAGATAATAAGGTAAAGAAAATGAAGTACCTTACTATGATATTATCTAAAAAAAATATATAATTACGGTCTTGAGAAGGTATTGATTTTTAATACGGTATATAGTCAATTACTTCACAGGGCAGAAACTGCATAGAACCACATGAAAATTAGTTACCAGGTTAATTTCACCTTAAGATTAACCAACCTAATCAAACCTCTAGCACCCCCCCCCCAAGGTAGCGTTAGGGGGTTTAATCTTCAGGTGAAGGGAAGGAGGGGGGGGGGGTTAACGTACAGGTGATTCAAAATATAATTAGTCTTTTGAAAGGTCAGAAAACACATTGATGTTCTTAAGAGATCAATGTTATGAAAATATTGGTAAGAATTTAGAAGTAAAGTGCTCACTGTGACGTCAAATACTAAATAAATCAGAGACGGAAGAGGTAAAATAATGACTCTTAATATTTACGAATGCAAGGAAGAGAGGAGAGAAGATGGGAAGGAAGAAGAAAGGCAGAGAGAAAGAAAGGGGAGAAGAGAGGAAGGAAGTAGAAGAAGAAAGACAGAAAGAAAAAAGGAAGAGGAGACAGAGAAGTAGACAAAGAATGAGAAAAACAATCAATAATGAAGAAGAAGAAGAAGAAACACAACAATAAACAGTAGGAAGTGAACAACATCAACGTCTCCGGACAAGATACAATAAACAATTAATGATATATTACGCTCATGAACTTGTAACTATTTTTCGCCTTCCGACACATGTGGTGGAGAGAGTTCAAGCCCCTGACCTCCCTCACCCCCCCCCCTTCCCTCTCTCTCCCTCACCTTCTCTCCCATTCCCTCCCTCATCCGTTCTCTCACCCCCGAAAGATGTAATGAGGAACAACAGGAACTAATTCAGGTCCCCTCCCCCCCACCTTCTCCATCTCTCTTAACTCTCTCTCCTCCTTCTCCTCTTACCTCCTCTCTCCTTCTTTGCCGGTCACTATACTTTTCTTCCTTCTTCCTCCTCCTTCTTAACCTTGATTAACCACCCCTTCTTCGCCTCTCTTCCTCTTTATATATTCATGTTTCCCCCTCCCCCTCTCTCATCCCTCTCACTTTCCCCCTCCCTTTATTCCTTATCCTGTTCTTACTCGCCCTTCCCTCCCCACTTCCCCCTTTCATACCAGGCAACAGGAAACACACCAGGCAGCACCAGAGAAAACACCAGGGAGGCCGAGTAACCAACACCAGGTAACGCTTGAAGGCATAAACAATGATAAACTCTGACCTAATATTAGGACAACACCATAAGAGGCTTAGTGTGGGCAGAGGCAGGGGTAGTGAGGCGGGGGAGAAGGGTGAGGAGGAAGTGTGGAGGGGAGAGGTGAGAGGGTAGTGTGGAGGGGAAGGGGTGAGGGGGAAGTGGGAGACGGGGAGACAGGAAGTGGGGAGGTGAAGGGGGAGGGAAGGGCGTGCGTGTGTGTGTGTGTGTGGGCGCATTCCAGTGTCTACAAAGGTAATATACCGTATATGGGTTTGTTTGCATCACAGTGATGGTATATAGGCCTGTACGGTATACCTCTTAGCATACCTCTCACTTAGTATATATATCTCTGAGTATATCTCTTGTAGTATCGGTATTTATCTCGCTTGGTATACACGTGTTTGTGTTAGGGAGAGATGACTAGGATAAGTAATAAACAAAAAAGTCTCTCTCTCTCTCTCTTTGTCTCTCTCTCTCTCTCAAAACTCAAGAGGCTTCACCCCTACAGGACACTCGACAGACATATCAATCAATGGAAAAATATGACCACAGAGAGAGAGAGAGAGAGAGTTACATATACACACACTCAGACATGTACAAGAAAAAGACACAGCCATACACAGTACACACACATGTAAGCAATTAACTATGTAAGGCATCAGCACGTACACAAAACTCTCCCAAGAGCTAATTAAAAGCCAATAGTAGGCTGGGTGCCCCCCCCCTCCCCTGCCCTGCACCACAGCCCCCAGCAAGGTAAACAAAAACATGATAGGAAAAACGAGCAAGGAAGTGGCGCCAGCTGGTATTGACTCTGTCGAAGGACCTCTCCCTGCCTCCTACCTCCCTCTCTCTCTCCCTCCTTCCTTTCCTCTCCTTGACACACCTACCAAATTCCTTCCCTCCTTGCTTCCTACTTTCTTTCCTCTCCTTGAATTACTCACCATCTACAACTTCCTCCCTCCTTCCTCTCACTGACTCGCCCCTCACCCTTCCCTCCCCCCTTCCAACACCTACGGTACATTTCAATACTTGCTTCCCTTCCTCAACACTTGTCCCTCCTACGCCTTCATTATCACCTCCTCCTCTTCCTCCTGACCTTTCACTTCCCCTTCCTCCTACCCCCTTTTTCGTCCCCTCCACCTTTCTCCTCTTCTTTAACCTATTTTTCCACCTTACCCTGTCCTCATTCTCCTCTATCTCCACCCTCTCCTCGGCAGGTGTTGGAGGAGCTGCCTCTTCCTGATGGAGGGTGACTGATGTGTGATGAACTGGTGGTCCCGCCTGGCTGGGGAAATATTGACTCTCCTTCATTACTGTGTGGAGGAGGACCCGAGACCTGACTAACCTGGAGTGCTGAGAGTGGAGTGATGAGGAATGGAGGAGCCGGGAGTGGAGTGAAGGTGGGAGTGGGGGAGTTGGGAGTTTTGTTTTAACCGCCTAAAAAGTTGTTTCCGTGGATATTTTTGGGTATCCTAAAAACTGTTTACTATTGAGAAAAAAAAAACAAGATGTAGACAAGGTTTCTCTATAAAAATAAAAACTTAGATTTTTTTTATAAGTTTGGCCAAAGTTCTGACTATGAAGGTGTTGGTACAAGTTTTTTTTAAAGACCTCCGCTAACAGACACCAGTTTTCTGACAAATTCTGACACAGTGAGGAGGTTTGATAGTATCACCTTCACGCGCTGAGGTGTAAGGAGTGTATGTAAACTATCCGTGTTCTGATAAGGTTGTGTCGCTTCAAGTTAACAGCGATAGTGTGGCTGAAGTTAATGGAAATGTCATTTAATGTTGGTTCCTTATATATATACCCACGTCAATTTTATTTCTGTAGTATCGGAACATAGTATTACCCCCCCCCCCCCCCTCATGTCTGAGTTAGGATATTGTTTTCTGTCCAATCTGTCTGTCTGTCTGTCTGTCTGTCTGTTCTCAAAGTAACTCAAGAACAAGTTTGCTACTTTGATCAACACGTGACCAAAAATCCACGATAAAATTTTTGGCATAATGGCGCTAAAATAAATCAACTACTGCCATGATAGCACACACAAAAACAAAATCGGCAGTTAAGAAAACGACGCCATGAGAGTCTCCAGAGGTCACTAAAATAACTTGAAAAACATCACTCATTCGATATTTTTACCCCGCCATGATAACAGTTCGCGGACAGACTGTGTATTCACTCGGTAATATTGCTTCTATACACCTGCCTGGGACCTGGGCATATAGTAACATACACTGGGGTCCTGGACATACAGTAACATGGGAGTTTTCTTCATATAATTCACAGAGAATGAAATTTGTACCCTGGGAAGACGGTCTAAAAATACTAGTAATAATTAAATATTCACGATTATAACATCCCTTTGATAAGTCGTTTTGTATTCTCTTGGATGAAAAGGAAATTTGAACTTCTTAATCCAAGGTGTGAGAGAGAGAGAGAGAGAGAGAGAGAGAGAGAGAGAGAGAGAGAGAGAGAGAGAGAGAGAGAGAGAGAGAGACCGTAGTTACACCACCCCATCCTCCCTCACCATTAAACAAAACACTCCTTAAGAACAACACAACGCGTCAAATCATTCAAGGAAGAGTAACTCCCTCACCAAGACCTACAGCTGTGTTGTAAGACTTGAGCCTCACGTGAACACAACCCACAACTGTTTCTCTCTCTAAGGAACATTGGCAAAAAAAAAGACTGCGTAAGAAAACTAACTATGGAAATATTGTATTTTTTTGTAGTTTTATACAGATAGACACACACACACACACACACACACACGCACACACACACACACACACACACACACACTGATAATCTCGGTCAACAGTCAACACACTAATTACCTGAGACCATTAACCACAATCAAGGTGACACACAAAAACAATATCCATAAGATCACCTTAAGATTAGACACCCCAAATTATTTCACGAGATTATTAAACAACCTAACCTAACCCCTTTCCCCAGGTAGTGAGAGGGTGGTTAATCATCAGGTGAACTAAGCTAGGGTGTCTAATCATCAGGTGAACTCTTATACAACAAACTCCGTGATGATAAAACTGCCAATCCCATTTACACGCTGGAGTGACCGACCGTGACTTTGCACTTCAGCTGACAGTGACAACAAAGGTTCATGGACGGAGGACGAGGAGGAGACGGAGGACGAGGAGGAGACGGAGGACGAGGAGGAGACGGAGGACGAGGAGGATGACGGAGGACGAGGAGGACGACGGAGGACGAGGAGGAGACGGAGGACGAGGAGGATGACGGAGGACGAGGAGGATGACGAAGGACGAGGAGGAGACGGAGGACGAGGAGGAGACGGAGGACGAGGAGGATGACGGAGGACGAGGAGGATGAGGTGGCCAGCGACGTTAACAAAAGACGACGACGTAACATACAACGGTAACGAGGAGACCAGGTGATTGAGATGACGTAATGGTGTGGTTAAGTAGATGACAACTGTAACACGCAAACGAGACAACAGGTAGGAGCAGGTAAGGCCGAGATATGACCGTGACAAGACCGAGACGAGACCGTGACGAAATATCCACACATACTTAGGTCTACTTACGAGAAATTTACATATTGCTGAAATTAAATATCTCGTGGATTACTAAATTAAAAGTATATAAGCCATAACCCCTTCACATTGTATTGGGGTAACGTCAGGCGATTTTATTCAGGAGAGAGAGAGAGAGAGAGAGAGAGAGAGAGAGAGGTTTTCTCACCAAATTTCATATCTGACAAGTTCAATAAAAACACGAACACTTCCTCCAACACACACACACACACACACACACACACACACACATACGTTTCCACAAGTATCAACTAAAGATATTTTTCCCCTCCCTACGTGACCCAAAATTTTTTCCCTACTATTACATAAGGACTTTTATCCCTACCATTACACACGAACTTTTTTCCCCCTACCACTACCTGTAAAGTTTTCCCTAACATTAGGTACAAAATTTACCCATCACGCCGCCACAACTTTCCCTACCACTATCTATGGACCAGAGGAAAACCTTACCCTACCACAAGTATTTCCCCTGCCACCACATGCAAACATTTCCCTGACCATTACCTGCAGGCGTGTCTCCCTCTCATTATCCATAAGCATTTCCTCCTCCACCCTTTCCCCATGCCTTTAAACATCCTTTTCCTCACACCCTTTCTCTCTTCCCACCTTCACTGAAAGAACATCTCCCCCCTTCCTAACACCCCCCTTTCTAACAACCTCTCTCCCCCCCTTCTTAACACCCCAGTTTCTAACAACCTCTCTCTCCCCTCAACATCCTCTCTCTCTCCCTCCCCATCACCACAGTACATCCCTCCCCTTCCTAACACTCGCCACCCCATCACCAAAGAAAATAACATACCATCACTCACAGTTCTTCCTACCATTCTGTTCATGCAGTTTCATCTTAACTTGTAATATATTTCCTCTAAAGTCACTAACAACCCCCCCCCCTCACCCCCTACCCCCTCTTTGTCATTTACAGAACCATTAACCATACTCGTCGTGGTTATAAGCTGTAACTAGCTATTATCAGCAAACGACATGGTTAACTCTGTATAGTGACCAATTAAACAACAAAGAAATCTTGAAACCATCCATAACTACGTCACACAAAACCAAAATATCTCTCCATCAATACAAAAACTAAAATACAAAACAAAAACACGAATGGACTCCACTACGACCCTAAAGCTTAAAAGTCCACCAGCTGACACCGCCTGCATCAGCTGACGCCTCGAACAGCTGATTAGTGTAAACAAGGTGAAGACCGATACCCCGCCCACTGTTGTAAAGTGGGTGTTAATATCTCAGTGATGTGTTCATGGTCAATAATATTCACTGTGAGTTGGTGCTGTCAGCTGTCTGTCTGTCTGTCTGACCAGAGTCGTGTCCAGTTTGCTTTCAGAAGTCACTAAACACTTTCTAGTGACTATCGCACATATTCACATACACAAAAAAACACTAAACACACAAACCTAAATCACAGACAGACAGATACAGACAGACAGACAGACAGCCATACACACACAGACAGACACACAGACACTCAAACTAAGAAAACCAATGTCGATAGTGGTCAGAACTCTCACACTCAGCTTCCACAACTCAGCACTCGGCCTCCAACTCTCGCACTCTTCCAGAACTCTCCCTCACGCCCGCAGTCAAAACTCTCGCGCGCACACTTTAAAAACTTTCCACAGAAGCAGACAAAGCTTTCACAAACACACACAAGGCCTTCAGCTAACCTTCTCAAATCACCAAGTTAAAAGATGATCTTGTTCTCCTGTTATATCTGTTGTCCTGTTATATACTGTTGTTTTGTTATGTTTTTGTTATACATGTTGTTTTCATCCCTTGTTCTCTCATATAGTTACTGTTGTTCTGTTATACGATCCCTGTTTTATCTGTTGTCCTAGTATCTGTTATATACTCTTCTCCTGTTATATCTGTTGTCGTAGTATTTGTTATAAACTGTTCTCCTGTGATATATAACAGACTAAAAATATATACAATGCTGTCAATAACACGTCTGGTCAAGTCTTAACAAAGAGATGACCCAGCTGTCAAAATTATATAA
Organism: Homarus gammarus; assembly: GCA_958450375.1. Classification (NCBI taxonomy): domain Eukaryota; kingdom Metazoa; phylum Arthropoda; class Malacostraca; order Decapoda; family Nephropidae; genus Homarus; species Homarus gammarus. The sequence continues at coordinate 1,419,824 of CAUDMG010002874.1, read as the reverse complement.
AAAAGTCAGTTTGATATAGTTTGGGGCAACGACGGGAGAAGAAAATGCTATTCTGGGTCACATCAGTTCAGCTTTAAGGTCGCTTCTTCCTTCTATATAAAGACAATGTCACTTTTAAAGGCAGAATATAGTGGTGGTAATGGTGGCAATAGTAGAGAAATACAGACAGGTAGACAGATACACACACACACACCAATCAGGAGTAGGTCAGGCAGGTAAAATTGAGGTGACAAGTAGCTGGTCTGTGTGTGAACCGCCGCCGCCAGTACCTCCATCCCCACCACCAATTTATTGTTCAATGCCTCCTCCTCCTCCACCAATATCTTCTCCAACACTGCCTCCTCCTCCACCAAATACTTCCACCACTATCTTCTCCAACACTGCCTCCTCCTCCACTCAATACCTACACCATCATCTCCTCCAACACTACCTCCTCCTTCACCACCACTACCTCCACCTTTTCCACCACCACTACCATTATTAAAGCACTGTCATGCCACCACACCACCATTGCCACACCAACGTCGCGTCACCAACACACAACACTGCCATCACCATTACCACACCACCATCACACTACAACACCATCACTAACCTCATCACTTTTATCACACCACAACACCACTATCATTACCATACCACGTTATCACCACTATCACCATCACACCACATTACAGCACCATACCAGAAAACTATCATATCACCATACCATCAAAACCACCGTACACCACAAGTACTGCATCATCACAATCACCTCACCACCACAAGACACACCACTACTACTGTCACCATCACCACACACGCCACACCATCACGAGGGACACAAAACTTACCGTTTAATATGAGAATTGGGCAGTGAGCGACTTTGTTTCAGCTCAGAGTGTTGATTCCCCATCCTGCCGCTTCTGTTGTTATTGTTGTTGTTGTCTTGTCGGATGGCTGGGTCGCGTCTAGGGGGCGTGGGCGGGTCTGTAGGTCACCCACAACCCTCATTCACAACACACGCCCACACCTGTCACTACCCGCCATCAATGCATCACCACCGCTCTTATGACAGGTGACACCACGCACACACATACGAAACGTTTTCCAATTTTCTTCAAACCAAATCACATATCAACGTAAATAATAATAACTGATGTCTTTATTAATCACTTTTCAATATTAATGTTGTTGTTTGAGGAAAAATATATGAAAAAAAGGGGATAAATTAACTGTGTTTGGGTGAGAGACTATGAGGTAGCCAGACACATCCCAGACAACTAATCAATAATGGATGGCTATCACAGCTTCCCCGTCTAATTTTCCTACATATTATTTTCCCTCCCGCGTCAGAAACAACCTTTCAGGTGTAGGCAGTTAGTGTAGTGTTGCCAGGCCGGGGTGAAGGGCAGGGCAGGCCAGGGCAGGCCACAACATCCTGCAGTAAACACACTTCACATCAAGGTCCTCTTGCATTCATTTACTTGATGAGGTAAGCAATTTTCTTCCACCGCGCTTGACCCTCCGAGAAATGATTCACTATCAATATATCTTTTTCTCTTTATCTAGAGAACTTTACGCGGTAATTAGCTGCTGTATCGTCGTCTTTGGAATCACTACACACAATGCACTCTCTTTCCTAACGATATTAATCCCGGTAATTGTCCATTAACGGTTTGGATGCAAGTAAGGAGTGTTCTTTCACCGGATGAGGGAGGAGACCAGCGACACACACCCTCTCACTGTAAAAGCACCAACGCTACTGATGCAAGAGATGCTACACGACTCCCAAACTGAGACTCGATGCCATTTAACACATTTTTTTAATCATCATTTCTACATAACAATTATCGTCCCAACAACATCCAAATACTTCACAGATGAAAGTAAACGATAATATATCACAAATTTTTAACCCTAAGAAAATATATCCCTTGAGAAACATAGAGAATATATATAACAAAATAGTATCCGCGGCATCTACCCTATCCCGTACACGTGTCTCGGCCGCACGGGACTTCCAACCAAAACCACCTCGTTAGCAGAGGTCAAACTACCATCCAGCACCTCCCACGCTACTTTCCTTGTTATATGAAGAGTTACCTTAATAATCCCGCCATAGGGATCAATTCCTTCATGAACCGGAACATCCCAGCCGAGGGAACACTATCAAGGAACATCTTGCAGGGGTCCAGGGTTGGGGGTGGGGGGGAGGTCCAGGGTGGGGGGTGTCCAGGGTGGGGGGTAGGGGGGGAGGTCCATGGTGGGGGGTGTCCAGGGTGGGGGGGGGAGGTCCAGGATGGGGGGATCCAGGGTGAGGGGGTCCAGGGTGAGGGGTCCAAGGGTGAGGGGGTCCAGTTTGAGGGGTCCAGTGAGAGGGGGTCCCGTATGCCCCCAAGTTAAACAAGAAACACCATTTACATTTGAAAATATCACAAACAGTAAGTAGTGTTGACTGATTTCTGACATTAATAAGATTGAGGGGGTTGGGTGAGGGGGGGAGGTGGAGTGTTTGTTGGAGGGGGGAGGTGGAGTGTTTTTTGGAGGGGGTGGAGTGTTTGTTGGAGGGGGTGGAGTGTTTGTTGGAGGGGGGAGGTGGAGTGTTTGTTGGAGGGGGGTGGAGTGTTTGTTGGAGGGGGGAGGTGGAGTGTTTGTTGGAGGGGGGAGATGGAGTGTTTGTTGGAGGGGGAGGTGGAGTGTTTGTAGGAGGGGAGAGAGGTGGAGTGTTTGTTGGAGGGGGAGGTGGAGTGTTTGTTGGAGGGGGGAAGGTGGAGTGTTTGTTGGAGGGGGAAGGTGGAGTGTTTGTTGGAGAGGGGGATGTGGAGTGTTTGTTGGAGGGGGTGTGGAGTGTTTGTTGGAGGGGGGAGGTGGAGTGTTTGTTGGAGGGGAGAGGTGGAGTGTTTGTTGGAGGGGGGAAGGTGGAGTGTTTGTTGGAGGGGGAGGTGCAGTGTTTGTTGGAGGGGGGAGGTGGAGTGTTTGTTGGAGGGGGAAGGTGGAGTGTTTGTTGGAGAGGGGGATGTGGAGTGTTGGTTGGAGGGGGTGTGGAGTGTTTGTTGGAGGGGGGAGGTGGAGTGTTTGTTGGAGGGGGGAAGGTGGAGTGTTTGTTGGAGGGGGTGTGGAGTGTTTGTTGGAGAGGGGAAGGTGGAGTGTTTGTTTGAGGGGGTGTGGAGTGTTTGTTGGAGGGGGAGGTGGAGTGTTTGTTGGAGGGGGGAGGTGGAGTGTTTGTTGGAGGGGGGAGGTGGAGTGTTTGTTGGAGGGGGGAGATGGAGTGTTTGTTGGAGGGGGAGGTGGAGTGTTTGTTGGAGGGGGAAGTGGAGTGTTTGTTGGAGGGGGAGGTGGAGTTTGTTGGAGGGGAGGTGGAGTGTTTGTTGGAGGGGGGTGGAGTGTTTGTTGAAGGGGGAGGTGGAGTGTTTGTTGGAGGGGGGAGGTGGAGAGTTTGTTGGAGGGGGGAGAGGTGGAGTGTTTGTTGGAGGGGGGAGAGGTGGAGTGTTTGTTGGAGGGGGGAGAGGTGGAGTGTTTGTTGGAGGTGGAAGAGGTGGAGTGTTTGTTGGAGGGGGTGTGGAGTGTTTGTTGGAGAGGGGAAGGTGGAGTGTTTGTTTGAGGGGGTGTGGAGTGTTTGTTGGAGGGGGAGGTGGAGTGTTTGTTGGAGGGGGAGGTGGAGTGTTTGTTGGAGGGGGGAGGTGGAGTGTTTGTTGGAGGGGGGAGATGGAGTGTTTGTTGGAGGGGGAGGTGGAGTGTTTGTTGGAGGGGGAAGTGGAGTGTTTGTTGGAGGGGAGGTGGAGTTTGTTGGAGGGGAGGTGGAGTGTTTGTTGGAGGGGGGTGGAGTGTTTGTTGAAGGGGGAGGTGGAGTGTTTGTTGGAGGGGGGAGGTGGAGAGTTTGTTGGAGGGGGGAGAGGTGGAGTGTTTGTTGGAGGGGGGAGAGGTGGAGTGTTTGTTGGAGGGGGGAGAGGTGGAGTGTTTGTTGGAGGTGGAAGAGGTGGAGTGTTTGTTGGAGGGGGTGTGGAGTATTTGTTGGAGGAGGGGGCGGTGGAGTAAGTATGCAAAGGAGGGAAGGAGTGGAGTACGACTCGAAAATTTCCCACCACTAGCCACAAGCACCGGGGTGGGGTGGGGGGGGGGGGTAGGGTAAGAGGGGAGGGGGGTGGGGGGAAGATCCAACACAGTAACACTCACACCTCGTCATAGTTCAAGAGACTTAGCCAACTACTTAACTACTTCAAGCCAGCAGCCGGATATGAACTCTCTAACAGCCCATTACATAACAACATTTCATACACTCTATAGTTGTTGTTATTATTAATACATATAACGTTGTATGTATGTTAATGAATTGCCGTAATACATAAGGCACAAGAGAGAGAGAGAGAGAGAGAGAGAGAGAGAGAGAGAGAGGCGTGGTAATGATAAACATAGATTAATAAAACATTAGTCTTACTGTAGCACAACTATATATTATCTCTTATTCTTCCAGTCATTACCTTTACTTTAATTCTTCTTTCTTACCTCTTCTTCCCTCTCTCCCCACGTCCCTCTTTTCCTCCCCAATCCCCCCTTTTCTCCCCTCCTCCCCAATCCCCCCTTTCCTCCCCTCTGACAATAGCCTGGGGGGCAGGGGGGAAGGGGGCGAAGTTCCTTAAATGTCAGGCCATTTACAGAGGCATGACGTACTCCACACAGCAGACGGACCTTGACGCAGATGGAGTTTATCACGCGCGTATACTGGCGTACAATGGCGTATACTGGCGTACATTGGCGTAAACTGGCGTACATTGGCGTAAACTGGCGTACATTGGCGTAAACTGGCGTATACTGGCGTACATTGGCGTAAACTGGCATACATTGGCGTAAACTGGCGTACAATGGCGTATACTGGCGTACATTGGCGTAAACTGGCGTACATTGGCGTAGACTGGCGTACATTGGCGTAAACTGGCGTACATTGGCGTAGACTGGCGTACATTGGCGTAGATTGGCGTAAACTGGCGTACATTGGCGTAAACTGGCGTACATTGGCGTAGATTGGCGTACATTGGCGTAAACTGGCGTACATTGGCGTACAATGGCGTATACTGGCGTACATTGGCGTAAACTGGCGTACATTGGCGTAAACTGGGGTACATTGGCGTAAACTGGCGTACATTAGCGTAAACTGGCGTAAATTGGCGTAGACTGGCGTACATTGGCGCAGACTGGCGTACATTGGCGCAGACTGGCGTTAGACAGTAACAGACTTGAACAGACTGCTGTAGACGTCCGTAGACAGACACAGACATAAGGAGACCCGAGAATAATAATAATAATAATAATAATAATAATAATAATAAAAATAATAACAATAACAATAACAATAACAATAATAATAATAATAATAATAATAATAAAAATAATAACAACAGCAACAACAACAACAACAACAACAACAATAATAATAATAATAATAATAATAATAATAATAACAATAACAATAATAATAATAATAATAATAATAATAATAATAACAATAATAATAATAATAACAACAACAATAATAATAACAATAATAATAATAATAATAATAATAATAGTAATAATAATAATAATAATAATAATAATAATAATAATAATAATAGTAATAATAATAATAATAATAATAATAATTAACAAACTTCAAATATGAATAAGTAAATAAAATAATTATATAAACGAATGAGTAAATAAATAAAACAAATCTATAACCAGAAAAAAAAACTGAACGGAAAAATAAATAAATAACAGACAACTGGATGAACAAACAATTTAATTTCACACAACTAATTTAAACGTAAAAAAAAAATTATTCAAAATATAGTGTTTTTTTTTTTTTTTTTTTTTTATGTAAACCAATTCCCCCCAAACTGCTCGTGTACTGAATATGTATTGAATAATTACTGGTATGAAATGGTCACTGCATAATTTTGAGCGATATTTTTTTGGGGGGACACATGGAAATATTCTTAAATAATGATAACGCGGGAAAATGTCGTGTGACGTCATCAGTATGTGGAGTGTGTTGGGGAAGGATGAAAATTATTAATGTTTTGTCTGTCTATCGTAAGTTACTGTTTGTTTATCGTAAGTTACTGTTTGTTTATCGTAAGTTACTGTTTGTTTATCGTAAGTTACTGTCTGGCTATCGTAAGTTACTGTTTGTTTATCGTAAGTTACTGTCTGGCTATCGTAAGTTACTGTTTGTTTATCGTAAGTTACTGTCTGTCCATCGTAAGTTTCTGTCTGTTTATCGTAAATTACTGTTTATCGTAAGTTACTGTTTGTTTATCGTAAGTTACTGTCTGTTTATCGTAAATTACTGTTTATCGTAAGTTACTGTTTGTTTATCGTAAGTTACTGTCTGTTTATCGTAAATTACTGTCTGTTTATCGTAAGTTACTGTTTGTTTATCGTAAGTTACTGTTTGTTTATCGTAAGTTACTCTCTGTTTATCGTAAATTACTGTTTGTTTATCGTAAGTTACTCTCTGTTTATCGTAAATTACTGTTTGTTTATCGTAAGTTACTGTTTGTTTATCGTAAGTTACTGTCTGTTTATCGTAAATTACTGTTTGTTTATCGTAAGTTACTGTCTGGCTATCGTAAGTTACTGTCTGTCCATCGTAAGTTTCTGTCTGTTTATCGTAAGTTACTGTCTGTTTATATTAAGTTACTGTCTGTCTATAGCAAGTACTGTGATTATAGCATGTACTATCTGTCTCTCATACGTTCTGTCAATTTTTAGCAAGTACTGTCCGTCTCTCACAAGTAATGTCTATGCATAGTAGGTACTCTCCATCTAAATCAAGTACTGTCTATGTATCGAAAGTACCATCCATAGACCTCAAATACTGTCTCGTACACAAGCTCAGTCTATCAAAGCACAGGTACTTCCCATCACAGAAAGTACCGGCACACCTTAGCCAGTGCCACTACAAGATTCAACAAGGACTTTCCACCCAATGCTCCCCCCCCCCCACACACACACACGCCATAAGGACCACTTCGTGTACCCCAACAGTCCAAATACCGACCATCTGTGTTACCGTCATCGAGTTTGGTGTCACTATCTTGGTCCAATTACTATCCATCCATCAACCAATCACTATCCACCATCTACTAACCACATAACTATACCACCAACCAACCCATCCACCCACCCATCCACCAGTCTTTCGTCAACCAACCAACCCACCCACCATCAACGATTCTTTCATCAACCAACCACCGTCAACCACTACTCAACCACCACTCAACCACCACAATACAGGAATAACAAATGACAGCTTTTAGCCTTCGTAGCTCAATAACAAGCTCACATGCTCCATTTTACCGCCCCACAACTTTTTTTTTTCAGCCATTCATAAATAATTATATTTTCAGAGAACGTTCATCACATGGTTGGCTTGTCGCCCTAACACCCCCGTCACGGATCATTGTGGTCAATCCTCTTTCTCTGGTTATCCTCTAAAAGACCGAAATATCATGGAACGGACCAGTGAGCTTATCTATCTGTCCCTCATCTTGGATCGTATTTTGGTGTCAGCAGATAACTTGACACAGATTTGATGGATTGGGTTCAAATTTGGTGTACAGTTGTGTTATAACAGGTTCTTGGTTGGGATTGATGGATTTGTTGTGGAGTTTGGTAGTTATGGAGTTAATGGCGTATGTGTTAGTGGAGGTATACTGGTGGGGTGATGATAAATATGGCGCAGGGAGAGTTTAATGCCAAATTTCACGGGGTTATTTGTGTAACGAGGCGTCCGTTTGTCTGTTCGTCCCCTTGTTGAAGACTAAAGATATCTTAAGTTAAACATTCTCATCAGTTTGAAATAAAAAGACAAAATAAACAACCTGAAGTTCTTAATAATAATAATAATAATAATAATAATAATAATAATAATAAAATAATAATAAAATAATAATAATAATAATAATAATAATAATAATAATAATAATAATAATAATAATAATAATAAAATAATAATAATAATAATAATAATAATAATAATAATAATAATAATAATAATTACAACAAAATAATAATAAGAATAATAAATTATTACTAAGCTTAAATTTCCCTGCAATAAAACCTAAAATAATTACCTTCATTAGTCGTCTTAGTTCCACACCGAGACAAAGGCAATATAATATAACATATATGTGATCACCTGAAGAATATCCACCCCAGCTTATTTCACCTAAAGATTAACCACCCTAGCACTAACTACTGTAGGTTAAGTAAGGTTAAGTGAGATGAGGTTAGCTTAGGTTAGGTGAAATAAGCTGGGGAGGACATTCTTCAGGTGATCCCATGTATGTAATAACAAGTGGGCAATATTATTAACTCTTTTTTCCTAAACAACAACAAAATATATGACATAAATGATGAGAAAATAAGCAGGAAGTGTCTTTCATTAGCGGCTGTTAACAGTTAACTCCTGGCAAATTGCTCCAGTCGACTCTCATTAACTTACCCAACTTGACCCAGTCAAGCACCACCCATGACGTCTTCACTAACAGCCAACCAGATTACTAAACCCCACGACAGCGAGAGACAACATCCGGGTAACGTCACACTCACATATATTTAGCAACAACGTAATAATGCGTTAAATTATATAAATGATAATAAGTAATAATAACAAGAATATTGAGGCTGGAATCTTTAAAGTGTCATTCTGTTCACCGTGAGAGGAGAGGCCAAGTCATGTGTGCATTTTCTACCGAGATAAAGGAACACATTTTCTCTCTAGTTTTGAGGGGTAACTTTCCTCATCTGTTGCGGTCAAGAGTCACCGTAAACTGAATCTTTGTTATACGTTTGTGCGACTAATGGACCCTGTTGGAATAATGGGTAATATACTGTATACAGTCAGGTTAATATTCCTACTTACAAAATCCTCTAAAAATGTCAAGTGTTTGTAATGAACTTTTTTAAATGTCTATTATCACTGTCGTAAATCTAAAAGGATCTCACATTCATCCTTAGAGGGCACGAAACACCTCCCTCCCTCCCTCCTCCACGCCTCTCCTTCCCCCTTGATGCACAACATGGCGCGGGAGAGCAATCGGAGCATAATGGTGCGTGTCGCAGGCTTAATGCACCTATTAAAGAGATTGTCGGGGAGGGATGGATGCCCGTCCACACCACACCACGCCTGGCTACTGTCACCCACGCCTGGCTGCTGTCACCCACGCTTACCACACCACGCCCGGCTACCGTCACTCACGCCTGGCAACTGTTACCCACGCCTACCACACAACGCCTGGCTACTGTTACCCACGCCTACCACACAACTCCTGGCTACTGTTACCCACGCCTACCACACCATGCCTGGCTACTGTCACCCACGCCTACCACACCATGTCTGGTTACTGTCACCTACACCAACTGCACCACGCCTGACTACATGAAGAATGGAGGAAACTGCAGTAGGCCTATTGGCCCGTATTGAGCAATCCCGTTTACACCTAACCCCTATCGCTCATATATCCATCCAACCTAAATATATGAAGCTATCCAGCGTATTCGAGTTAATGATGATGTTTGGCAACTTGTTCCACTCATCCACTATACTGTATTTCCACACCAATGTTTACCTATCTCGTGCCTAAATCTAAATTTGTATAATTTAAAACCATTGCTACGAGTTCGCTTCTGGTTGGATAGTTTGAGTACCTTTGTTATATCACCTTTGTTTAGCCCTGACTTCCATTTATACACCTCGATCATATCGCCCCTCACTCCTTGAGGGAGTGCAAATTAAGATACTTTAACCTGTCTCTGTACTCAAGGTTCCTAATGCCCGGGATTAGTCGAGTCATTCTCCTCTTAATTCTTTCTAGGGATTTTATATCCATTCTGTAATACGGTGACCAGAACTGAACTGCGTAATCCAAGTGAGGTCTCGCAAGCGCAAGATATAGTTTTAGGATGACCTCGCTAGTCTTGTAAGTAACACTCCTTTGTATGAACCCAAGTACTTTATTAGTCTTGTTTCGAGCAAAAGCACATTGTTGACTTGGTTTAAGATTCCTACTTATCATTACTCCTAAATCTTTCTCACAGTCGGATTTCTCTATAACAACGTTGTTCACCTGGTATCTGGTTTCTCTGTCACCCACGCCCACCACACCACGCCTGGCTTGTCACCCACGCCCACCACACCACGCCTGGCTTGTCACCCACGCCCACCACACCACGCCTGGTTTGTCACCCATGCTCACCACACCACGCCTGGCTTGTCACCCACGCCCACCACACCACGCCTGGGCACTGTCACCCACGCCCACCACACATCTCACCCACAGCGTTTCTAATAAGTACCACATACTTCCCCAAGGGCTCCCATATACTTCCAATCACCTTCAGGAACCCCCAGTCACCTTCAGGAACCCCCAAATCAACCTCAAATCACTCCCAGAAGCCCCCAGTCACCTCCAGGAGCAAGGGGGGGGGGGGGTGAGCCAATGAGCCATACACACAAGGGGTTCATTAAGTTTATGGTTTGTGGGAAATGATTGGTCGTCGGGGCGGGAGGGTTTGTTTGCTCGGCGGCTTAACTGAGGTTATTATGACCGGGATTAATAGGCTGGTGGTCTGTGGGGGTGGGGGAGGGGTGGGAGGGAGGGGTGAGGGGGAGGAGGTGAGGGAGGGAGTGGCGGAAGGAAGAAATGAAAGGAAGAGGGATGTGTAGAAAGGATTTGGTCGAAGGAGGAGAGGGAGATGACAGGAAGAGGAAGGTGACAGTGAGAGGAAAGGGAGGAGGTGGTAAGTGAAAAGGAGAAGGTGAGGGGAAAAGGAAGAGGAGGTAAAGGGAAAAGGAGGTGGTGTTGAGTGGAATCGGAGGAAGGGAAAGCAAGGAGGTAAAGGTAACTGGGAAGGGAGGAGAGGGAAATCATAGAGGAAGAACGAACGAGAGACAAAGAGAGAGATGAAAGAAGGGGGAGGGAGGAGGGGAAAGAGAAGGGGAGTGAATAATGGACAGCAATGGGAATTTGAGGAGGGGAAGTATAAGGAGGGTGAAAGGAGGATGAGGAGGAGAAGAAGAGATCGATGAAGGGGAAATAAACAAGTAAGGGGATAACTGATTGGAAAAGCAATACAAGAAATACAACATGACAACAATATACTGTAGTTACTGTAAGAGAACGTTCATGTGGAAATAAACACTTAATATAACAATACTATTTCATACAGACATCAAAAAATCCTACAGCAATACAATCTCACAAAACACAAATCCTTACGGTATTATACAATAAAATACAACAATACATTACAACACAGACAAACGGGGGCGGCTGGCTCTGTCAACGGAAGGTCTCGCCAGCCAGAGGTTACATAAGACCGAGAGATATACCCCAGTTTGTCAACATTTATCGCCATGAGAGTTGACATGTTTACTTTTTCTTTCCTCGAATTCCTCACAAAAACACTTAATAAAAAATATACCAACTTTTTATTTAAGTTGACTATATATATTTATGATATATTCTCTACATTATCGAGGTTTATAGGGGATATATTATATAGTTTATACACAGTATATATGATCAACCACAAACTACTCAGTGATATATGAGAAATATACGCATACAATTATATATACACACACAGAAGTAGCTAACTTCTTAAAGAGAATAACGGAATGTATGTAATTTAGTGTTTAAATAGTTTCTAATGTCGTGTAGTGTCTGTGTAGGTTCTAGTGTAGTGTCTGTGTAGGTTCTAGTGTAGTGTCTGTGTAGGCTCTACTGTAGCGTCTGTGTAGGCTCTAGTATAGTGTCTGTGTAGGTTCTAGTGTAGTGTCTGTGTAGGTTCTACTGTAGTGTCTGTGTAGGCTCTAGTATAGTGTCTGTGTAGGTTCTAGTGTAGTGTCTGTGTAGGTTCTAGTGTAGTGTCTGTGTAGGTTCTACTGTAGTGTCTGTGTAGGCTCTAGTATAGTGTCTGTGTAGGTTCTAGTGTAGTGTCTGTGTAGGTTCTAATGTAGTGTCTGTGTAGGTTCTACTGTAGTGTCTGTGTAGGTTCTACTGTAGTGTCTGTGTAGGCTCTAGTATAGTGTCTGTGTTGGTTCTAGTATAGTGTCTGTGTAGGTTCTAGTGTAGTGTCTGTGTAGGTTCTAGTGTAGTGTCTGTGTAGGTTCTAGTGTAGTGTAGTGTCTGTGTAGGTTCTAGTGTAGTGTCTGTGTAGGTTCTAGTGTAGTGTCTGTGTAGGTTCTAGTGTAGTGATCTGTGTAGGTTTTAATGTAGTGTAGTGTCTGTGTAGGTTCTAGTGTAGTGTCTGTGTAGGTTCTAGTGTAGTGTCTGTGTAGGTTCTAATGTAGTGTAGTGTCTGTGTAGGTTCTAGTGTAGTGTCTGTGTAGGTTCTAATGTAGTGTAGTGTCTGTGTAGGTTCTAGTGTAGTGTAGTGTCTGTGTAGGTTCTACTGTAGTGTCTGTGTAGGTTCTAGTGTAGTGTAGTGTCTGTGTAGGTTCTAGTGTAGTGTCTGTGTAGGTTATAATGTAGTGTTGTGTCTGTGTCGGTTCTAATGTAGTGTAGTGTCTGTGTAGGTTCTAATGTAGTGCAGTGTCTGTGTAGGTTCTAGTGTAGTGTCTGTGTAGGTTCTAGTGTAGTGTCTGTGTAGGTTCTAGTGTAGTGTCTGTGTAGGTTCTAGTGTAGTGTAGTGTCTGTGTAGGTTCTAGTGTAGTGTCTGTGTAGGTTCTAGTGTAGTGTCTGTGTAGGTTCTAGTGTAGTGTAGTGTCTGTGTAGGTTCTAGTGTAGTGTCTGTGTAGGTTATAATGTAGTGTAGTGTCTGTGTAGGTTCTAATGGCAAGCAAAAAACTATCATTCCATGATTAACTGGAGGAATGAACTCAAGACTGAGCCTCCTTACATTGCTTCTCTGTCAAATCTACAGGTTAATGACATTCTTGAGACACCATTAGTGGTGCCCAAGTGGCCAAGCAGCACTCAGGCGGTCGAGAGAGGCATAAAAGTGATGACTGAAGCTTGCACTGAAGTGACGGGATACGAATCGAGAGATGGATATATTAGGCAAAGATTATTGTCTAGGAAAATGATGCCAAGGTTCCGCACAAAAAAGAATTTCAATATGAACTTGTAATGATTTTCTATACGGTGTACCTGTAAAATAACATGTGAATTAAATCGATGTCACCCATGTAAAATTTATCATTATCCTGGAAAACATTAAATGACACCTAATTTTTGGTATACACTAAAAGTTGACAAAAAGTCGTTCGCGATGCGGCAGGGTAAGTATGCATGAAATGGCATGAAATTTTGCACAGGTGTTTGTTACAGCCATACAAACGATGCCTGAAAAGTGCAGCCTGCAACTCAAATAAAAGTGTTTTTTCCCTGCCCCTAAAATTTAATTTGTACAGTATGTACCGTTTAAGTTGCGTCAGCAGCTCTATACACCACTTATTGACTTACTCATTCACTGCCGTAGAAATATTTACTTCTCTAACAGGTTTCTATATGGTTCCCAGTCATTATAATACGACTTTGTAAAATCAAATGATCTAAATTAAACTAAACTTATCCAAATTAAACTTATTAGCTAACAAATCCTTCTAAAACACGATATATGCAAATCAAAAGTTCTAAATTCAACTTAACTTATCGTAATATAACTATTATAACTAAACCATTTTAATTAAACCTAACCTAAACACCTCAAGTGCCACAAACAGAAGGAAAAAACACCTTTAATATTATCGTGTAAGAGGCCCCTGTAACCCACTAACTCCAGGTAATGCATCTATATCAATCTACCTGCGTCGGAAGCTCTATACGTGACTATGATCGTTACCCACTGCTGGAGAACATTTGTACTTCTATAATTACCCCTGGAGAAACAATGCACCAATTTACGATTTATTTATTTTATTTTTCATTTATGTTTTTATTCTTGGTCCATACAGTAAACATCGCCCTCTTGTGAATCCCGTCAGCCATTTTGTTCTAACTTTCGGGAATTCTAAGATATGCTATAGATAAATAAATAAATAAATAAATAAAACAAGCATCTTTTGTTTTTCTAACCCATGAGCTGTGAGTCTTCATTATATACTTCAACATTACTGTAAACTAAGGCTAGAGAGGGTGTGTACAGTACTAGTGGAGCCAAGACGAGAAGGTATTTCAAATCCCAAAAGGGTTTTACAAGTGGAGAGTCTTACAGGTGGAGGGTCTTACAAGTGGAGGGTCTTACAAGTGGAGGGTCTTACAGGTGGAGGGTCTTACAAGTGGAGGGTCTTACAGGTGGAGGGTCTTACAAGTGGAGGGTGTTACAGGTGGAGGGTCTTACAAGTGGAGGGTCTTACAGGTGGAGGGTCTTACAAGTGGAGGGTCTTACAGGTGGAGGATTTTAATAAGGATAAATACAGCAAGTCTCACAGTTGAATCAGCCAAGTCGAGGAAAACTCTTAAGAGTCATGTAACTTCTACCTGGTGTTACCTGTAATCAAGCTAAGGTATATGTAAGAAGAATATTATCTCGTTACTATCCATTCCTCTTCCACTATCCTGCGAGGTGGTGTATTAATAGGCACAGATACTCATGATAAAGAAGGAATAATGAGAAAGACGCAAGATACCTATAAAATGCGACAGAATATACCCACACATGCGTAATCCTAACCCATCCCAACCCAACCCAACCCTATCCTACCCTCAGCTTCACCACAGTACACAAAGTCATTCTTGGTATCAGAGTGACGTATAAACACCCTGTATTGCCTAAGACACATTTGAATCGGATGGTTCGTTGACGGTTTTATTTCTTCAGTATAAACCAGTGAAGCAATTAGTTCGTGGGAACAGTGAGTCAAAATACTTCACATCAGCTTCGTTTACGACCTCCAGCTGATATTTACTTCTGTTGTCTACATCAATCACATTTTATAATGAAAACAAAAATATGGTTAGTTACTTAAAAATGAAAAAAAATCATACTTAGATACTTAAGAGTGAGGAAAAAAGATACTTAAGATACTTAAAAATGAAAACACTCTTTGCATCTTAAATTAGGACAAAATAAACGGACATAAAGATTTAACTATGAGCAGTGGATATTACGACATGTACCGGCTATCAGTACAGAGGCGCTATTTAGCCAACAAGACAATATGTGGTCACATAAAAATTTCAGGTTAATTTTTAACACCATCCGTCATTTTAAACCTTGGCACCTGTAGATTAAGAAAATATATGGTGATATTTTTTCTGATGGGATAAAGGTCGTATTTGTCCAGAGAAGTAAGAGAGGAAAAAAATCACTTGAGAGACTTGACGCACAGAGTGTCTAAGGTGATAAAAGATCATATACTACCATTTGGGTTTTCAAATTAAGTTCATTACATAAAATATCAAACTCATAAGGATTACAAAAGAACAGAACACCATGAGCTCTCTACAGCTATTGTCAGCCGTCAATATGCTGATGTACAGAAGCTACACAATGTTATTGGTGACTGTAATCCCAGGAAATGATGCTCTTTTAAACTTGGTAACTGGAGCTGTAATGCCAGAAAATGCCAAGTGTGTATGTATGTGTAGGTACCAAAACGAGTGTGGTATAAACAAACAAACATACATACAAACAATCAAACAAACAATCAAACAATAAAACAAACAAACAAGCAATAAAACAAACAAACCAAATAATAAAACAATCAAACAAACAATAAAACAAACCGACAAACAATAAAGCAAACAAACATACATACAAACAGTCAAACAAACCTAAAAAGTAAAAAAAAAAAAAAACAGACCCTCTTCAACAAACCACCGCCACCAAGGACTTCACTAACCTACCACCTCCACCACCACCTCCTGCAACACTATTTTATTTTTTTTATTGGGCACTCCCCTACATCCTTGTGTAAGGTGAAGCGCAGAAGCGTTTACAGCACCCAAGAGGGAAGCATGCTAAGTTTATGCTTGCCTTTATGTCTCATGAGTTAAGGGCGTAGAAGCACTATTTACAATCCAAAAACTCCCCAAAGGTCACTCCTGCCTCGGTGACCTTTGGGGGTAACACTGCCCACTGGAAGAGAGCTGGTGAGAAAACTGCCCCCACCCTAAGGTCACTTGTTGGGTGTTACAAAGCGCCTGCTGGGTGTGTTGGGTGATTTAGGCGAGTCTCCCCCCGCCCTCCCCCAACACTCCCCCCCACAACCCAGGGCCACGGTGTGTAAGGTTAAGGCGTTCGAATTTTAAGAGTGTTGATGATGAAATAATACAGAAGAAGAAGAAGAAGATGAAGGCTAGTTTACGTTAGGTTACCTTATGTTAGGTTAGGATAGATTAGGTAAAGTTAGGTTAGGTCTGGTCAGGTTACATTATGCATGAAGGTATTCATTTATATGTATATTTATGATCTACAGGATCGTTTATGGCCAGTCAAAAATTTCCAGAAAAGAGAAATACATAGAAGTTATCACTAATGGCCAATTATCCCTATTTAGTGTAACATACAGTATATATTAGGTGGAGTTCCGCTTTTATTGAAAAACTCACAAGTGACTTTGTAACATATAATTAAGTCGAGATGATAATACCAATACCACGTGCTGGTCAAGCTCCGAAAGAGTTGTCCGGGGGTCTAGCTAACCTCTGGTCGGGGCTTGACCAGCACGAAAAAAAAAAAAAAATTTTTTTTACTAAACGTGATTTTGGCAACCTGTGGTGTAATAGTCAGCGTGCTCGCCTTGCAAGCGAGTGGACCCGTGTTCGATTCCCGGACAGAGTGAAAATATGATCATTTTTTTTTTACGCCATTTGGCTTTCGATTTACCAGTAAATGGGAACCTGGATGTTAATCGATTTGCGGATCTTATTCTGGAATAATGGTTAGCCAGTGCAGTTGGCGACTTGTCCGGTCTTCTCGGACTATTCCTTGAAACTGGGTCATACAACTCGTTAACTTAGGGTGTCGTTGCGGTGTTGGCGACAGATTCTAACACCTTAAACAAATTCACGCCTAGGTGGCCCTAGGGCCGCCCATCGTCGTACACGAAGGGCAACCATTATTGTTACGTGTATACTATTACCATCACTACCACAACCAGCTTTATCACTACTATTGTCACCTTCTCAACTATCATCATCCTTCCCTCTTCCTCCTCCTGCCTCCATATTTTAATAATTATCGTCTCTATTATTATTATTATTATTATTATTATTATTAACAATACAACATGTGGCTGGAACAACAGTAGAAATTAGAAATAAGATAAAAAGTTGTATTAAATTAACAATTAAAACACAAACAACAACCACAGGTACAAGTCGATCAGTTTTTATCATGAGAGAGAGAGAGAGAGAGAGAGAGAGAGAGAGAGAGAGAGAGAGAGAGAGAGAGAGTCTCCCTGATTCACTGTTAAGTTATGACATAAAGTTGTTGGTAAATATATGGTATGGAAATTGTGTTGATACTCTCTCTCTCTCTCTCTCTCTCTCTCTCTCTCTCTCTCTCTCTCTCTCTCACACCAACCACTAACAAACAATACATCACAAACAAACAATCAAGAACCCAACACAACACAACACAAACAAAAATGACACCACAAAAAACACCATTCCAAAAAACAAACAAACAAACAATAAAACAAACAAACGAACAATAAAACAAACAAGCAAACAAAAATAAAACAATTAAACTAACAAGTAAACAAACAAACAATAAAACAAACAGACAAACAAAACAAACAAACAAACATACATACAAACAATCAAACAAACAATCAAACAAACAATACAAACAATCAAACAACAAAACAAACAAAAACAAAACAAACAATTAAACAAACAAGCAAACAATATAACAAACAGACAAACAGTAAAACAAACAATAAAACAAACAAACTTTCCTACAAACAATCAAACAAACAAACAGACCCTCTTCAACAAACCACCACCACCAAGGACTTCACTAACCTATCACCTCCACCACCACCTCCTGCAAATATGTTGCCTGTATAACAAGTGAACTAATGTGGGTTCAGCACTGTGTCGTGTGTTGGCGCCCGCGAGGCAAGGCCTATACTGTACTCTGTGTTCACGCTCGGCCATGTGGTGAGGGGTTGTTTACACAAACCCCCCTCCTCATAGTGTCCCAGGCTGGATAGTTCTTTTGAAACTAAAATTGACTTTGATACTGTATCTAACCAGAAAAACAGAGATACTATTAAGAACAAGTGTAGTGTAATAAAAGTGTTTATAAACTGAGAATACTCCTGCTACCTTCCCACTGACATCACACTCTTTCTGCTGCCGGAGGCCCGCTCGTGGCTTCCCCTCACACCGCTAATACGCTGTAGATGCCAGTCTCCTTTGTCGTCTAAGAGGGTTACGCCTCCCAACCACCGCTGACTTCCTAGAAGTGTCAAGCAGTCCTCGGCCCTCTGACGTAGGCATATACTTGGTCGGGTCCTGTAACTCCACCATGTCTGAGTTGACTGGAGACCCAGCTACTCGCTTTAACTCTCCTGATGCACTGAGTGAGCCAGGCGACCATGGTGTTGACCTTGAAACCAACGGAGAGGATGGCTTTCAAGTAGTTCAGTCCAGGAACAAGCGGAAGGCCGAAAAGGCAGAAAAACTTAGAGACCATCAACTACAACCTCAACCCCCCATGAGAGTAAGATTAAACTTCCCTGAAGGTACACCACCTGAAGTCAAGTATCTCTGGCTGAACGATGCAGAAGACAAATACCCAGACGCTGAGTTTCAGTTCAGAGTCGGTACACAAGATCATGTTCTGATTAGAAGCGACCCAGCAGTCATACAGGATCTCCTCACCAATATCATAAGGGGAATAACCATGGAACAATCATCCCAACCATCGAGCAAGAAAACCATCTTAATCATAGGGCTCGACCAGTACCAGACCCCTACACTACTAGAAGCTCATCCCTACATCAGAAGGACGAAGCGACTCAGGGGCAAGAATGCAGTCATTGCAGACTGGGTTGGCTCGGAAGACCCACCCAAGACCATTCGAGTCCGTGGTGCCTATCGGACTCTGAAGGTAACTCTCTATCAGCCCCCTACCCGGAGGTGTTACAATTGTCAACACTGGGGCCATGCGGCCCGATTATGCCCCTCGACTAAGCCTTGGTGTGGTCTCTGCTCAAGACAACATGCAACTCAGGCTTGCAGAGATACAGTTGCTCAAGGGGGTGTCATTCAACAGAAGTGTATTAACTGCAAAACAGTTGGAGTTCCTGTATGGCACCCTGACTGTCCTAGAGCGCCTACGCCCCTTCAGCGCCCAGACCCGCCACCTAGGCAGGTCTTAAGAAACACTAATGCTGCTAGGGTACTCCCTACGGCCAACCCCTGGCCCACTCTCCCAACCAAAGGTCCAGGATCACCACCAGCAGTCATCGAAAGATCAGCATGGGGCAACACAGACGGGTTTCAATCATTCCCTTCGACTTGCCCGTAACCTGAACGTCCTTAATTAATGCGTTTACAGTCAAAACAAGTACGGGGGGGGGGCGTCGAAGGAAATTCTCAACTACCATGAGGAACAAAGGAACCACCAACGCCGGGAGTTCAGCGTGAGACAACGTAGATCGTCATAACGTCAGCACAAGAGACAGTGACGCAGAGTGTCGTGTGTTTGAGTGAACTGTTCAAATATCTGAGTTGTCATAAAGTTTGGGTTCGAGCATACAGGGCCGTGGGTGTTTGTTTGCGACGAGCCAGCCCGCGCACCCAGCGTTTTTTTTTCTTTCTTTTTGGACACATTCAATATTCATTGATGTGGTCAAAACCTGCAGAGGAGGAGGCGTTCATAACATTACAAGGTGATCCATCTGATACATAATTAGTTAGTCTCACACAATTTTATTTAATTACAATTTATTAAGCATACTGACATAACACAAAGTTCATAACTCTATTAATCTTAGCTTCGCTTCATTCTGCATTGTCTTATTACTCCAGGTTATGCAGAAACGAGTAGGCGTAATTAGTCAACAATATTTCAGTACCGAGGGGTATGTCATCACTTAGGCTGTACTTACAAGTGCGGGTCAATGCAGATCAGTATGGTGTTCCAAGAGAAAACAGTATTGCGTAAATCGTCCCAGCACAAATTCTCGGACAGGAGAAGGCTGGTCTTCACAGCATCACTAGAGAGGGCGATCTGTCTCATGGCGGGGCGGCAGCACCGCCACCAGTCTAAGACAGTCCACTCAGCAGAACCAGGACTTGTCTAGAAACACTTCTACATCTGGCGAGGTCACAGGTCGAAAGATTTAATGGCATCACACGCCAGCACTGTAGCTGAAGCCAGCGGCGATAACAAACGTAAACAGAAAATGGTGGTGATGTCGAGTGTAACCAAAGTGTGTCGTTGTTTGCCACTGACATACAACAATTGTTGAGCCGTACATGCTCCAGAAATGTTTCAAAAACGTTATGTGGCCTACTGCCTGCCGAAGGGACAAGCAGCGCAGAAAAGAACAGTACCATACAGTGCCTTTTGCTTCTTTCCAAATACAGTTCATAATGGCCAGTGTTAATACCAGACAAAGATACAGAGCGGTGAAGGTGATGAGTTGGAACATCTCATCCCTTAGAAAACGATACCCTGACCTACACCACAAAGTTGTGACTGAAGACATCGATATTGTGTGTCTGCAGGAGTGTCTCACACCTAATGGTAAGCCCCCACCCAGTCTGCCCAATTATGTGTATTATGATCCTAATTCTACTCACACATGTTTGATGTATGTTAAGAAGTCACTCTCGCATGTACCTCTTGTATCCAAAAAGACTACCAACCTTCAGTACCATGGGATCACTATCCACCTGGGCAACTCCACACTCAACGTGCTAAACGCCTATGCTCCCTCAGATCTCCCAGACTTTTTACACACTCAGCCCACTGGCCTGATGGGTGACCTGAATACTAGACACAAGAAATTAGGTGACTCCACCACTAACACCAATGGTAGGAGACTTATCTCACTTCTCAGCGCATATGAAGATGTTCAAATTATAGGTAATAATGAACCAACACACATCTATGGCGGGGGTCTAGACAAGTATATTGGTTTTAATCTTTCATGCACAACTCATAGCTCTGATGTTGTCACTGATCTTATGTCTGACCACAGCCCAATCCAAGCTAGTATACATGTAGCCAATAACACCCTCACTGGTGGTAAACTGAACAGACGTAGAATCACAGTCAAGCAAGAACAAGAATGTATAATATGGACACGAAGTAGTACCTTAAGCTGTGTATCCTTATATTACTCTTATTAATTATGTATAGTGAAGTATTACAGAACATGTATTAAGCCTATGTAATATCTCCATTTATTATGCACCATGTTATGTATATGAATTATCATATTTACATTTTATGTATTCAGCTTGTGAGTGCTGGCATCTGTACACGCCAGCGCGCAGTGATACATAGAGTGAAGACCACCAGTCCTTATGGTATGGAAGCGAGTTTCTTGGTCTATCTTTGTATATCTCCCGTACGAGAATAAGAACCTATTTTTAAGATAACAAGTGTTTGTGTACACCCTCAGTAGTGTAGAACATTTTGGGAGTACCAAAGGCAAACATAGAAAGAAAGCCAGTTCATAGACTTCATCCATGACTGGTACAAGGACTACAAGCCTGACAACTACCAAAGTTTCCATGACGATCTGATAGATAGGACTTATGCATACTTCACCAACAATGCCTCTACCAAAAAACGTAGAAAACGTGGTCAACATAATGGGAACAGGCAACAGCAGTGCTATAATGACTCTGAGCTGAAAAAACTCAGGGCTAGAGTCGGAGGGTGGGTAAGGGTTACAAACAAATTAGAACACCTCAAATGTTACAATTGTATCAAGCTTCCCTTGCTGCTGTCAGGGAACGTGTAAACGAACTCAGACAAAATGCATGGGAGACATATGTCAACAGCTTGAACCAACACACATCCCTCAGCAAAGCCTGGAAAGACATAAACATAATCAGAGGTAAAAACAGTAGACACGTCTCCCATCCAAACCCTCTGCAAAAGTCGAATGAGCTTATAACAAAGTGAGCTCATGTGTCTAGCTATGACATGTTACCAACTAGGACTCGGGGACTCCTTGATGTGAAGTCTGTAGAGAGAAGTAATCTTATTAAATTTATGCTGGGCAAACAGCACGATGAATGTGATGTTCCATATACTGAGTGGGAGTTCGACGCCGCCCTCGCCAGGGGTAGGTCTACTTCCCCTGGAGAGGACGGAGTCACCTACAACATCGTTAGCCTACTAAGACGTGTGCCGGGCAATCCATTGTTGGTATTGTACAATATGAGTCATGCCGAGGGCCAACTACCCACATCATGGACCAGCAGTATTGTTGTACCAATACCGAAACCAGGACAGCCTAATGCTTTTCGTCCCATATCACTAACCAGCTGCCTGTGTAAAACCTTTGAGAGGATGGTTCTTGGCAGACTCTTATATAAAATCAGAGAACACATGTCTCCTAACATAAATGGCTTCACCCATGGAAAAGGTGTACATAATTGCATCACCACATTCCTAACTGTGCATGGTGATGAAAGGCACAGATACACCACATTTCTTGACCTAAAAGCTGCATTTGATATTGCCAATAGGCAACTGATATTGTACGAACTAGCCAAAATGGATATAGGAGGTAGGCTGTTACACTGGATAAGTGGTTACCTAACCAACAGAAGGGCTGCTGCACTGTTTCAGGGTTACAAAAGTGAAGTTAAAGATATGCAACTTGGTACCCCTCAAGTTGGAGTACTTAGCCCCACTTTGTTCAATGTTCTTATGAATGCATTATTAAATTTAATACCAGACAACCCTAGCAATATCTCAATCAGCTATGCTGATGATATTCTTATACATACTAAAACTCATCGTGAAATGCAAACCACCCTGAACCATGTATACGCAGCCTGTGAGAACTAAGGTGTTCAACAAACAAGCTGGTAACCGCAAACGCGGCCCCGCCAAGTTCAAGATAGGTAACAACACTATTGACTATGTTTCTTCTTTTAAATATCTTGGTGTTTCCGTCCCTTGTACATTACCTGCCATAAAACAGCTAACCCGCCAATGTACTGACAGACTGGGACCTCTTAGAAGCGTAGCTGGGTACAGCCCACACTATGGTGCCAATATTAGAATTGTTAAAACAATTACCACGCACCAGCCCTAGTCCTTCGTGACGGGAAAGGCGTTGACAAGTTCGAGAAAATGCAACATAAAGCCGTCAGAATTATCCTAGGATGTCCCATGAGCACTAAAGTACTTAATATGAGGAAATAACTAGGTATACCCAGTGTTAAAGATAGAATAATTGAAGTCAAAACCTCATGATAGCCCTGAGGCTTCTGCGTGGTGATCCTAATAACATTGTTTCCTTAAAATTGCTAGAATGCATGAACCATGGGACTGGTGAGTCTAAATGGATCCAAACTACAGCTACACATATGAAGATGTTTGGACTAGACCACCTGTACAAAGTTAAGACACAACAGCGCTTCCTGCCACCCTGGCGGACAGTTCCCTTCGATATCACAATACCGACATATCCGCCTAAAAAAATAATTATACAAAGCATATATCTCCAACACACTGCCAAATTGAGAGCTCTTGAACACATACATAATCTACAGACTGATGACAATATTACACAGACCATCTACACTGATGGATCTCATAACACCGCCTGTGGGAGGGCTGGAAGTGCTATTGTTGTGACTCAACCTGACGGTAATATAATTGGGAAAGGAGTTAGAATTAACAACTCTACAAACTGAATTAGTTGCCATACTCACAGCTATTAAATTCATTGAAACCACTGTTACTGACAGTCCCATCATCACTGACTCTCTATCCTCACTACTTGCCCTTGGGACCCTCGACTCAAGTTGTCAATCTCTTGTCGCTGAAGGCAGACATAAATATGCGTGCCTTGTTGACCGGGGTGCCAGGGTCAAACTGTTGTGAATCCCCTCTCACATATGCCTCATCAAACATGACAGAGTTGATGCCCTCGCCAAACTCGCGTCTAACAAAGACACTGTTGAATACAATTTGGGTCTGTCAAAAAGAACCCTTAAAACTGTCATTAGGAAAGAACTTATTGATGAGTTTGAATCAAGTACACTAGTGCAAACAGGCACAAGTCGATCCAAAGTTTACCATGATGAGATGTATCAAGTGAAACATGTATATGGAGCAAGTAACAAGATCACTAGATTACAAGATGTTGTAACCGGTAGATTAAGGGAAGGATATAAGTACCTCTGGCAGTATGTTCCTCAAGCAGATGTAAACAAGACAAAATGTAAAGTGTGTGGCCTGACATATGGCCACACACTTGAACACTACGTCCTCTACTGTGTGAAGATAGAACCTTTTAGGGACAGGTCCAAGCACACTGTGTGAAATGGCACAACACTTCATCTCTAATTGCAAGGTAGCCGACATATTAAGATTGTATCCACTTTTTTGCACTTAGTAACTATATCAGTTCGAATGTACAGAACCAAATACACAATGTGCTTGAATACCTCTCACGTAAATGTGAATAACAAAGTGTGAGGCCAGACATACTGCCTCACACGCCTGTACTCACGCATTTATGAATAAGTTACCCTTTATGTATAGAACTAAACAATTAATGTAATTGAAATACTGTGTAACATTCAGTGCCATAATATCCTGACAACGGGGGTTAATTATTATGACCCGTTGTAAACTCCACTCTGTAATCCTTTTGCGCTACCGCTCACAGGATGAGTGTGGGGTGCATAATAAAGTAGCCGCTGTAAGCGGCATAATCAAAATAAAAAATCATCCTACAACACTATTTATAATCCAAAAACTCCCCAAAGGTCACTCCTGCCTCGGTTGCCTTTTGGGGGTAACACTGCCCACTGGAAGAGAGCTGACGAGAAAACTGCCCCCACCCAAAGGTCACTTGTTGGGTGTTACAAAGCGCCTGCTGGGTGTGTTGGGTGATTTAGGTGAGTCTCCCCCCGCCCTCCCCCAACAATCCCCCCCACAACCCAGGGCCACGGTGTGTAAGGTTAAGGCGTTCGAATTCTAATAGTGTTGATGATGAAATAATACAGATGAAGAAGAAGAAGAAGAAGAAGGCTAGATTACGTTAAGTTACGCTAGATTAGGTTAGGTTTAGTTTTCCAAATGTGACTTTGGCAACCTGTGGTGCAATGGTCAGCCTGCGTTCAATTCCTGGGCAGTTTTTTTTTTCATTTATTGGGCACCCCCCTACATCCTTGTGCAAGGTGAAGCGCAGAAGCGTTTACAGCGTCCAACAGGGAAGCATGCCGAGTTCATGCTTGCCTTATGTCTCATGAGTTAAGGACGTAGAAGCCTGAAGAGTCGAGGGCGTAGAGGCCTGAAGAGTCAATAGTTTATGTCTAAGCAAGTTTTTGGAAGCTCCAACAACCTGTCCCTGAATACGAATTCGCAACTTTCGACTTACAACATGTACCTACTTTGCTGCTAGGTGAACAGGGACGAAAGGGACTAGGAAGAATGTCCAAACAACTTCCGCCGGCCCGGGAATCGAACCGGTGACATCTTGCTTCCTGGGTAGTGTGAAACTATGTTTTTTTTGTTTTTTTTGTTTGTTTTTTACGCCATTTGCCTGTCTACTCAGAAGTAACTGGGACCCTAGATGTTAATCAATTTGCGGATCTCGTTCTGGGGTAATGTTTAGCCAGCGCAGTTGGCAAGTTGTCCAGTCTTCTCGGACTATTCCTTGACACTGGGTCATGCAACTCGTTAACTTAGGGTGTGGTTGTTATGTTGGCCCTAGTGCCAGCCATCATCGTACACGAGGGTCAACCATTATTGTTAGGTTTTTAAATAAGTTATAAGTATATACTGCAGTAAGTATATAATATAAAACAGGGAAATATATAAATTTAGTTTCGGGGTATATTAAGTTATTTATTACTTGTGCTTATTACTGGAATTTATTTTCCTCTCATCTGTATAGTTTAAGTCTTTACTATTGTTTAGAATATATCACATCATATCACCCATAATGATTATCCTGTATTTAAAACGAAAATAATTTTAATATCACTTAGATAATATTTGTTAAGGTTAGGTTAAGTTAGTTTAAGTTTTCTATTAAACAATTTATTAATAATAATATGATGAAGTACATGATCGCCGATGGCCAGTTAGAAGCTTAAAATAATACATAGAAGTTATCGATATCAGGCAATTATCCCTATTAGCTTAATGGCCAGGATTATATAGTCTAAGATTAAGCTTTTACAAATCATCAGTCGTTTTAGTCAAATAATGATAACTTTTTGGTTTATTACTACAACTTAATTAAGATTAATTCGTATATGGTAAAATTTAGTGTTCTAGTTAAAACGTCGTTTACTGTCATATGGTGGTTAAATCATACTGTAAGTAGGTTAGGTTAGGTTAGATTAGATTAGGTTAGGTTAGGTTAGGTTACAATTTATATGAAGGTATTCATTTATATGTATATTTATGATCCACAGGATCGTTTATGGCCAGTCAAAAGTTTCCCCCAAAAGAGAGAAGTACATAGAAGTTATCACTAATGGTTAATTATCCCTATTTAGTGTTACATACAGTATATATTAAATGAAGTTTATTTTCTATTTTTTTTGTTTTCGTATTATATAAGTAATTTATTTGTTGACAAAAAGCTTAGAATAAGTAAATATTATCAAAAAGAACAATGAAAAACTCACAAGTGACTTTGTAATATATAATTAAGTCGAAATGAAAATATCAATACGAAGTGCTGGTCAAGCTCCGAAAGAGTTGTCCGGGGGTCTAGCTAACCTCTGGTCGGGGCTTGACCAGCACGAAAAAAAGAAAAACCTTTTGGACTTAGTATACATGATTTTGGCGACCTGTGGTGTAATGGTTCGATTCCCGGGCAGTGTGAATTATAGGCAAGTTTTTTTTCCGCCATTTGCTTCTTAACCTATCTGTAATTAGGAACCTGGATGTTAATCGATTTGCTGATCATGTTCTGGTATAATGGTTAGCCAGTGCAGTTGCCGTATTGTCCGGTCTTCTCGGTCTATTCCTTAACACTGGGTCATGCAACTCGTTAACTTAGGGTGTGGATGTTGTGTTGGCGACAGCTTCTACAACATAAATTCACGCCTAGGTAGTCCCAAGGTCTGTAAAAGAGGAGGACATCCTCGACCTGACGCAAAATGCGACCCAGCTTACGCAGCCTGACGTTAGTGGTTAGAGAGGTCGAAAGACCGCCACCTCAGTTGGTTGCAGCCACAACTCTGAAAACTGGTGTCCTCAGTCACGTAATGCCCGGTAATTGTGTTGTGTTTGGGTGTAATTCTTGGTTCAACCGAGAGGGGAATATACACTTCCATACACGTCCTAAAGATGAAGAACTAAGATACAGTGGATTAACCTCTTCAACAGAAAAGCCAACATTAATACTGCTAATGCTCGGATATGCTCCGTGGGCATTGAACAGCTCCCCGAGGTTGACAAAATCTGCAATCCATTGTAAAAGTAGTCTGATAAATATTGAATGTGAATTTTATATATTTTTCATAACATTTACCATAAATTTAACATTAGAGATTTCGTAAATAATGTCAAAAGCAAATAAATATATGTGCCCTGGTAGTGTTGTGTAATGAATTGGAAATTCTATCAGAGTCTGGTAATAAGTTTTCAGGACACTCCCCCTTCTCCTTCTCCCCACTCCCTCTCCTCCTCTCTCTAAGAACATAAGAATGAAGAAAAATCAGCGGGTCTATTGGCCCATACTAGCCAGCCCCGTTTACACCCAACCCATATCGCTCACGTGTTATGTGAGGTCATCATCACTCCTCTCACCTCATGTTACAGTATTAATATAATGAACACAAGAGGGAGGAAAGAATATCCTGAAGGCAATTGTACATAGTTACAACTCTCTCTCTCTCTCTCTGTGCCGTATCAGTCATAGGAACATTCATAGCTGCAGACAAGTCAGCGGCTGTCGTCATAGACATACATATGAACATAAGAACAAAAGAATGGAGGAAACTGCAGCGGGCCTATTGGCCCATACTGGACAGTCCCGTTTACACCCAACCCCTATTGCTCATACAAGCATCCAACCCATGTTTGAAGCTATTCAGCGTATTCGAGTTAATGATGATATTTGCTAACTTGTTCCATTCATCCACAACTCTGTTTCCAAACCAGTGTTTACCTATTTCACGCCTAAATCTAAATTTGTCTAATTTAAAACCATTGTTACGAGTTCGCTCCTGGTTGGATAGTTTGAGTACCTTTGTAATGTCCCCTTTGTTTAGCCCTGACTTCCACTTATACACCTCTATCAGGTCGCCCCTCGCTCTACGTCTCTCGAAGGAGTGCAAATTAAGATGCTTTAACCTGTCTCTATACTCAAGGTTCCTAATGCTCGGGATTAGTCTTGTCATTCTCCTCTGAATTCTTTCCAATGATTCTATATCCATTCTGTAATACGGTGACCAGAACTGAACTGCGTAATCCAGGTGTGGTCTCACAAGAGCAAGATACAGTTTTAGGATGACCTCGCTAGTCTTGTAACTAACACTCCTTTGTATGAACCCAAGTACTTTATTAGCCTTCTTACGAGCAAAAACACATTGTTTACTTGGCTTAAGGTTCCTACTTATCATTATTCCTAAATCTCTCTCGCAGTCGGATTTCTCTATGGCATAGTTGTTCATCTGGTATCTGGTTTCCCTGTTTACATCTCCTATACTAAGTACTTTACATTTGTCCACGTTGAATTTCATCTGCCATTTTTCAGACCATTCGAAAAATTTGTTTAGATCTTCCTGTAGTTTTGCTGAGTCCTCTTCACATTTAATAACACGTCCTTTTTTTGTGTCATCAGCAAATTTACTTATGTTGCTGTCTATGCCGATATCTATGTCGTTTATGTATATAATAAATAATAATGGTCCAAGTACTGAGCCTTGGGGAACTCCACTTGAGACGTTGCTCCAATGGGACTTAGTGCCGTTAATGCTGACTCGCTGTTTCCTGTCCTGTAACCACGCCCTAATCCATTTAAGGATGTTACCTTTGATGCCATGAGCTTCTACCTTTCTAATTAGTCTTTCGTGGGGGACTCTGTCGAAGGCTTTGCTAAAGTCGAGATATACCACATCATAATTGTGCCCCTCGTCCACCGATTCGAAAACTGATGAAAAGAATGTTAATAGATTAGTTAGACAAAAACGTCCGCTTGTGAAGCCATGCTGGGAATCATTGATCAATCTGTGCTTCTCCAGGTGATTTCGAATAGAGTTTGAAATGATTGCTTCCAGTAATTTGCCTACTATTGATGTTAGACTCATTGGGCGATAGTTAGAGGATAGTGATCTATCCCCTTCTTGAAAATCAGTATTACATATACTATCCTTCAGGATTCTGGTACTACACCTGTTTTTAAGGACATGTTAAACAACTTAACTAAGGGCATGCTAAGCTCTTCCTTACATTCCTTTAATACTCTGGCAAATATTTCATCGGGACCAGGTGACTTATTAGGCTTTAGTTTGTCTATTTGCTTAATAACATCGTTACTAGTCACTACTATCTCGCTTAATTTGTTTTCTTCACTATCTCTGAATAGAGTCGGTGCCTCGGGTATGATGTTTAAATTTTCGGTGGTGAAAACTGTTGAAAAATATTTATTCAAATTATTGCTCATTTCTCCGTCGTTATCAGTGAGCTCGCCGGTATCTGACCGTATTGGTCCAATCTTTTCTCGTGTTTTAGTTTGATACATTTGGTAGAATCCTTTGGGGTTTGTCTTCGCCTCCCTTGCTATCCTTACCTCATTATTCCTCTTGGCTTTCCTTTTCTCGGTTTTAACCCTCCTCACCAATGTCTTATAATAATCCTGGAGGTAAATTTCGACACGCTTTATCCGTCTACCTATAACCTTCCTTTGGCCAATGATGTTCTTTAAATAATTATTTATCCATTTAGGGTCATTGTTGTCTGATCTGAGATTTTGGTATGGTATGTTCTGCCTCTGTGCATTAAGTAACTCATTATTTAAATTGACGTGGAACTCGGCAGTCTCAGATATCGTTATCAGGTCTGAGTCATCTGTCAGGTTCACCGCCAAGCTCGACACCCCCTCTCTCAGCTGCCTCTTTAAGCTGTCAAAGTTTGCCCTTCTGCAATCTGGTACTTTAGTGGAATTTTCCTTAAGTCTGCCCTGAAAATCTAACTAGAATCGAATTTCTTTGTGATCCCTGTTTGCAAGTTCGTTCTCTACCTAGATATTGCTAATGAGGTTTTCTCTGTTCGACAGAACTAAATCGAGTATATTATTACCTCGTGTGGGTTCGGTTATATGTTGACTTAGGAAACAGTCCTGGATCGTCTCGAGAAAATCCTCTGATTCTGAGTTACCAGTAAGGTCAGTCCAATCTATTTGGCCAAGGTTAAAGTCGCCTACTATACAGACTTTGTTGTATATGGAAGCCCTGCGCATTTCATCCCAGATAAGTCGCTCATTGACTCTATCAAGATTGGGAGGTCTATATATTACTCCTGTGATTAATTTTTCCCTACCGTCGCTTAATTCTATCCAAATTGTTTCTGTATTCCTCTCAGTTTTTATTTCCTTATTTATTTTACACTTCAGATTATCCCTAACATAGATTGCAACTCCGCCTCCTTTCCTGGTTTGCCTATCGGTATGGAACAATTGGTACCCCGCAATTTGGTATTCGACCGGCAACTCACGTGAGTCTAGGTTGATCCATGTTTCAGTGAATGCTATTATATCGATTTTTTCGGTACATACCAAGGCCCTAACATCATCCATTTTGTTTCTCATGCTTCTACTGTTCGCGTAGTAGACCTTTAAGTTAGTCGTGTTCTGAGTCCTCCCTTTACCTCGTTTAGTTTTAAACTCCCTGTTTAATTTAGTTTTATCATCATTCCTAACACTATTTCCCTGTAATCTTTTACTTTGTTTACCCACTCCCACTGCAGTTTCCCCCACCCCCGCCTTATGTACTGCAAGAGAAAGAACCTGAGGAAGAAAGATCAGTTCTGATCACTGAGGATCTACAACGTCAACTGGATGATGTGAGGAGGGAGAGAGATGTTCTTCTCATTGAGGGAAAAAGAGGATGGCAGGAGAGGATTTATTTGCATGACCAAAGAGAAAATGTTTTTATCAAGGCTACTGCTACGACTAATGATGTTTTTAGTCGTTTTTTTTTTCTCTTCCCAAGTGATTTTTTTCTCAACTGGTGTCCCCGTAATATACTGGTCTGAGGAGGATATCAGTCAAGTACTGACCTTTCGCAGCTTAAGCCCCAAAAGCTTATCGCTATTTGCCGAATAAACGTGTATTTCCGTTCCCATCTATCAGTACACTGCATCGTTGGATTCTAAGCTCAATGTGGAACCAGGCGTGTTGCATGCAGTTCTGCAACTGTTGTACCATAAATGTGAGTCTATGGATGACTGTAAACGTCTACGTGTTTTATCTTTTAATGAAACAAGTGTCAGTGAAGGTAACACTTGTCATGTGAGGTCATAATTCCTGTCACATCACTCACACCTGGAGACAAAGGCAGCACCTGTGATTACCTGCTCTAACTACCCCCCCCCCCCCATAATCTGGCGTCAGTGGCTGTAAAACTTATCATATGACGTCATAACTATTGTCACATTATGTCTACATTATTAACATAATGGACACAACAGGGAGGAAAGGAACTCCTGTAGGCAACTGTATATATATATATATATATATATATATATATATATATATAGTTATAATTACCCGATCCTAAGCTGCAGTTATTTAAACACATGACTATAACTGAAATACATTGTTTTTCTTTTAACCTTTCCTTCTGTGTATCACCCACCACACTGACTGGTGTCCTTAGCTAAAGTTATATACAAGATTAAACACTCTTATTAGTATTATTTTCCATGTGAGATACTGAGAAAACAAAGTATAGTATATAAAACCATAAAATGTTCTGTTTATAAAAGGTGAGAGGTAGGCGAGGGAGTCTACCTGCTAACGTCAACAAAGCTCCACCCACCTTGGCCTAGCCTACCCTAGCCTAGCCTAACCTAACCTAGTGTAAAACTAGTCTAGCCTAGCTTAACCTGACCTAACCTAACCTAGTGTAAAACAAGTCTAGCCTAGCCTAGCCTGAGCCTAACCTAACCTAACCTAGTGTAAAACAAGTCTAGCCTAGCCTAGCCTAACTTGACCTAACCTAGTGTAAAACAAGTCTAGCCGAGCCTGACCTAACCTAACCTAACCTAGTGTAAAACAAGTCTAGCCTAGCCTAATCTCGCCTGACCTGACCTTATCTCACCAAAACTAACCTAACCTTGACCTGATCTGATCTGATCTAATATAGTGATTAGTTTTAATCAGATTGTTATACGTCTTTTTGATCAGTCTAAGTTTCTTTCATCTTACTCTTCATTTTTTCTCTGTTGTTCCTCTTTGTTATATTTTTTTCTTTATGCTTCCTTTTCTTTCCCTCCTCCTCCTCTTCTTATTCCTCTATTGTTCTTTAAGAAATCAGGATAACTATTAAGATTTGTTGACCAATTTTTTCTACATTTTCATAAAGAGATTACTTATTAAAACAACATTATCTGTATTTATATTATCTGAAGAGGAGTCCTGGCCACAACCAACGCCCCCCACACTAACATAATGAAACACTGCAGTAAATTATGTAAATATTCAATAGGATTTGGATTTAATTGTCGGTCGTTTAATTTTAGGAACATTTCATTAGTGTTAACGAGAGACAGGTAATGGCTATTATTAAAAAGCTTCCCTTATAATGACTACGGTCCCTCCAGCCAGACTTATACTAGCGTCTAAAGCCAAGGTGTGGTAGAGTCAAGGTTATCCACTGAAAAGTTTATTTGGATAAGTTCGGTGTGATTCTATTAGGTTTGGCTCCATTAGGCGGTGTAAGGTTACCTGGAGTGGATGATTATGTGTTGGGTGGGGCGGAGAGGAGTCACACCAGGTTAGTTAGACTCCAGTTAGTGTGTATTTTATCCCTTTAACTCTCAAAGGAAAATTAAATAGATTAGTTGTTTTATAAGATAATTATTTAATTTTAATTCATCGGTTTATACTTTCATGATGTTACGTAAGTCTATAAATTCACTTAATTATTTTAATGGGAGGATAATAAAAAGATACCTGCTGTAATTACCGTGTTGGAAACTACAATTAGACAACCAGAACAGCATCATCGACCATTACAGAGCGTTATGTTGTGTAATGTAAGCACTTAAGTCAGTGGCCTAAAGCCTGAGGGCTGCTGTGTGAGGTGGTTCAGTCACGATACAAACATTACCAACATGTTTATCTTCACCAGGTGGGCTTAACATGACCAGGTGATGCCTTACTAACTCTTGGACAATTATTGTTGTTTAGTGAATTTTTATGAAGCTGCAAGATCATTTTACACCTTTTGGAGATAATTTGGTAAAAATTTGTTTTCATCCCAATTTCCCCAATTGGTAGAAAATTTTTTTTTTTTGGATTTTGGTATTTTTTAACTGACCTCACCTGACCTAACCTGAAAATAATCCTAGTGCTAATGGTAAAAAATGCCAAATACCTATTGGAATAAAAACGAATATTAACCGATATTTTTGTATTATGGAGAAAACAAAATCTTCAAAAAAGTACAAAAAGTTGAAAACATAAATCAATATTTATAACAACTCCTCCAGGTATCTTTTGTTAGTTTTACCTTCAGTGTCCTCATGAATGTCCTTGTCATTTTACTATTGTTTGTCTTCCTGTATCTTGGATGTTCTCCATGTCACAGTTTGTGTTTGTTCTTTGTTATACTTCGTCACTGTCCATGTTTTACTGCATTATATTTCTTTGTTGTGATAAAATAGTTCCAACACCTTTAGTTATAAACAATAATCATATGAAAGTCTTTGACAACAACTTAAATTATTCCTTATTTTCGTTACTTAGATCCATTGAATTCTTGTGTCCGTGTCCATGACAATGATAATATTAGAGCATAATGATAGGACTAATGTTGAGTAGTCTCTCAGGTTTTCATTTGACTATATAAGTTTATCACAGTAAACATACAAAGCTGTAGCGAGACTGCTGGAGTTATGCTGCATCATATTAATGCAGCATGCAGCAAAATGCGACCTCCTCTCCCGCCCTCCCCGACATGACAGCATAATGCAGCTCCCTCTACCTCCCTCCCCAGCATGACAACATAATGCAGCTCCCTCTCTCTCCCTCCCCAGCATGACAGCATAATGCAGCTCCCTCTCCCTCCCTCCCCAGCATGACAACATAATGCAGCTCCCTCTCCCTCCCTCCCCAGCATGACAGCATAATGCAGCTCCCTCTTTCTCCCTCCCCAGCATAACAGCATAATGCAGCTCCCTCTCCCTCCCTCCCCAGCATGACAGCATAATGCAACTCCCTCTCTCTCCCTCCCCAGCATGACAGCATAATGCAGCTCCCTCTCCCTCCCTCCCCAGCATGACAGCATAATGCAGCTCCCTCTCCCTCCCTCCCCAGCATGACAACATAATGCAGCTCC
This sequence comes from Homarus gammarus, assembly GCA_958450375.1. Lineage (NCBI taxonomy): Eukaryota > Metazoa > Arthropoda > Malacostraca > Decapoda > Nephropidae > Homarus > Homarus gammarus. Next base: position 1,385,166 of record CAUDMG010002874.1, on the reverse strand, counting down.
CTCTCCCTCCCTCCCCAGCATGACAACATAATGCAGCTCCCTCTCCCTCCCTCCCCAGCATGACAACATAATGCAGCTCCCTCTCCCTCCCTCCCCAGCATGACAGCATAATGCAGCTCCCTCTCCCTCCCTCCCCAGCATAACAGAATAATGCAGCTCCCTCTCCCTCCCTCCCCAGCATGACAGCATAATGCAGCTCCCTCTCCCTCTCTCCCCAGCATGACAGCATAATGCAGCTCCCTCTCCCTCCCTCCCCAGCATGACAGCATAATGCAGCTCCCTCTCCCTCCCTCCCCAGCATGACAGCATAATGCAGCTCCCTCTCCCTCCCTCCCCAGCATGACAGCATAATGCAGCTCCCTCTCCCTCCCTCCCCAGCATGACAGCATAATGCAGCTCCCTCTCCCTTTCCTCCCCAGCATGACAGCATAATGCAGCTCTCTCTCCCTCCCTCCCCAGCATGACAGCATAATGCAGCTCCCTCTCCCTCCCTCCCCAGCATGACAGCATAATGCAGCTCCCTCTCCCTCCCTCCCCTGCATGACCTGCATAATACAGCTCCCTCTCCCTCCCTCCCCAGCATGACAGCATAATGCAGCTCCCTCTCCCTCCCTCCCCAGCATGACAGCATAATGCAGCTCCCTCTCCCTCCCTCCCCAGCATGACAGCATAATGCAGCTCCCTCTCCCTCCCTCCCCAGCATAACAGAATAATGCAGCTCCCTCTCCCTCCCTCCCCAGCATAACAGAATAATGCAGCTCCCTCTCCCTCCCTCCCCAGCATGACAGCATAATGCAGCTCCCTCTCCCTCCCTCCCCAGCATAACAGAATAATGCAGCTCCCTCTCCCTCCCTCCCCAGCATGACAGCATAATGCAGCTCCCTCTCCCTCCCTCCCCAGCATGACAGCATAATGCAGCTCCCTCTCCCTCCCTCCCCAGCATGACAGCATAATGCAGCTCCCTCTCCCTCCCTCCCCAGCATGACAGCATAATGCAGCTCCCTCTCCCTCCCTCCCCAGCATGACAGCATAATGCAGCTCCCTCTCCCTTTCCTCCCCAGCATGACAGCATAATGCAGCTCTCTCTCCCTCCCTCCCCAGCATGACAGCATAATGCAGCTCCCTCTCCCTCCCTCCCCAGCATGACAGCATAATGCAGCTCCCTCTCCCTCCCTCCCCTGCATGACCTGCATAATACAGCTCCCTCTCCCTCCCTCCCCAGCATGACAGCATAATGCAGCTCCCTCTCCCTCCCTCCCCAGCATGACAGCATAATGCAGCTCCCTCTCCCTCCCTCCCCAGCATGACAGCATAATGCAGCTCCCTCTCCCTCCCTCCCCAGCATAACAGAATAATGCAGCTCCCTCTCCCTCCCTCCCCAGCATAACAGAATAATGCAGCTCCCTCTCCCTCCCTCCCCAGCATGACAGCATAATGCAGCTCCCTCTCCCTCCCTCCCCAGCATAACAGAATAATGCAGCTCCCTCTCCCTCCCTCCCCAGCATGACAGCATAATGCAGCTCCCTCTCCCTCCCTCCCCATCATGACAGCATAATGCAGCTCCCTCTCCCTCCCTCCCCAGCATGACAGCACCCTGAAGTTCCTTAATGAGTTGGGCTCCAGACTTATTGAAACTACCAGAGACTCCAGGGCATCGAGCTACTATTTACAAGACAACCAACTGGGAGATGATGGTAAGGGAAGGCGAAAGACATCAGGTAGATTTTAGATTTTTACAGAACTTAATTTGGTTGGGACACAAAGACAGGCTGGAAGGGTGAGATATGAGGATCTGGTAGGGTGGGGTATGAGGATCTGGTAGGGTAGGGTATGAGGAACTAGAAGGGTAGGGTATGAGGGACTGGCAGGGTGGGGCATAAGAGACTAACAAGACTGGGTAGAAGGGTATGACAATCTCCTCTTCTACACTAATCACGCCACACGTTCTCCCTAAGTCATCAAAAAATATACATTTGTCATGGTGTTCAAAAATTCCTCTTTTACCAACACAAGCTCTCGTTCTTGTAGCCATTGTGATTTAGGCTGAGGGGATAGAGAGATATGGTGAAGAAAGTAGGAACAGGTAAAGATAATGCCGGACATAGATACGAGGATATAATAATTGTGGAAGGGGAAGGAAAGGGGAGGTGGAGATAGTGGTAGAGGAAGCAGGGAAGGAGAGTAGGGGAGAGAGAGTGATGATATATTAAGGTTAATAGAGACAAGGGGGGATAGGATAGGTAAAGAGGATACGACAGGGCAGATTTAATCTAATTTCATGGGTAAGAGATGGCAGGAGACCTAGTGAGTGAGTGAGTGGGACAACCATTGATCGTGATCACGCCCCAGTCCACAAGATCGTACACACAAGATAGAGTCAAAGGAACAGAGGGAACATATTCGGTTTGTTGTCGAACACTTGAATCAAAGGAGCAATAAGTTATTAATGAGTCACTGCACGTTGACTACATAATATATTGTTTGTAAAGATCTTTCTTGTTACACTGGTCGGGAAGATCAGATAGCGACCGTACCTGAGCTGTGACCCATATCTACAGAACCTCGACCATATTAGTTGGTAAAATTGTCTTCGTTTTCTTTGGTGAGTGATCGTGTATTTCCAGATGTAATAACGTAAATGTGTTCAGTGTCTCCAGCAGGACTCGGCTGTACTCCCTTATTAATGGGACCTCTATCAGTCTGCCTCCACCAATATCAATAAGACCCGTTTCAACTTCTCTACAAACTTTAAGAGCGTTCGGTCGAGGAGTTCAGGTACGAAAAAAGAATGTTAAGTGAGACTAAATTAACACGAGGCCAGTCAGTGTGTCAAAACAAGGTCGGGCCCACATCAACTGGCAATATAATCACATAAGGCGGATCATGACGATAACACATTTGTGCTTATTGTTTCATCAAAGTACTTAGGCAACATGTTAAATCTATTGTTTGTGTGAAAGTAAAAGAAGAAGCTGTACAGGTTGATCCACAGTTCCTGTTTCAACATCTAACAAAAGCATCAGGGAGAGTGTAAGGCAGGTGAGTAGTGTAACCACCCGCTGTACTCTCAAGGGTCTGGCCTAAGAAACACCTTATGGACTATGAGCTGTACACTGCTGCATCACATTAACCACTAGGAGTTGTAAACAAACACTCCTAAAGTGCCGTTATGGAGGAGACCGATGAATTTCAAAATGAACACTGTGACTCCTGTTGTCTCGGTAGGGTCGTCAAAATCCTTTGCCTGTTGTGTCATATCGTCTAACACAAAATCGTAAACATACTTTTTGGAGCGTATCTACATCTTACAGCATGATGACACTAAATGGCCGCCTTAAAATGTTATTCTCAAAGATTTAATTATCCAATGAAGAAATTCACCCACTAAAATTTAAGATCACGTTGAAGATAAACTCGTTAAGTTTTATACTATAATGGAAATTAAAGTTCACTCATTCGCTCTCTTGGGCAGAAATTATAATTTAAGTTCTTATTTTAGAACAGTCTTGGCTGTTTTTAGGTCCTGCTATGGTTACTGTCTGAGTCAAAATCAACCTCACTCGGCATCATCTATTTCAATTTGGCGTATTTCATGTTGGTGTATTTCATGTTGGTGTATTTCATGTTGGTGTATTTCATGTTGGTGATCACCTGCCACCCACCAGAGACTTGGGAAGGTTTTATGACGTCTTCGAGGTTTATATCTTCACCTCACCTCCTGAACCACATCCTCAAGACGGACCATTTCTTACCCCTGGTCGTCTTCTCAGCTAGTCAGGCTTATTTACATTCTTCTCTCACAGCGCTGCGCCCCCTGGCGAGAAACTCTCCTCATTTCTTCTAAACTTTTAGAGAAGGAAAGTTTATTCTCAACTGGTTGTACAGATGAAGCGTCACAACTTATTGATATCTTTGCTTTGTGATTATAATACCAACGTGTCTGAGTCGTGTATTTGTTTATAAACTTAATGGAATAATATTTACCCAAGTTTAAGAGGCACTAAAGACATTATAAGGGCTGGATATTTTAAATTATCTGCATCACTTGAATGAGGAGTGAGAAAATGAAATTAAAACAAAAAGGAATTGTAAGTGAATGAAATATCGAAATCCTTGAAAAAACTAAATTTCTTAAAAACAGTAATGAACTAAGACAGCAGTGGAAGGTAAGGAGATTGGTGGAAAAGAAAGGAGATCGAAGGAGGGAGGTGAAGGGGGAGAAAATGGAGGGGTAAAATAAAGGGGAGAGGAAGATGAAGGGGGAAGATGAAGGGAGGAGAAATGAATGAGGTGATGGAAGGGAGGAAGAAGGGAGGGAAGATGAAGGGGTAAGATGGAGGAGAAAGACGATGGGGAGAAGAAGATGAAGGAGAAGATGAAAGGTGGAAGATGAAAGGCAGAAAGCGACAGTGCAAAATAGATCGGCAAGAGACACAGTTGTACCAGAGGTGGTAAAATTATACACCAGGAAAGAATCGGGTGTGGCAATGTAATACACACACACACACACTCTCTCTCTCTCTCTCTCTCTCTCTCTCTCTCTCTCTCTCTCTCTCTCTTTCTCCATATTATGTTGCTCAGATTTCTCTCTCTTTTTCCAAAAATACAAAACTCAACTTAATAAAGGCAACACATGTACTGTACTATGACTGCCAGTGTATTACAGCATCAACACTATTATATAAGAGTATATATTATACTTAAGCCCCCCCCCCCCCCCCCCCCCAGGTATCGCCGGAATGGTTAATCTTCAGGTGGGATACGCTGGGCGGCGAGGGGAGTGACAATCTACCTGTGTCATTAAGGTCTCTGTTACCTTTTCCTGGGGCGACACTTTAGGTGAGTTATTATATAAAAAAGAGACTCACTTTACACAATACATGAAAAAATAACACCACCATTTAACTTACATAAATTAACACACATTACAATACTGAATGCCTAACTAGCTTAGCTCCCCCCATCCCCAGCCTCCCTTGAGCGAGCAGGCGCGTGCTGTGTATGGCCACCACCCCAACCAATCACCTCGACTCAGCTGGGTGGACAGCCCACCTGCTATTACTCCCTACTACTTTACTTCCCGTTTCTATTCTTTCCTTCTCTCTTTCCTCTCCTCTCGCATGGCAAAGTCATTTCCCACTTTACTTCATCATCGTTACTCAGTAAGACAGCAGTAGACCACGACGCTTAACACTGTACCTGCCTGACTCTGGTGTTACCTGTACTGTGTTAATTGGCTTGAAGAACATACAACTCTAAAACGTGATATGAATTGTTAATGTTGTCATAGGAAGATGAACTAGACAAAAAACGACCTTCATAACTAAATGTCAGACCAAATACTGTCAAGAGGTGTGAACAGCTTCCATATGGAGGGGATCTTTAATTGAAGTCTAATGTGTCACTTCACGCAATAACTCTGTGGGGTGGACACATCGACAACACAGGAGTGACCGACATATAAACACTTCCGAGACAACGATAACTAATGACTTTTTTTGTTTGTCCTTTCAGAACAAAGTTCACTCCTGGGATTATCTCTCATAAACGAAGCATTACCAAGCACAAGCACCACACACCTGTATAGGCCTTCAGTATCGTCAACCAGCAACTGTCTGCGTGCTAATAGTCCAGACAAAACCTTCCTTTTACTTTAACCCGGAAATAAACATCGACAGGTTTATTATAAATAATTATGACGACAGTAAGTTTTCAAGGTTCAAGTGTCCTTATTTCCTGCCAATGGTTCCAGGAAAACCTTAAAACTTACAATTAATAGATAATTAAAGATTTTTGTTTCTTGTATCTATATATATAAAACAAAGAAGTATGTCTGTTTGTTTGTGTGTGTGTGTGTGTGTGTGTGTGTGTTGTTTGTGTGTCCGCACGAGAATCTCGGAAACTACTTTACCGATCTGTAGTGATGATGGATGGTGTTATATGTAGTGATGATGGATGGTGTTATATGTAGTAATGATGGATGGTGTTATATGTAGTGATGATGGATGGTGTTATATGTAGTGATGATGGATGGTGTTATATGTAGTGATGATGGATGATGATATATGTGTTATAAGTGTTTACATAACATGGTAGATATTACTGAGCCTTCATCAGGGGTTGGTGCCTCCCTCCAGGTTCCCAGAGGTACAACTATTGGTGACATTTTCTTATTCGATGGCAGCAGTTGAGTTAAATTCATTGGTTGGGAGGTACAGACAGAGTGTAAGTAGCTGTGGAAGTTTCGCGCTCCCTGATGTCGCCCAAATTGTCATAATTGAAGGTAACTGACTTGGCAACGGTAGTGCGTACGTTGGTCTTCTTAAGGATAGAGGCGGGTTGTTGGTCGGCAACACTGGACAGAACTATGAACTCAGCAGCTTGGCGGTCAAGGTTGTTCAAGGTACCATGGGCACTGTAGTAGTTAACTTCCAGCTTGTTAGATGATTTTCGGCTGCGGCCAATGCTGTCACCATCCAATCGTCCAACAGCCTTATCACAGGAGGCTTCGTCAAAGTATCGGATGTATGCGAAGCCATAGTGTTCATTTTTGTTGTCTTTTGCGGGCATCACAAATAGGTCTATCTGTCCACATTCCTCAAACAATGGTCGAATCTGCTTAGGGGCCACACCAGGGTAGATGTTTGTTGCAACCACTACGAAGCTGGTGTCGAAGTCTACAACGAAATCCTTGTAGAAGGTCATTGTGTCATATATACATACCAGATTCTCCTCAAAAGTCTGAGGACCTCAATTTAAAATTTGGGCACAAAAGTAGATTAATAGTTTAATGAGGTTGGAATATTTGTATTATGTAGTAATTATAACAAAAATATAGTGTCGAACGGAGATAGTGTGAAGAAGTGCGAGGTGGGTTAATGAGGATGGAAGGTAGTGAGGGGTGGGAGGCAGTGAGCGGGAGGGGATAGTAAAGATAAGGGGTAGTGAGGGGTAGGGGGTAGTGGGGCGCTGGGGAAGTGAGGGGTGGGGGTAGTGAAGAGTGGGAGGTAGTGAGGGGTGGGGAAGTGAAGGGTGGGAGGTTGTGATTATGGGAGGTAGTGAGGGTTGGGAGGTAGTGATGATGGGAAGTAGTGATGATGTGAGGTAGTGATGATGGGAGGTAGTGATAATGGGAAGTAGTGATGATGTGAGGTAGTGATGATGGGAGGTAGTGATAATGGGAAGTAGTGATGATGTGAGGTAGTGATGATGGGAGGTAGTGATGATAGGAGGTAGTGATAATGGGAAGTAGTGATGATGTGAGGTAGTGATGATGGGAGGTAGTGATAATGGGAAGTAGTAATGATGTGAGGTAGTGTTGATGGGAGGTAGTGATGATGTGAGGTAGTGATGATGGGAGGTAGTGATAATGGGATGTAGTGATGATGTGAGGCAGTGATGATGTGAGGTAGCGATGATGGGAGGTAGTGATGATGGGAGGTAGTAGTAATGGGAGGTAGTGATAATGGCAGGTAGTGATGATGGGAGGTAGTAGTAATGGGAGGTAGTGAGGGTTGGGAGGTAGTGAGGGTTAGGAGGTAGTGATGATATGAGGTAGTGATGATGTGAGGTAGTGATGATGGGAGGTAGTGATGATGGGAGGTAGTGATGATGGGAGGTAGTGATGATGTGAGGTAGTGATGATGGGAGGTAGTGATAATGGGAAGTAGTGATGATGTGAGGTAGTGATGATGGGAGGTAGTGATGATGGGAGGTAGTGATAATGGGAAGTAGTGATGATGTGAGGTAGTGATGATGGGAGGTAGTGATAATGGGAAGTAGTGATGATGTGAGGTAGTGATGATGTGAGGTAGTGATGATGGGAGGTAGTGATGATAGGAGGTAGTGATAATGGGAAGTAGTGATGATGTGAGGTAGTGATGATGGGAGGTAGTGATAATGGGAAGTAGTAATGATGTGAGGTAGTGTTGATGGGAGGTAGTGATGATGTGAGGTAGTGATGATGGGAGGTAGTGATAATGGGACGTAGTGATGATGTGAGGTAGTGATGATGGGAGGTAGTGATAATGGGAAGTAGTGATGATGTGAGGTAGTGATGATGGGAGGTAGTGACGATGTGAGGTACTGATAATGGGAGGTATTGATAATGGGAGGTAGTGATAATGGGAAGTAGTGATGATGTGAAGGTAGTGATGATGTGAAGGTAGTGATGATGTGAGGTAGTGATGATGTGAGGTAGTGATAATGGGAAGTAGTGATGATGTGAAGGTAGTGATGATGGGAGGTAGTGATAATGGGAAGTAGTGATGATGTGAAGGTAGTGATGATGGGAGGTAGTGATGATGTGAGGTAGTGATAATGGGAAGTAGTGATGATGTGAGGTAGTGATGATGGGAGGTAGTGATAATGGGAAGTAGTGATGATGTGAGGTAGTGATGATGGGAGGTAGTGACGATGTGAGGTAGTGATAATGGGAGGTATTTATAATGGGAGGTAGTGATAATGGGAAGTAGTGATGATGTGAAGGTAGTGATGATGTGCGGTAGTGATGATGTGAGGTAGTGATAATGGGAAGTAGTGATGATGTGAAGGTAGTGATGATGGGAGGTAGTGATAATGGGAAGTAGTGATGATGTGAAGGTAGTGAGGTAGTGATGATGTGAGGTAGTGATAATGGGAAGTAGTGATGATGTGAAAGTAGTGATGATGTGAGGTAGTGATGATGTGAGGTAGTGATAATGGGAAGTAGTGATGATGTGAAGGTAGTGTTGATGGGAGGTAGTGATAATGGGAAGTAGTGATGATGTGAAGGTAGTGATGATGGGAGGTAGTGATGATGTGAGGTAGTGATAATGGGAAGTAGTGATGATGTGAAGGTAGTGATGATGTGAGGTAGTGATGATGGGAGGTAGTGATGATGTGAGGTAGTGACAATGGGAGGTAGTCATAATGGGAAGTAGTGATGATGGGAAGTAGTGATAATGGGAAGTAGTGATGATGTGAGGTAGTGATGATGGGAGGTAGTGATGATGGGAGGTAGTGATAATGAGAAGTAGTGATGATGTGAGGTAGTGATAATGCGAAGTAGTGATGATGGGAAGTAGTGATGATGGTATAATGAGACAAAACTCACAAGAAGAGAATTACATATATATAGTAGGAAGTATAGAGAGTAGGAATGTAAAGATAGGAAACTTGGTAGCGTGGCCTGGATGTTATTTACTCAGCGTCACTACGCTTATCCTATCTCGTAAGTCAATACACATACATCACTTCTTAAAGGGACAACTTGTTAAACACCTCTTTGATACAACTATTTATTACTTCACTCAAGGACATGAACACATTAATATCACTATTATATCGGGGCACTAACACATCATGCTTTACGTTACTTGACACTGACTCTCGGACACACCTGAATGAATACACTTCCCACAGTAGGTAACTCACCCTAGGACGTTCTGACAAGACTCACGTGTACAGTACCCTGACGTAGGCCCAATGAGTGCTGGCTGGGCTGCCTCCTATGGGAGAATCTGCTTAGCTGGCGATGCCGTGGTCTGGTCGGGAGGTCTCCCTCCCGACCTGGGGAGGGGACGTGCGTGACTGCTTAGTGAACCGAGTGACGACCCGAACGGGAGAGATATGACAGCAACCAGGATGATAATGGTACTGCAATCGTAATGGTAATGCCCGTGGACGGGACTGCAGGGCCTTTATATGGGGTCGGCACAGCCGGCTTCTGACCTCTAACCAATTAGCACTAAACTGGTTTGATCTGGATAGCTGCTGCAGGTGTGGTCCCGGCCAGGTGTCTTGGCTAGGTGCGGCTGTAGGTCACCTGACTCACGTCATTAGCGGGCGAGGTCAAGTCACATGGGTCGACCTGAGGTGTGTCAACCCGGAATGTGGTGGTACCACGATGTCTGTAATGTACTTGCTGCTATATACGGCATAATTCTGGGCTGTAAGGTTTGGTCTGACAATCAATCATTACACCTCCCGCCAAGACCAAAGCTTCATCACAGACTGATGCCACATACAGACAGCAACGTCACGTGTGGTGTCAAAGATAATCCCTGGGGCGATAACATTTACAATCAACAATCTCATAAGTGTATGTTTTTCTACTGGCGCTAGTTTGATCTGACAAAGCTCACTATACCTCCCGCCAAGATCAAAGCTTCTATGCCAGGAGAAAAAGGAAACATAGCAAGTGAACATAGAATGAAAAAAAAAAATCCTTCATATCTAGATTTGTATCCGAGACAACTTGCAAATCAAAACAACAGGTGTTACATCTTATCAGCCCATGTCAAAATAATAATTCATCTCAGTCAGTAATATGGCTACAACATCGTGTTTCATGAACTAAAAAAAGACATTCTTTGTAGTAAACATCAACAAAAATCAACAGAAAATACTTCAAAATACACAAAAATGTTCCTACTTCACATATTAGGGTATTGATATCTTTTTATTATACATCAACAACATCAGTACATTAGTTGGGTCCGGCATAGTTCACGTCTTCCATCCAGCTGGTATCTGAAAAATAGGGGATGGCGGCAGCTCAGCAGCTGTAGTCGGTTGGTCCTTCATCATCGACTTTCTTGTGATGTCAGGACAGCACATCTTCTGTCTTCTTTCTTCACATAGCACGTCTTTTGCCTTTTTTCTTCACACAGCACATCTTCTGTCTTCTTCACATACCGCACCTTGTAGGTCGTTTCTCCACACCTTCTGACTTCTTCTCACTTCCTCCTGGTTTCTATACTATTCCAGACGAGTTTTCTGTCCCATCTGCGTTCTTTATACATCTCCATTTTCATATTCCAGACGATTTTTCTGCTCATCTGCGTTTCTTTATACATCTTCATTTTCATATTCCAGATGAATTTTTCTGCTCCATCTGTATTTCTTCTCTGCAACATCATTATTTTCAACATATTCCAGACGATTTTCTGTTCATCTGCCGTCGGCCCCCTCCGGCCGGGATGAAGGCCGGTCCACTGTGTGGGCTGTCGTCTCCTTAGATGACTTGTAAGGCAGGTTCCGCGGACCAGGGCTCGCCTTCCGTACGTGAGTGTCGGCGAGACCAAAGACCGTCCTGTCTTACACCTTCCACAGTGGTGAATCCCTCCCTGGCTGGGCTCACCAGGGTTCGTTGTGTGGCGATTCATTCCACACTCCTTAACTGCCTAGTAGAAAAATATAACATCTTCTTAATCCTAGACCAAGGGAGGACTTGAAAGAAGTGGCGTGGTGTGTGGTGGGTTTCGTGCTGCATTCATCAAGCTGCTTTCACCATGCTGGTTCTTCTCTGCTCGTATGTACTGTGGTTGACGTCCGGCTGGCCATGGGTGGTACTGTGTGTGACATTTGACAGAGAAACAATCCTAAAGGGGTGATGGATTAGTTGGAAGTGTATTCGGAAAAAAAAAATGTTCACCTTATACGTCACGTCAATGTGTGGCAACTATCATTTCCGTCACGACAATGTTCTCATCAGGCTGGGTCGGGGAGTGAAGCTCTGTGCACTACACTGAATATCATTTATCACTGCGCGTCAAAGAGTACATCACAAATCATAATAGCATAAAGATACACTGAGTGAAGCTCTGCATTCATCGCAATATCACGGTCACAAGCAACGAGGCGGAGCGGGTCAAAAGGAGGTCAGGTCACACGAGGTGGGTGAGGTGGGGCTGAGGCGAGGCGCGGCGGGGCTGAGGTGAGGCGTGGCGGGTGAAGTGGGGAGGAGCCGAGGCGTGGTTGATCGGGCCAGGCCGGGGCTGCAGGGCAGGGCAGGGACGGAACATAAGAACATAAGAATGGAGGAAACTGCAGCGGGCCTATTGGCCCATACTGGGCAGTCCCGTTTACACCCAACCCCTATTGCTCATATGAGCATCCAACCTATGTTTGAAGCAATTCAGCGTATTCGAGTTAATGATGATATTTGGTAACTTGTTCCATTCATCCACTACTCTGTTTCCAAACCAGTGTTTACCTATTTCACGCCTAAATCTAAATTTGTCCAATTTAAAACCATTGTTACGAGTTCGCTCCTGGTTGGATAATTTGAGTACCTTTGTAATGTCCCCTTTGTTTAGCCCTGACTTCCATTTATACACCTCTATCAGGTCGCCCCTCGCTCTACGTCTCTCAAGGGAGTGCAAATTAAGATGCTTTAACCTGTCTCTATACTCAAGGTTCCTGATACCCGGGATTAGTCTTGTCATTCTCCTCTGAATTCTTTCCAAGGATTCTATATCCATTCTGTAATACGGTGACCAGAACTGGACTGCGTAATCCAGGTGTGGTCTCACAAGAGCAAGATACAGTTTTAGGATGACCTCGCTAGTCTTGTAACTAACACACCTTTGTATGAACCCAAGTACTTCATTAGCCTTGTTACGAGCAAAAACACATTGTTTACTTGGCTTAAGGTTCCTACTTATCATTACTCCTAAATCTCTCTCGCAGTCGGATTTCTCTATGGCATCGTTGTTCATCTGGTATCTGGTTTCCCTGTTTACATTTCCTATACTGAGTACTTTACATTTGTCAATATTGAATTTCATCTGCCATTTTTCAGACCATTCGAAAAATTTGTTTAGATCCTCCTGTAGTTTTGCCGAGTCCTCGTCAGATTTGATAACACGTCCTATTTTAGTATCATCAGCAAATTTGCTTATGTTGCTGTCTATGCCGATATCTATGTCGTTTATGTATATAATAAACAATAATGGTCCAAGTACTGAGCCTTGGGGAACTCCACTTGTGACGTTGCTCCATTGGGACTTAGTGCCGTTAATGCTCACTCGCTGTTTCCTGTCCTGTAACCACGCCCTAATCCATTTAAGGATGTCACCTTTGATGCCATGAGCTTCTACCTTTCTAATTAGTCTTTCGTGGGGTACTCTGTCGAAGGCTTTGCTAAAGTCGAGATATACCACATCATAATTGTGCCCCTCGTCCACTGATTCGAAAACTGATGAAAAGAATGTTAATAGATTAGTTAGGCAAGAACGTCCGCTTGTGAAGCCATGCTGGGAATCATTGATCAATCTGTGCTTCTCCAGGTGATTTCGAATAGAGTTTGAAATGATTGCTTCCAGTAATTTGCCTACTATTGATGTTAGACTGATTGGGCGGTAGTTAGAGGATAGTGATCTATCCCCCTTCTTGAAGATCGGTATTACATTCGCTATCCTCCAGGATTCTGGTACTACACCTGTTTTTAAGGACATGTTAAACAACTTTGCTAAGGGCATACTAAGCTCTTCCTTACATTCCTTTAATACTCTGGCAAATATCTCATCGGGACCAGGTGACTTATTAGGCTTTAGTTTGTCTATTTGCTTACTAACATCGTTACTAGTCACTACTATCTCACTTAATTTGTTTTCTTCACTATCTCTGAATAGAGTCGGTGCCTCGGGTATCATGTTTAAATTTTCGCTGGTGAAAACTGTTGAAAAATATTTATTCAAATTATTGCTCATTTCTCCGTCGTTATCAGTGAGCTCGCCGGAGTCTGACCGTATTGGTCCAATCTTTTCTCGTGTTTTAGTTTGGTACATTTGGTAGAATCCTTTGGGGTTTGTCTTTGCCTCCCTTGCTATCCTTACCTCATTATTCCTCTTTGCTTTCCTTATCTCGGTTTTAACCCTACTCGCCAATACCCTATAATAGTCCCGGAGGTGAATTTCGCCACGATTTATCCTTCTACCTATAGCCTTCCTTTGGCCAATGATGTTCTTTAAATAATTATTTATCCATTTAGGGTCATTGTTGTTTGATCTGAGTTTTTTGTATGGTATGTTCTGCCTTTGTGCATTAAGTAACTCACTATTTAAATTGTCGTGGAACTCGGCAATCTCAGATCTCGTTATCAGGTCGGTGTCATCTGTCAGGTTCACGGCCAAGCGCGACACCCCCTCTCTCAGCTGCCTCTTTAAACTGTCAAAGTTTGCCCTTCTGAAATCTGGTACTTTAGTGGAATTTTCCTTACGTCTGCCCTGAAAATCTAACTGGAATCGAATTTCTTTGTGATCGCTGTTTGCAAGTTCGTTCCCTACCTCGACTTGCTAATGAGGTTTTCTCTGTTTGACAAAACTAAATCCAATATATTATTACCCCGTGTGGGTTCGGTTATATGTTGACTTAGGAAACAGTCCTGGATCGTCTCGAGAAAATCCTCTGATTCTGAGTTTCCCGTAAGGTCGGTCCAATCTATTTGGCCAAGGTTAAAGTCGCCTACTATACAGACTTTGTTGTGTATGGAAGCCCTGCGCATTTCATCCCAGATAAGTCACTCATTGACTCTGTCAAGATTGGGGGGTCTATATATTACTCCTGTGATTAATTTTTCCCGACCGTCGCTTAATTCTATCCAAATTGTTTCTGTATTCCTCTCAGTTTTTATTTCCTTATTTATTTCACACTTCAGATTATCCCTAACATAGATTGCTACTCCGCCTCCTTTCCTGGTCTGCCTATCGGTATGGAACAGTTTGTAACCCGCAATTTGGTATTCGACTGGTAATTCACGTGTGTCTAGGTTGATCCATGTTTCAGTGAATGCAATTATATCGATTTCTTCGGTACATACCAAGGCCCTAATATCATCCATTTTGTTTCTCATACTTCTACTGTTCGCGTAATATACATTTAAGTTAGTCGTGTTCTGAGTCCTTCCCTTACCGCGTTTAGTTTTAAACTCCCTGTCTAATTTAGTTATGTTATCATTCCTAACACTATTTCCCTGTAATCTTTCGCCTTGTTTACCCGCTCCCACTGCAGTCTCCTCCACCCCCGTGCCCCTATGTTCTCTTAGCAGTTTAAAGACTTCGATATCTTTTGAACTGCCCCCTCTAGAGCCCCAGCCAGGGTTGCTACTCCATCCCTAGACAGGTGCACCCCATCCCTAGCATAAAGGTCCCTTCTGCCATAGAAGTTGTCCCAGTTGTCAATGAATGGGACTGATATTGACTTGCAATATCTGTCAAGACGGTCGTTAACACCAACTGCCCTTGACAACCATTCACTGCCAACTCTCCTTCTAGGCAGGACACCGCATATGATAGGGATCCCTCCCTTAGTCCTAATACGATCTATGGCTGCCTTGAACTTATCAAGAAGCTCCTCGCTCCTACACCGGCCAATATCATTGCCTCCTGCACTGAGGCAGATAATGGGTTTGTTCCCATTACCAGACAAGATATTGTCCATCCTGTCAATTATATCCCCCACCCCAGCTCCTGGCAAACACACCCTCATCCTATTTTTGTTTTTACCACAAAAGGCCCTGTCCATGTACCTTACCTGTGAGTCACCAACAATTAAAGTTTTTATACCTTCCTTGTCATCCCTGTCCCTGACTGTACTAACGTCCAATTCGTCTATCAAGGGACTGAACGGGTTGGTACACTTAGCTGTTGTTGTCGTTGTTGTCGTATCCTTGGTGTGCTTCTTCACCAAAAGCTTTGTCTTCCCACTACTCACAATTTTCCACTCGCTTGATTTTTCGTCAGCCACTGGCTTTACTCGTCCAGCCTCTCCTTTTAACATCGCCAGCTCTTCCCTTAATTTCAAGTTCTCCAACGTGGCCCTCTCAATTTCTAACTTGGCCTTTGCCAATTCTTCAGTGGACCACTCCAGTTTGGTCAACAAACTCTCATACCCAAGACCGCACCTTGCTCTGGCCATATCTGATAATTATCCCTCCGGAGCTAACCCTGCCGTGACCTTTCCCCTAGTGAGGTCAGAACACACAAACTAAAACCTAATAAGTCACCTGGTCCCGATGAGATATTTGCCATAGTATTACAGGAATGTAAGGAAGAGCTTAGTATGCCCTTTGCAAAGTTGTTTAACATGTCCTTAAAAACAGGTGTAGTACCAGAATCCTGGAGGATAGCGAATGTAATACCGATTTTCAAGAAGGGGGATAGATCACTATCCTCTAACTACCGCCCAATCAGTCTAACATCAATAGTGGGCAAATTACTGGAAGCAATCATTTCAAACGCTATACGAAATCACCTGGAGAAGCACCGATTGATCAATGATTCCCAGCATGGCTTCACAAGCTGACGTTCTTGTCTAACTAATCTATTAACATTCTTTTCATCAGTTTTCGAATCGGTGGACGAGGGGCACAATTATGATGTGGTATATCTCGACTTTAGCAAAGCCTTCGACAGAGTCCCCCACGAAAGACTAATTAGGAAGGTAGAAGCACATGGCATCAAAGGTAACATCCTTAAATGGACTAGGGCGTGGTTACAGGACAGGAAACAGAGAGTGAGCATTAACGGCACTAAGTCCCATTGGAGCAACGTCACAAGTGGAGTTCCCCAAGGCTCAGTACTTGGACCATTATTATTTATTATATACATACACGACATAGATATCGGCATAGACGGCAACATAAGTAAATTTGCTGATGACACTAAAATAGGACGTGTTATTAAATCTGACGAGGACTCCACAAAACTACAGGAAGAACTAAACAAATTTTTCGAATGGTCTGAAAAATGGCAGATGAAATTCAACGTGGACAAATGTAAAGTACTCAGTATAGGAGATGTAAGCAGGGAAACCAGCTACCAGATGAACAACGATGCCATAGAGAAATCCGAATGAGAGAGAAATTTAGGAGTAATGATAAGTAGGAACCTTAAGCCAAGTAAACAATGTGTTTTTGCTCGTAACAAGGCTAATAAAGTACTTGGGTTCATACAAAGGAGTCTTAGTTACAAGACTAGCGAGGTCATCCTAAAACTGTATCTTGCGCTTGTGAGACCACACCTGGATTACGCAGCTCAGTTCTGGTCACCGTATTACAGGAAGGATATAGAATCATTGGAAAGAATTCAGAGGAGAATGACAAGACTAATCCCGGGCATTAGGAACCTTGAGTATAGAGACAGGTTAAAGCATCTTAATTTGCACTCCCTCGAGAGACGTAGAGCGAGGGGCGACCTGATAGAGGTGTATAAGTGGAAGTCAGGGCTATACAAAGGGGACATTACAAAGGTACTCAAACTATCCAACCAGGAGCGAACTGGTAACAATGGTTTTAAATTAGACAAATTTAGATTTAGGGGTGAAATAGGTAAACACTGGTTTGGAAACAAAGTAGTGGATGAATGGAACAAGTTACCAAATATCATCATTAACTCGAATATGCTGAATAGCTTCAAACATAGGTTGGATGCTTATATGAGCAATAGGGGTTGGGTGTAAACGGGACTGCCCAGTATGGGCCAATAGGCCCGCTGCAGTTTCCTCCATTGTTATGTTTTTATGTTCTTATGACTCTGTGGGACTCACTTAGCAGTCAGCAATCAACTCTTAGCAAGACTCAACGATGATTACTTTCACTGATAGGGAAGGACAGGTATGACATATCTACAGTAACATACCTGTAATATGACTGATATACTGGAATATGGATTGTATGAGTGCATGGCCTATCACAGAACAAGACTACAACACGTGGTGGGTCTCAGCATAACACACAACAAGACTACAACACGTGGTGGGTATCAGTATAACACAGAACAAGACTACAAACCGTGGTGGGTCTCAGTATAACACAGAACAAGACTACAACACATGGTGGGTATCAGCATAATACAGAGCAAGACTACAACACGTGGTGGGTATCAGTATAACACCGAACAAGACTACAACACGTGATGGGTATCAGTATAACACAGAACAAGACTACAACACGTGGTGGGTATCAGTATAACACCGAACAAGACTACAACACGTGATGGGTATCAGTATAACACAGAACAAGACTACAACACGTGGTGGGTATCAGTATAACACAGAACAAGACTACAACACGTGGTGGGTATCAGCATAACACAGAACAAGACTACAACACGTGGTGGGTATCAGTATAACACAGAACAAGACTACAACACGTGGTGGGTATCAGTATAACACAGAACAAGACTACAACACGTGGTGGGTATCAGTATAACACAAAACAAAGCTAGAACAGAGAAATCGGGTTCACCCTAAGTTGGGAAACGAAAAACAATGACAATATGGTCAGAGTCCCAAACTTTCGGTTGGCGGATTATCAGGGGTTAAGAAGGTACCTAGGTGAGGTCACTTGGGAACAGTCACGTCAGTCCCCAGTAGGAAGGGCTGAGGTCATAGATGACACAACAATTGATCATGACTATAATATATTCACTAGTATACTACATAAAGCACAAGAACAAAATATACCATACAGAAATATTAGGTCAAATAAGAATGACCCAAGGTGGATGACCAGAAAACTTAAACATTGTATGTATATTCTGTATGCTGTATTTATATTATGCTATGTATATTATGTATGTGCCACATTTATGTACTATTTATTCAGCCTAGCTTGTAGCGTGTGGCAATATATTTAAGATGTCCCACATGCCTAATTAATGTGCCTGGCGACGTATGGAAGCTGTTATTGTATCACTTGCAGAGTTGCCAACTTAGCGACTTTGTAGCTCGATCTAGAGCTTTTTGTTTTTTTCTAGCGACATTTTAGAGCGATTTGCGACTTGTCGCAAATCTAGAGATATCCACAGAAATCTAGCGACTTTCTGGATACTTTTGGACTGTCCTTGAAAACTCGGTTTTCCTAATTTCGAGCCATAATATATAGCAACGGGGTTACAGGGACAATGCATTTGAACGGGTTGAACTCATAAAACAACTTCGTCAACGCTTACCTGACAACATTCGTGTGCTGCAGTCTATTTCTTTTCTGAGTGCCGATGAGTGCTTGAAGCCTATTAAATCAGATATACTTGATTTGGCACACTTATTTACAGAAGATTCCAGCACCCTTACCAAGATTGATTTCCAGTGGAAAAAACTGCATCACACAATCTGGACAGAAACATCCAACACCCTAAAATTGTGGTCAGAAGTGGCAAATTACAGAGATGCGACAGGTGAAAACCCTTACCATGATCTGGCTGAAATTGCACTCGCTGCCGTATCTCTTTAGCATTCAAAAGCAGATGTAGAGCGGCACATTTAGTAATATGAACTTTGTGAAATACAAATTGCCCAACAAAATGAAACTATCGACATTAAAGACAATTCTTACAATAAAGTATGGGTTAAAAAGACAGAACACCTGTTGTGCAAGTTATGAACTTCCTAGTGATATTTTAAGAAAGATAGGGACTGTGGAGGCATACAGTTACAAGATATCTGCACGAGAACCTGAACCAAGCACTTCACATGCTTCCAGCTCTACAGTTGTTCACACTGCCGACGACTACGAAGAGGACTGGGATGCAATTACTATTGAATAATAGGTAAGTGTGCACATTAAACTTTAAAAAAATAATATTTTTATTTTTACATAATGCATTTTATTTATACTCCGTCCATTATAGTCGGCATTATGAAAATATAATTTGCATCAAATTCCTGAAGGGGGGGAATAATAGCTAGCGACTTTCCATGGAAGATTTAGCGACATTTAGCTACTTTTAGGTACCAGCCTAGCGACATTTGAAAATCCGAGTTGGCAACCCTGATCACTTGCCATACGTCGCCTATAGAGCAGTTGACCAGCAGACAGGTTGAGGAGTGCTACTCCCCTTGTGTACATATCTCTTATCCAGCAAATAGAACCTATAAAATTATACAGGTGTTTGTGTTCGCTCCTGTATATAGAACTTATTACCCAGAACATCAACATGGCGCAGTGAACCGGTTTTACTGGATAATTACTAGTGACAGTGCAAAGTTTGTGTAAAGCCAGCTTATGGACTCCTTCCCTGTGTCAACCAACCGCCGCTCGCCACCCCTCCTCGAAGAATTTAGCAACTTTGAGCAGTGTCAGTGACAGTGATTTTCTGTGAAGTGTTTAGTGCATTGTGTGTTTCGTGCCATACATGTGTGACCTTGTTCTAAAGGATTCCCAAGGTACACAGCATGTTCTGGGCATTTGTAAGGAGTAACGTTTTTCACATCCTCCTCTCATCATGCCTCGAGGGTAACTGACACTAGACGTCGTTCCAGGGTTGCCAACTCGGATTTTCAAATGTCGCTAGGCTGGTACCTAAAAGTAGCTAAATGTCGCTAAATCTTCCATGGAAAGTCGCTAGCTATTATTCCCCCCCTTCAGGAATTTGATGCAAATTATATTTTCATAATGCCGACTATAATGGACGGAGTATAAATAAAATGCATTATGTAAAAATAAAAATATTATTTTTTTAAAGTTTAATGTGCACACTTACCTATTATTCAATAGTAATTGCATCCCAGTCCTCTTGGCAGTGTGAACAACTGTAGAGCTGGAAGCTTGTGAAGTGCTTGGTTCAGGTTCTCGTGCAGATATCTTGTAACTGTATGCCTCCACAGTCCCTATCTTTCTTAGAATATCACTAGGAAGTTCATAACTTGCACAACAGGTGTTCTGTCTTTTTAACCCATACTTTATTGTAAGAATTGTCTTTAATGTCGATAGTTTCATTTTGTTGGGCAATTTTGATTTCACAAAGTTCATATTACTAAATGTGCGCTCTACATCTGCGTTTGAATGTGGAAGAGATAAGGCAGCGAGTGCAATTTCAGCCAGATCATGGTAAGGATTTTCACCTGTCGCATCTCTGTAATTTGCCACTTCTGACCACAATTTTAGGGTGTTAGATGTTTCTATCCAGATTGTGTGATGCAGTTTTTTCCACTGAAAATCAATCTTGGTAAGGGTGCTGGAATCTTCTGTAAATAAGTGTGCCAAACCAAGTATATCTGATTTAATAGGCTTCAAGCATTCATCGACACTCAGAAAAGAAATAGACTGCAGCACACGAATGTTGTCAGGTAAGCGTTGACGAAGTTGTTTTATGAGTTCAACCCGTTCAAATGCATTGTCCCTGTAACCCCGTTGCTATATATTATGGCTCGAAATTAGGAAAACCGAGTTTTCATGGACAGTCCAAAAGTATCCAGAAAGTCGCTAGATTTCTGTGGATATCTCTAGATTTGCGACAAGTCGCAAATCGCTCTAAAATGTCGCTAGAAAAAAACAAAAAGCTCTAGATCGAGCTACAAAGTCGCTAAGTTGGCAACTCTGGTCGTTTCCACCCCCCCTCACAGCTCGAGGAGACGCTCTGGCCCGCCCGGCACACACACACACGCGCACACACACTGACCGCGGCGATTCCCTTATACTGTATATATTTTATATATATAATCTACTTATCTGTGTATTTAATTAATTTTTTGTCTGAGATCTTGTTGATACGACGGGCTGACCGGTCAACACTGATTTAAGACACAGTACACAGATGAAGTAGTTATGTCTCGTGCCTTACATAGCCGTGGAGCCAGCTCCCGGATGAGTCAGTCGGATGATAGCTCCGCAGAGATGGATGACCAGGCTGACCATGACGCCCCAGCTACCACAACATCGCACAGCCCTTCACCTCGATATTCAGCGTTGTCTCCAGAGATAATTGCTTTAATGAAGTTTATGAGAGATGAAAGGCGCGAGGATGAAGCTAACAGACGTGTGGCGGATGAACACAGAAGGCAAGCAGAGGCAGAGAGAGACCACTAACGGAGATTGGAAGACAGTGCACGGTTTGAAGCTTTGATATCTCGCCTCGGTACTGACTGGTTCAGATACCTCATCAATGCTCTCTTCACGCTCCTCAGCCCCACCTAAAGCAGCAGCTCAAACACCGCCCATCTTGAAGCCTGATGTGACTTTCCAGACTTTTCGTGAATGGCGGCGACGGTGGACTGATTATGCTACAATGGTGGATCTCCAGAGTTTGTCACAGCCTAAACAACTCATTCAGCTGCGTATGTGCCTGTCCTTGGAAACTCAGCGTGTCTTAGAACATACGTTGCAGGTACCTCCGACCTCTTCGTTGTCTGTAGAGGAGGTACTGGACATTCTGCAACGGCACATCAAAGGACAGCTGAATGAAGCTCTGCGCAGGAGGGAATTGTTTAGCTGCAGACAGATGGAGGGTGAGACTTTTGACGCCTTTTATGTACGTCGTAAGAGAGCCTCGGAAGAGGTAGATATATGCCTAGGCCACCACCAGCAGTGCGAGGAGACCCAGTTGAAGCAGGTGATCTTGATGGGTGTTAAGGACGAGGAGCTTGTCCAACGCCTCACCTCCCTCGACTCTTCCTCTTCTCTTAAGGATGTTATGACGATATGTCGCTCCTATGAGGCTGCCAGGTGTGCCACCTCTGCCATCCGAGCTCCCCCTACAGTTGTACGCGTGGTGTCCCGGTACAAGAAGGACAAGAAGTCTGTTCCTACGCCTTCGCCCACCACGTCCACGCCCGGTTCATTTTGTAACAACTGTGGTAAGCAGCACGGAACACAGGTGTGTCCAGCTGCTGAGTCTACATGCAACAGTTGTGACCGTAAGGGCCACTGGTCACTCACAGTACGGTGCCCAGCTAAACGCGTCCAGTGCAATGTGTGCGGTCGTCTGGGCCACTATGACAAGTGTTGCCCTACCAACAAACCCAAGGGACAGCTTCGGCGGAAGCTTCAGCGCCTTTCCACCAGTGAGGGCCGCCCACAGTCTTCCAATCAGAAGCATGACGACCCTGGACAACGCTCGAGCCATATTAGGAATGTGTGCTCCCCCCCCCCCCCCCGCATCCCAGGACCAAAGTCCCCCAGTACAACAGTGTCATCGTGACCTACGGCAGTGTGTCATCCCGTCTTCAGATGTTGCCCGACACCGGCGCTGATGCTACAGTCATCGGTCCCCAGCATTTGCAATGCTTGGGGCTCTCTCCAAGTGATCTAGGACCGCCCCCCAAGGATCTCCGCTTTACGGCAGATGGTTCACAGATGACCCCGGCCCTAGGTTCACTCCAAGCACAAGTCACCTTTGGCAACAGGTCGTGTCAAGCCTGGATTGATGTGCATAACGGTGTCCCGACTCCTTTGCTGTCCTACAGACATTGTCAAGAGTTGGCCATCATCTCCCAGGACTTCCCCAAACCTATTCTCGAGGTAAAACACGCCAACAGGGCAGCAACGACCCTGCTGCCGCCCTACCCCTGCCTCTTGCCAGTGACACCTCTCCTTCGGATGCTCGGAAGTACTTCCTGAAGGAATTCAGCGACGTTCTGGTTACCAAGTCCGCTCTGGAATCCAAGCCTCTCAAGAAGATGGTAGGTCCCCCCAGGAGGATCCACTTGAGGGACGACGCGAAGCCCTTCGCTATTTACACCCCTCGACTGGTCCCCCTGGCCTTCCGCGAGGCGGTCAAAAACGAGCTGGACTCCATGGTCGCCCAAGAAATTATTGCACCAGCCGGTGATGACCCATCTCCATGGTGTCACCCTATGGTAGTCGTCTCAAAACCCAAAGTTGGTGTTCGGATCACCACTGACCTCTCCAAGCTCAACAGCCAGGTGTCTCGTCCTGCGCACCCTTCTCCCACGCCCTTTGCAGCTATACGCAGTGTGAACCCGAAGGCGCTCTCCTTCACGATGATGGACGCCCTGTGTGGATACTGGCAGATAGAGCTTGCTGAAGAAGACCGACCACTTACAACTTTCATTGCCCCTCATGGGCGTTACAGTTATTGCCGTAGCCCCATGGGGTTCGCCGCTACAGGAGACGCTTTCTGTCTTCGCGGTGACATGGCTCTACAAGGTTTGGCAAACTGCGTTAAAGTGGTCGACGACATACTCGTGTACGACGAGGATTACATGGATCACCTCTGCCGTATCTACAAGGTACTCAAGAGGTGCCGGAAACACGGCATCACCCTAAATGCCGACAAGTTTGTTCTGGCCAGCTCTTCAGTTGATTTTTGTGGGTACACCCTCTCAGGGAATGGTATCGCAGCTGACACGGAAAAGGTCCGCGCCATCACGGATTTTCCCACCCCTGCTAACCTCACCGACTTGAGGTCCTTCATCGGTCTCGTCAACCAGTTAGCAAAGTTTTCGCCGGACATCTCCTCAGATGCCCAACCACTTCGCCCCCTGATGAGCTCCAAGAGGACATTCCTGTGGACCACCGACCACGACAAGGCCTTCCAGCAAGTGAAACAGGCCCTGTCTAATCCACCTGTCCTCGCCACGTTTGACCCAGCCTTGCCGACGGTTCTGCAGACAGATGCCTCACGCTTGTATGGCGTGGGATACGCCCTATTGCAGGATCACGGTGGAGGGCAGTTCCGGCTCGTCCAGTGTGGCTCACGTTTCCTCTCTGATACCGAGACGCGCTACGCCACTATTGAGTTGGAGCTGTTGGCTGTGGTTTGGGCGATGTCCAAGTGCAGGTCTTACCTCATAGGCCTGCAACACTTTCACCTAGTGACCGACCATCGCCCGCTTGTCCCGATCCTCAACCACTACACGCTGGACTCCGTTGAGAACCTTCGCCTCCAGCGTCTGAAATAGAAGCTCTCGGCGTACATCTTCACAGCAGTGTGGCGTGCCGGTAAGGAGCTCTGCATCCCTGATGCCTTATCCCGCTCTCCTGTCAGCCTCCCTACTCCAGAAGACCGTGTGCTCGACGCCGACCTCGCTCTTTCCGTCAGGACTGTGGTCACTCTACACGCCGTCCAATCCCTTCGTTCGGACCTGTCACCAGATGACGACAAGGCAATGGAGGACCTTCAAACAGCGGCCCGAGATGACCCTTCCTACGTCCGACTCGTCGAGTGTGTGAGGAACGGATTCCCTAGCAACCGCTACAATCTTCACAACACCCTGCTCCCGTATTGGAAACTCCGCGATGAACTCTACTGCGACGGAGACCTTGTTCTGTTCGGAGCACGTGTAGTTGTCCCTGCTGCACCACGTCCCCACGTCTTGGCTCGCCTTCACGACAGTCACCGTGGAGCTGAGGTCACCAAACGACGTGCACGACAGACTGTGTTCTGGCCCGGCATCAACTCCGACATCTCCAATGTTGTCCATGCGTGTGAGCCCTGCCAAGTATTACAACCCAGCCAGCAGCAGGAACCCTTCATGAGTGACGACAACCCCACCCGCCCCTTTGAGTCTGTGTCAGCCGACTTTTTCTCTGCGTCAGGAAAGTCCTTCTTTGTTATCGTCGACCGTCTCTCTGGTTGGCCGGTTGTCATCAAGTGCGGTAATGACACGACGTCTGCCGCCACCATCAGCAAGTTCCGCCACTACATCGGTGACGTGGGCATTCCTGTACGCCTGCGAACCGACGGGCCTCAGTTCACAAGCCGGGACTTTGCTGTGTTCCTTGACCGATGGGGAGTCCGGCATGTGTTGTCATCGCCCCATTACCCGCAGTCCAACGGCCACGCTGAGGCTGCTGTCAAATCCCTGAAGCACCTCATCCTTAAGGTGGCCCCTTCTGGGAATATCGACTGCGAGGCCTTCGACCTGGGTCTTCTTGAACTCCGCAACACACCTAACTACACCGGACGCTCCCCTGCCCAGGTTTTGTATGGACGCCCCCTTCGTTCTTGTGTCCCTGCTCACCCTCAATCCTTCTCCAAGGAGTGGCAGGCCAAGACAGAGGATTGTGATCGCCGAGCCGCCGAACGTGTTCAAGACGTCGTCGCCCGCTACAACGACCACGCCCGTTCTCTCCCCAGGTTGAGTGTCGGCACCCAAGTCCGTGTTCAGGACCCGACCTCCCTACGTTGGGACAAAGTAGGCGTAGTCATGGGTCTCGGTAGGTCACGGGACTACCAGGTGCGGTTACCCAGTGGTCGTGTGTGGTGGAGGAACCGCCGTTTTCTCCGCCCCGTAACAATGCCTTCTGCTGACCCCACCACCAGTGTTGAGTCCCATACCCTTCCCAGTGATCAAGTCCCTCGACGCTCAGAACGGATCCAAAAGAAAAGGTCCGCTTAAGACTTTGCTATGAGCGTATAGGGGGGCGGGAGGTGTATGTATATTCTGTATGCTGTATTTATATTGTGCTATGTATATTATGTATGTGCTCCATTTATGTACTATTTATTCAGCCTAGCTAGTAGCGTGTGGCAATATATTTAAGACGTCCCACATGCCTAATTAATGTGCCTGGTGACGTATGGAAGCTGTTATTGTATCACTTTCCATACGTCGCCTATAGAGCAGTTGACCAGCAGACAGGTTGAGGAGCGCTACTCCCCTTGTGTACATATCTCTTATCCAGCAAATAGAACCTATAAAATTATACAGGTGTTTATGTTCACTCCTGTATATAGAACTTATTACTTGGAACACGAGCAAACATGACATAGGAATAAAGAAATGAATATATAAGAAATTAAAGGGAGGGGAGGAGCAGCTCAGAAATAGGTATAATGAACTATCTAGGAATGTTAAGGAAAATGTAAGGAAAGCAAAGAGGGACTATAAAATCAAAATAGCAAGAGAATCCAAGGCGAATCCCAAGGGATTTTTCCAGGTATATAGGACAAAAGTCAAGGACAAAGTTGGGCCTTTAAAGTCAGGGAGGGGAGAAGTGATAAATGGCAGTGAAGAAATAAGCAAAGCATTGAACAGCTACTTCTTATCAGTTTCACAGAAGAAATTTGCAATGAAATTCCAGAGGTGGAACTGATATTTAAGGGAAAGGAAGAAGAGAAATTAAAGAATATCACTATCAGAAAAGAGGATGTTCTTAAGAAGATAAATAAACTAAAGAAAACAAAATCCTCGAGTCTTGAAAGAGTGTAGGGAACAGATTAGAGGACCCCTCATAAACTTATTTACAAAATCATTAGACACTGGAGTTGTGCCAGACTTGTGGAAACAGGCAAATGTAGTACCCATATTCAAAACGGGAGACAGAGCATCAGCGTCAAATTACCGGCCGATCATTTTGACGTCAGTAGTGGGGAAATTTCTTGAATCAATTATAGCAGATAGCATCAGATCGCATCTAGAGAAAAGCAAATTAATCTACGACTCTCAACATGGGTTTACAAAGGGAAAATCTTGTCTAACAAATCTGCTAACGTTTTTTAGGAAAGTCTTCGAGGTAGTAGATAATGACGAAAATTACGATGTTATTTACTTAGACTTTAGCAAAGCATTTGACAGAGTACCGTATCAGAGGCTTCTGAGAAAAATTAAGGCTCATGGTATTGAGGGGAAAGTTTTAAATTGGATAAAATCATGGCTCACAGATAGAACGCAGAGGGTCAGCGTAGATGGTGTTAAATCTGAGTGGGTCCGTGTAACCAGTGGGGTTCCCCAGGGGTCAGTACTAGGCCCACTCTTGTTCATAATCTACATAAACCAGTGGTTCTCAACCTTTTTTGCCCCATAAACCCCTTTCACCATATGTCAGAATGTCATTCCCCCTCCTTTCCAAGATTGTCTGCCTCAAAAAGTGCATTCCAAATAATATGCATATAATACTGAAAATCCTTTATTTTTTCCATATTAGTATCAGTTTTCACCCCCCTGAAAACCCGAGGGGGGGAAATTCCCCCCCGGTTAAGAACCCCTGACATAAACGATCTAGATACTGGGATCAGCAGTGACATAAGCAAGTTTGCGGATGACACCAAAATAGGGCCGCAAATTAATTCAGGGCAGGATGCAAATGCATTACAGGAGGATCTAAATAAACTGCAGGGGTGGCCTGAAAAATGGCAAATGAAATTCAACACCAGCAAGTGCAGCGTACTTAATATTGGAAGAACAAACACTTATAATGTATACAGCCTTAACAACATCAACCTAGAGAAGTCGACTTGTGAAAAAGACCTAGGGGTACTTGTAAGCCCGGACCTACGGCCTAGAAAACAGTGAGTTAATGTTCGAAATAAGGCAGTGTAAGTAACAAGAGTGCAGAGGTCTTATTGCAACTATATCTTGCGCTAGTCAGGCCGCACCTCGATTATGCGGTTCAGTTCTGGTGCCCCTATTATAGAATGGATATAAATTCACTAGAGTTGGTGCAGGGAAGAATGACAAAAATGATTCCGGGACTTAGAAACCTTCCATATTAGGATAGGTTAAAGAAACAACTTGCATTCCCTAGAAAGACGAAGAGTGCGGGGAGATATGATAGAAGTATTTAAGTGGGTGAAAGGAATCAATAAAGGGGATATAGATAAAGTTCTTATAATATCCGAGCAGGATAGGACTCGGAGCAACGGATTCAAGTTGGATAAGTTTAGGTTTAGGAGGGAGATAGGAAGAAACTGGTTCACAAATAGGGTGGTGGACGAGTGGAACAAGCTTAGCAACTTTGTAGTAAGTGCGGGAACTCTGGAAAGTTTCAAAAAGAGGCTAGATAGATTCATGGATGATCGAGAGTGGTAGTAACTCTCGACAGGAGCTGCCATGCACATTGCACAGGCCAACCGACCTATTGCAGACTCCTTATTTTCTTATGTTCTTATGTTCTTAACACGTTGGTGAGGAGAACAGGACACGTACAGTACTCGTCGGTGTTGCCTGGGTCAGGTCGTGTGGTACAGTTGGTAATCAATGATTATTGTCTAAGAAAACAAGAACAAGTTTATTTGAGTCAAATCATCAATAGTTATGTTGTTCTTCAGTAATAAGTCAAAGCTGAACTATTACTTGGTCTACTATTTTCAACATGTAATAACAGGGAAGTGTCGTGTGTTTTATACGAGTGTTTGTTTCATGTTAATCCTCAAGCCAACTTTATCCTGTAATATCAAGGCAGCCATTTTTAGATACAACACGATATTGAACTAGGAATTCACGCAAGGTTTATTAAGCATTTATTAATGTAGTACTGTAAAGCCTGTCATCACATATCTACATAAGTGGAAACTAGAGTGTGAGTGATGCACCTACAACACGAACCATTCTCGTCTGTATCACGAGACACTTTTTACTACTATCGTGTGGGAGTAACACACACACACATGCGCGCTCTCTCTCTCTCTCTCTCTCCATCTAAATATATATTTATATTTTTTTTTTTTTTTTTACTGCAAACTTAACTGAAATTAATTAAAAATTTGTGACATTCGCTCTGCTTCATTAAAGACATAGTTTACCACCACAACAGAGCCAACAGTAGGATCTGCTGGTACAGTACCATACCTACCCACAGTGGTCCACCTATGGTTTCGGATCCCCCAACACACTAAACAACTTGAGAGTCGACATACCAAAGGTCAGGTGCTTTGTGCGCATGATGAACTGTTGAATTATCACATGTACCGTCTGGACTGTTTGAGACACTACCACAAGTTATCAAGGTGTCTTACTTTGTCAAGGTAACCCTCTCCTTACCTCGACAATCACCACTAGAAACGACTGGCAGCTTTTCCTATCTATTTGAGTATTGGAGAAAGACTGTACAGGCAGTAAACACCTTCATTAACAGTAAGAACAAACACTAAACTGCAATGTTAATATGCGTTTCAAAAAGTAGACATCTAGAGATTTATTCCTATTGAAAAAAATCAAATCATATATATATATATATATATATATATATATATATATATATATATATATATATATATATATATATATATATATATGTCATGGGTTGCGTTAGGCCTACCCACGCAACCAACCCCAAAGTTTGTTTTACCAGAGATAAGACGCCCGGCGAGGCATAACTGGGACATATATTTTTCAATTAGTGTATGTTAGCCAGCCTTTACGGGGGTGGGCAGTGAAACAGTGTTGTACTGTTCATCGCTTCACACCCAAAAACCTCATTTTGAGTAGTATCCCCTGAGCCATCGGTTAGTTAAGACGTCGTCTCCATCCTCTCCCTCCTGAAAGGGGGCGGGACACCACACCACACAGAGTCCTCCACCGCCACTCCGTCCTGTGAACCGTCGTCGACACGAGACTAAGCGTGTTAACCTAGGTTGTTATCCCCGTGGAAATATCACGTGTGGATGCCTGGTTGCGACAAGAGCAATCCAGGCTGGCCTATCAAACCTACAGTAAATGGTTAATTAATTCACGCTTACAGAGTTCTCCTGCACGACACCCGTCTACTGTGACCGTGATCGACACGAGACTAAGTGTGTTAACCTAGGTTTGTTATCCCCGTGGAAATTTCACGTGTGGAAGCCTGGTTGCGACAAAAGCAATCCAGGCTGGTCTATTGCACCTAATGGTTAATTCAAGTCATGCTTACCAGTTCTACTTGCCGCGACAACCGTCCAGTGACTGTCAGTGACGCGAGACTATGTGTGGTAACCCAAGAGTACCTTTTTGTTGTTATGGCCGTGGGAAGAAGTTCTTGTGATGAAGCCTGGTTGCAACAAAAGCAATCCAGGCTGGCAGTAAATGTATCACTTGAAGAATTAAGGCTCTGTTAAGTCATACCACAGTAGAGTAATCACATGTGTCCCCAAGTTGGAAATTCCCTGTTTTAGAAGATTAATTTTATTACAGCGTGAACGTGAGTAAATCATATATCCATGCAAACTGTAAATCATTGTATGGAAGCTTGACAAATAAATGTAAGTGCAATTATCTGCCCGTATCTGTGATCCTATCTTATTATTACTAAAGGTAATGACTGATTGGTTATGACATAGTATAACCAATAACTTAGATGGATGTTGAAAATTAAATGAATTCATTAAATCATCATTTATCAAGTATAAATCATGGAATGTCGAGTGGTGGAGTGAACTTCTACGTAGATACGCCATAATCTCCTGTAAGTAACCAGTGTGAAGGTATCGAACTCTACGGTAAGAAATAAGAAATACGACATAATATTATCTTTATATAATATAATCCACTCCTACTACTACCGAACCACCCCAAAACCATGACTGTACTCAGTCTGTACTCACCCCTGAAGATGTGAATTACACGAAAGCGCTTGGGAACTTCGTGTTTTCTTCTTTCCTTGTGGTTATCAGCATATACCTAGATCACGCGCACCTACATATATATATATATATATATATACTTCATTTTTAGTCCATTTAACACGCGGACTTTGAACATATAATCAACGACCTCACCAGCAAGGAATCGAACCCTCGACCTACTGGGTGGACCTAGGGAGCGCTTACCGGCTAGCCCACAAGGACACTAAAAGCAGTTCTAGACTCTGTTATATTTCACACAAAGCCTGTTCATCGAGCTGATGGCGCCGTGAACCTCATTGGGAAACTGCCCGTGCCTCGTATGTGGTGTCAGTAGCATTTTACCGAATCCAGCTGGTATGAAACGCGAGGTACATATATATACTTCATTTTTAGTCCATTTAACACGCGGACTTTGAACATATAATCAACGACCTCACCAGCAAGGAATCGAACAGAGTCTAGAACTGCTTTTAGTGTCCTTGTGGGCTAGCCGGTAAGCGCTCCCTAGGTCCACCCAGTAGGTCGAGGGTTCGATTCCTTGCTGGTGAGGTCGTTGATTATATATATATATATATATATATATATATATATATATATTTCATGTAGATCGCCCCCTTCTCTTAAGCTCCACTACGGTTGTGTTGGTGTTGGTGTGGGGATTAGTGGATGACATCATTATGACCTGACCTCATGTTTAATAAGGTCACCCTGTATATTTAAGCCTCTTTCTGTCCATGTAATCCAGTTGCCTCTGAAGATGCTGAGAGCGGTTGTATGTACCGAGAATGTAGACGTCATAGCAATCACCGAAACTTGGATGAATCTGGCGAAGGTAGGAAGGGGGGAGGGGTCGCACTCTTCGTCAAGGATACATTAAAATGTTGAATTAATAATTCAATAAAGGGTGAAACAGGAACCGAGTCTGTGTGGGTAGAAATCACGGAAGGAAGAGAAAAACTAATTATGGGAGTGATTTACAGGCCCCCCAAGTCTTGGCAAAGAAGCAGCTCAGCCCATATGGCAGGAAATGAGTAGGGCAGCAAAATATAACAACCTATGCATTATGGGGGATTTCAACTTCAGAAATATTGACTGGGACAACATTGTAGGTGACTATGAATCTGAAGACTTCCTAGATGCAGTACAGGACAATTTTTTGAAACAACTAATTACAGAACCTACTAGAGGTGACAATATATTAGACCTAGTATTAACAAATAAAGAAAATATTATCAGAGATATCACAGTAGGGGAAGAACTAGGTAACAGTGATCACAGAGAAATCAGGTTCACCCTAAATTGGGAAACGAAAAACAATGACAATATGGTCAGAGTTCCAAACTTTCGGTTGGCGAATTATCAGGGGTAGAAGGTACCTAGGTGAGGTCACCTGGAAACAGTCACATCACGTCAGTCCCCAGCAGGAAGGGGAAAGGGCTGACCTGATTGAGGTGAATAAACATCTCAAAATGGCACTACCCAGTCAAGTGTCCATACCTGGAGCTGGTGGACACCCGCCTCACAAGAGGTCATAGCTCAAAGTTGAAGAAGCCCCAAGTCCAGAAAACTGCGAGGGAAAGCTTTTTCGGAGGGAGAATTGTGAACTCTTGGAACAACCCGCCAGTGTGTATTGTGAGGGCACCAAGTGTGAGCTGTGAGCTGTTTCAAGACCAGACTTGACCAACACTGGAGCAGGTTCAGATACATTCAGGAACCACTGCGTGCCCAATACTTGCTAACAGTGCATAACAGACGGGATCGCCCGCCCAAGCTAACGAGCCGATCAGTGGTGAAGAGGATAAAAGTAAAAGTAACAATGCGGATATACAAATTTCTTTGGACCTCTTAAAACCCTTTCACTCAAGTTCTCAGACCAAATACACAATAGCTTCTCTTCCTGTTCCCTTCCTAAATCCATTTTGATCTTCAGATAACTCGTCTTCTGAATATTATTCTATACAGATTAGTGCTTAATAAAACTTTGCAAGCATTACTTGTTAATTGTTCTAAATTGGGTGTACTCTTCAGGCTTTTTAAGTAATACAGTACTACTGCAATACAAATATATACTGTATACGTATAGAATTTATTTTTCTTATATCACTTGAAAGGTCTCCTTCGAAGTATACAGTAGTCAAGCAATTAATCCCTTCCTACTCATTTGTTTTACATACATCATATATCATGTTTAATACACTAGTCAATTCATAATACTCCTTTTATTTCCATTACCCATGTGATCCTACTTCGGGTGCTTCTTTCCCTTTCAACATTTGCATTAAAATCACCCATTCATTAAACTTCATGGTCTCGTGTTCTTTAAACCTTCATTAAGAATTTCATCATTAGTCAATGCATACACGTGTTATACTGTCCATGGGATTAGCATTAATCAGCACTAACAAAAGTTATCTGACACTACCCAATGCCCCTTTACGCTACTGTTCAGCTCCTGGTTTACAAAACATAATACAAACCTTCATTGTTTTTCTGCCTAAATATACTGTAGTATTTAAAAATCTTCTACTAATGCCATTTGAACCTGTCCACCTTACTACACTTAATTCCATGATTTGCCAATGCAATCTTATCACTTCATCTTTTTCTATTAACTTTAAAAATTAGTGTTTATTACACTCCTTTATCAATAGGGCTTCATTATTCTTCCATGGGTAAACAATAGAACAGTACCACAGTAGATTTATTGCCTGAAGCAAGTTTTTGACTTAAAAGCCAATTTTTTACATACCTGTAAAGTATAGCATTTGAAATGGCACTTTACCAATTGGTGATGAACAAATCAAGAGTTATGGCCATCCATAGTTGATAATTTCTATCCCCAATGAATTTTATTATTTTTACTATAAATCATTATTGGCTTTATAGATGCAAAATCGATTGTTTATAGTATCCATATATGTCATCTATGGTAAGGGTATTTTTAAATGGGACAGTTTTGAACCTTTGTCACAAATAGAACAATTCTTTGATCCAAAGCTTAAGTGGGGGGCTACAGTCTACAAGGTCATTTTCTTTACAACACCTCAATTTTAAGGATATTTTAAAAAGTATATTCTGTTCAGTACAAAATCCAATAAAATTCTAAAGTTATATATAGTTTTATTAAGCATGTCAGTACAGTACAATATATTGTCCCAATATGTTTGAGTGCTTTAAAGTAAAAATGTAGGGGCAGACCTACAATAATAACTATTACAGGAGTTTCTTTCTTGGAGATAAGCCTGTGCAGTACATTCTTCATCCTGAATGCCAAAAACCCTTTGCTTCCAAGGATTTTGGTTATAACTACTGTACATATTTTACACTACTTTGGGCACAAGACTTAACACATACTGGAAGTCAAAGGTTAAATTTTGAATAGCATGGATTCCCTATATCAAAAGTGAATTATAAAGACCATCTTGGACATCATTTTAATGTAGTTATGCCCCTAACATTGGAAAATAAATTTCTTATATCACCAAAACATGCAAGTTTCATCACTGTTGGTGAATCTTAAGGTATAGATATTGGAAAATAAATGTTTCCTTTCACTGTAGTTTGACCAGTATTCCTGTATACAAACTATGTTTATCTAGCTTATTATCTAAACCACATCAAGGATTGCTTGCTTGCAAACTGATAATTGGTTGGACCCTGCAACATTACAAATGGGAAGCTACTGTAGTACATGAAGGCTTTGCTGATGTGGTGTAGAAAAGTCAGTGTCCAGCAGACTTGCGGGCAGTCTCCAAGCGTTCATTGACATTAGACCAATTAATGACATTAAAGAATGCCTTTACATAATCAGCACGAAGATTCTTGTACTGGAGATAATAAGCATGCTCCCAAACGTCAAGACCAAGCAAGGGAATCAGACCTGAAATATGAGAAAATTTAAGCAAAAATTCTTAAGATTTTGGAATCTATAATTTATTAAAAGCATTATTCCACTGAAAAGGGGACTTATTTAGTCACTACACAATGATGATGGCCCAGTCCTTTACCAGAGCGAGGCACAGTTATTATGTAGCCTCGGCCCTATCGCCCCATCCACACTGGTACGGGAAAAAATTAACCTCTGCTTGCTGGCGCAGATTCACAGTTCATGGAGAGCAGGTCACCAACACGTGGAAATGTTCCCCAATTGTACATGTGGTTTGAGACGAGAAACAAGCGCGAGTCATAAACTCAAAGCCTAGCTATCTTTCGAAAATTAAATGTTTTTTGATACTAATTCATTGATCAAGGAATCAAACTGCAATTATGCTGAACTTTTCAGACAACTGTAACCTACTGCTGGAGTATATAAAGACCCTCGGTGATGGTTGGCTCACTATAGGGAGTTCAAGAAAAATTTCCACAAGTCACTTTATGACCAGTAGCTATGGTATAATTATATAAATATTTCCCCTAAATTTAAAAATAATGTTCTACAAGAAAACCAGTTAGAACACAAATCAGAAACCTATTAACAGACCGTGACAAACTTTATTGCAGTGTGACAGAACTACTTCATAGCCATGTAAAAACTAGTTCTCCCATTGAAAATTTTTTACTTTATAACTGTAACTTAAATTCAACCTGTAACATTATTTCCATTTCTACTATTCTTTTTCGTTTCATTTCTTTTGATACCAAGGGATATCATTACTGCACATAAAAGCCTCCCTTTTTTTAATTATTATTTAAGTTAAGTTTTACTTTCACCAGTTTTACTAATCCATTTTCTGTAGTTAAATAAATTTTTCCATCAAGATCTCGCCCAATTCACCTACTCACTCCCACATCATAGAACAGCCATTCTGTAAGTTTAATGTTTAGAAATCAATACCATTAAGCTGCAAAACAACAAAGACATTACCATGAGTAACCTGAAGAGGGTCTTGGTTTTGGCAGGTAGCTACAGCCAGCTTGTTATTCTTGGGGCAATAGCCAAGCCAACCCCAACCAGAGCCTTTCACTCCCACACTGGCTGCTGAAAACTTGTCCTGCAACAAATACAACCACATTAAAGTTCACTATCTAAGACTTAAAAACCTTACCTTGTGCTTCATGGTATTCTATCTGGAATTATCTTCACAGTATCAACTACAATAATCTAAACAAAGCAGAAATTTGTTATAAAAACTGTTCTACATGCCTATTAATTGAAGGAAAAGCTCTTGTTATGTTCACTATGATATGCAGAGAACAACTACTCGCCTGGACATTTTACCTACCCGCATTTAAAATGTTTGAAAATCATACCCGTAAACCCGGCCCAAAACACTTGACTCGAAACTCTACATCATTATCCATGAACAGAATAGTGTACAATACAGTAAAGAAATTCGTCCATCTTTTGAAACCTCACAGCAGTAGCATGTGGTTGGCAGTACAGATGAACATCTACTGTACTGTACCTATAAAATATAAGTTACACAATGTAACTAACAGGTATATCTCAGGCATCCCAAAAACTTAGACGATTGTTTAATAACACAAGTCATATTACGAACTTCTTAACGATGACTCCTTATATCCCACCTCTACAGGGTATGTACACAAAAATATAAATTAAAATAATGACAAACCTTCATAATCAGTGTTGCTTTCTTAGCACTTTTAATAGCCGCCCCCCCCCCCCCCTCTCACAGTTAATTGCCCATGACTACCAACCTTAAATGCCTGAAATGAGCCGAACTCCTCATTGATGGCATCAGCGATCGCACCAGAAGGATCACCACCAGCATTTGGGGCCATGTTAGTCCAAAAGATGGTGTGATTGAGATGCCCGCCACCATTGAATTTGATAGCTGGAAGTAGTGCATTCATAGCCGCCACATCAGTGGCTTCCTCTGCCTCTATAAGCTGTAGGATAAATAAAGCATAAATTACAAGCTATATTTTGAATATGGGTAAATACAAAAATAAGGGTATAAATTTGAGAAGTATAATGGAGGAAAAAAGCATAGTGAAGTTTAGAGAAAAGTAGCAACAAGATTACAGTACAGTATTGGAGAAGAGCACCAAGATCTCAATGAGAATGTGGATCAAGGTTGTCCATTAAACTGAATATTTAAAAAGCATCTTAAGAGGAAGAATTTGTTTGGAAGTCATGGATCCATTAGATAAAATTGAGCAGTTTGTGGGAAATAGTGAAAATGAATTGGGTGTTTAAACGGTAAATTACCGAATGCAGTTCAGAGTTTCTTGGGTAGAGAAAAATTCCCAGCAGAATGAGGATTACATCTGGGATGTGAAATGTCAGAAAGGCGAGTTAATAGCTTTATGGGTGGAGTAGTAAGAGGAGAAGGCCCAAGTCCTAGAGAAGGGTGACAAGTTTGTAAATAATGATATGGGATGCAAATGGCAAGTTTACTGCTGCTTTCAGAGGACACTACTCCAATGTGTGATACAGAAGACAGGTTAGAGAATGAGTTTGGTAGACGGTGTACAAGGAATTCCACTCAAAGCCCGTTATTCAGCGAGTCCTTGATAATGCCAGTGTTGCCACAGAAATAAAAAAAATTGACAAATTTCCCAACGATTTAAAGAAGACAATTAGTTTAAGTTGATTTGTGCATGAATTCGAGGCAGGATATGGTCTCACACACACACTGGAGGATGTACAGTACTTACCAATCTTCTTTAACCTAACCTTACATCCTACAGTCTTCCATTAAATCACTTCAACTCTTGCATGCCCACCCTCAACACTGAACATTATTGAATTACAGCCAAACATCACATGGCCATTTACCACCAAGTCATTCAATCACCACTTATCATTGCTGAATTTGTTTTAACCATGCTCTCCCTCACAAAGTCACCAGCATAAAAATCCTGGGGATGACCAGTCCTAAAATTTCACAATAGTACCTCTAGTATGATGAAATCTTAACAGAAAGGGACTCCAGTAAAGACCCTTGATGGAACACTACTTTCAAGTCCAATTCTTCACTTCCCTCACTATTTACTCAGAAGTTCTCGTGTCCTCTCACCCCTATAACCACTAGAACAAGACACTCCTCTAACCCAAACTTTCTCATAGTCCATAGCATTAACTTATGTGGTAACCTGTCAAATGCCTTCTATAGAACTACAAATACAAAGTACTGGGTATAGCTTTCTCTCCTTCCCCTAGATATTTCTATTGTAATTGTATAAATAAATTCCGAGTTACTTACTTTCTCGGTACAAGCCTTGAGGTTGTTGATGTAGCCCTGGTGGTGCTTAGTGTGATGAATCTTCATTATCATAGCGGAGATATGAGGCTCCAGTGCATCATAATCATACTTCAGAGGAGGCAAAGAATGGGCACCACGAGATTCACCTACAAGTTATAATGTCAAAAGCATATACCTGTACTATACATTAAATTTAAACTATAAAATGGGCAAGATACTTGCTAAATGGTATATGAACAATTACCAATACATTTATAAGGTTCACCAAATAGGAAGGATTAAAAATATTACAAGCATTCCCAGGTTTATGAAAGGGTTCCATTCCTGAAAACATCCCTCGCCTTAAAATGCCAGAAAACATCTTCAATAAAAAAATTTTGGGGTATACAATTATTATAAACCAGTAATAAATGTGAAATTCATGAAGTACAGTTATAATTTTATAACGGTACTTACATGAAACTACACAAGATTTGAAAAAGTAAACAGCATGTAATGCTTAGCTGAAGTAATACATTTATTTCCATTCTACAATTGGAGCCATGTTCTCTGAAGGGGAAAAGGCAACGACAACCCAGATGAAACATTGCATCACCCTAAATTCCAGCTGTTTTGTTTACACGGCACAAAAGATATCAGTTGACACTACATTCACACACACCCCCATGCACAACTGACATCCACACATCCAAACTGTTAACTTTAAAATCCCACATTTACTCTAACTCGACACCTTTATTGTACATACGAATTATAAATTTAAGAATACAGCTAGACCCCGACTTATGACTGCTTCGACTTACGGCCGCCGCAGTTGTGACCATTTTTTTTCAAATGACGCACGCATTTTCTATACCGAAACGTTTCCAGTTAATGTAGTCTATGTATAATTAGAAAATTATGGGGCCCCATGTGCATTCAGCTGACTACATTAAAGGTAAGTGCTCAGTCACACTGTATCCATTCCTCATTATTTATTACTTTCACTGTACTGTATCCATTCCTCATTGTTTATTACTTTTACTGTACAGTGACCCCTCGTTTAACGAACACCTCGGTTAACGTAATTTCGATTAACGAACTGCCTTCCATAAGGATCTTCAATTCGGTTAACAAAAAAAAATTTCGCTTAACGAACTTCTTTCGAACCGACCTCAACATGTTTTCGCTTGCACTGACCGGGCAACCAGCTTTAGTATCAGTCTGCCAATACATTAATCGGTTCTAGGGCTTAAATTCCTTACTATTTTAGTAAATATCAAGAAGTTCATACTATTCAATAATATTAAAAGTTTAATATTCAATTTTTTAGTCATTTTAACAATTATTGAGCAAAATTGAAGGTAAAGTGACTAGTTTAATGCTCGGCATCCAGCCTCTTAACACAGCAAACAGGCGTCAGTCTCTCTGTTTTCACTGGAGGTAACATCTTGCTCGAGACTCTTCAACTAAACGCTTTTTTTTCTGTGTTTCCAAGCAAATTATTGGTCATTTTGAAAATTATTTTACATATTGACAATATATAGTGCAGTGCAGTGTCATTTTAAAGAAAATATTCTTTATTTACAGCTAGTTTAACTTTGAAAAATACGTGTTGCCATTGTTTGAATCCAGCATGGGGCCTAAGAGATCAAGAAAAGCGATTTCAATCCAAATAAAGCAGGAAATAATAAAAAAACACGAACAAGGTATTAAATCAAACGCGCTATGCAAAGAATATGGCAAGTCGGCATCAACTGTGTCGACAATTCTTGCACACAGACAAATTTAAGGAAGTGAACGTGAGAGACAAATCTACAAGAGTGTTTAAAAGTAGGTCCCTAATCGTAGAAACTGAGAGGTTACTTATCATCTGGGTTAGGGAAAAACAGATGAAAGGTGATTCAGTTTCTGGTGATTTCATTTGTGAAAGAGCCAGGGAGATTTATGAACATTTAAGGGCAGATCAACCTGGTTCTTCAGGAACAGAATTTGAAGATTTTCAGGCTAGCAAAGGCTGGTTTGAAAAATTTAAGAAAAGAAGTGACATTTTAAGTGTTGTTAGGCATGGTGAAGCTGCTAGTGCTGATAAAGAAGGGGCAGCAAAGTTTTTAGTTGAATTTAAAAAACTGATGGAAGAAAATTATCTTCCACAGCAAGTGTTCAATGTGGACGAAACTGGGCTGTTCTGGAAAAAGATGCCCAAAAGAACATTCATCACCAAAGATGAAGCCTCTTTACCTGGGCATAAACCCATGAAAGACCATCTCACTACTGCTTGGTGCCAATGCTTCAGGGGATTTCCGACTGAAGCCTATGCTTGTCTACCACTCTGAAAACCCCAGGGTGTTCAAGCAACAGAAAGTGGTAAGAACAATGCTTGGAGTTTATTGGAAGTCCAACCGTAAGGCATGGGTGACAAGACAGTTCTTTAATGAATGGGCTGTTGATGTGTTTTGCCCCTCTGTCAAGAGCTACCTAACCACCAATAAACTTCCTTTAAAGGCTCTTCTCCTCATGGATAATGCTCCTGGTCATGACCCTGACCTTGCCAGAAATTTGGAGTATCAATTTGACTTTGTGAAAGTGTTTTTGCCTCCAAACACTACATCACTCTTACAGCCAATGGACCAGAATGTAATCAGCAACTTCAAGAAGTTGTACATGAAGAAAATGTTTAGGAGGTGTCATCAGGCAACTTCCGCTGATCCTGAACCAACACTGAAACAGTTCTGAAGACAATTCAACATCCTGGAGGCTGTAAAATTGATTGTGTCATCATGGCAAGAAGTCTCCAATAGAACCCTCAATTCTTCATGGAAAGCACTGTGGCCATCAGTAGTCCAGGATTTTGAGGAAGAAACAGAGTTGGACCAGGAGATTGTGTCCATTGGTCAGTCATTGGGCCTTGAAGTGGAGGAGAAGGATGTGGAAGAGCTTGTGATGTCTCATGAGGAGGAACTTACTCCTGATGACTTGAAGGAACTGGACGAGATGTTACGGGTAGAGGCTGACAGTGGTGAGGAGGAAATTGAAAGTGATGACCATATGTCAGCTAAACAGTTGAAAGATGTGATTTACCACTGGGAGAAGTTCAGGGAACTGGCTTCAAAGCACCCAGAAGTGGAAAAAACTGAACTAACTTTGTGTCATGTTGAGGACTCCGTGGTCTCCTTTAAACACAAGTTAATGGTGAGGAGGACAGACGCCCCACAGACCACAATTGACACTTTCTTCAGTAAAAGGCAGAGGGAACAAGATGCTAGCCCTCAGCCTTCCACTTCAAGAAGGAGAGAGGATGTTCATGGTGGAGAATCTGTCAGTCCAGAGGTTCCTGACATTTTCATGGAAGGTGACTCACCTTCCAAGAAGCAGTAAAATGCTTCTCCTCCACCTACTCCTCTTCTCCCTTCTCCTCCACCTCCCACTTCAAATGCACATCATCATCATCCAGGAGCCTTCTACATACACACCTCAAAGTAAGTAAATTTTTCCGCCATTTTTGTTGAAATTAGGAAATTTTCGGTGAGCTGGAACCAATTACCCAAAAACCCATTGAAACAATGGTTTCGGTTAACGAACGACCTTCTGGAACGGATTGAGTTCGTTAATGGAGGGGCCACTGTACTGTACTTCATTGTAGATTTTTTATTAAAAAAATTTTTTCTTTTTATGTCGGACTTAAGACCTGGATTTGGGTCCCTAACCCCGTCGTAAGTCGGGGTCTAGCTGTAGTTTCTTTTTTTATCTGCCACATATTAAACAAGAGTAAATGAGAAACTGGACAAGCAGGCAATTGGCCGAGAGACTGGCCCCTCGTGGAGACAATTCGACTTCCCCAGAGTTTGAGAAGGTGCATGGTTATTGTAGGGGTTATTAAAAGATCATTTGAGGCATTGATTAATGCAAGGGTGAACTCGCCACCCAAGCGAAAATGCGATTTTTGTACCATTCATTTCAGAAAGTTTCATTATACTATGAAACAAGATGCTATGACGAGTTCGCCTTTGATTTACTGGCAAAATCCCATTGAATCGCATGGTGTAAAACTCCCAGCGTCATTGTGCTGCCTGTGGTAATTTTAGTGTCGGGCGAAAGTAAAGTAAAGTCGAACTAGCCAGTGGTCGGGCGACCAATCACAGACTGCCATAATCAAGAGCTAATCAGCATGTCGGGAAGGAGCTTGCCGACCAATGAGAAACCTCCCTGCTACCACATTCTTTAGCGGAGCATAATCATCTAAAGTGTTACCATTATTTATTATATTTGTTTTTTTACTTTAACAATATAAATGTATTGTTTTGTGTACAGAACTTCATTATTTCCATAAATGCTAATTTCACACCATTTCATTATTTGACATCAATGTGTCCCAAAATCATACATCACACTTCATTTATTACAAGGATCATAGTCTGCATTAAATTGCCTTTAAAAGGAGACCTCACTGAACAGAATTGATGAATTTTTTTGGAGGTTATGAATTATTAATATCTGCAAACTTTAAACCCCATTTTCTCAAAACTTTATTTTGGGGCATTCACCCTTGCATTAATCAATGCCCCATTTATAGACTTGACAAAACTGCAGGTGTCCGAGAACCATGTGTTTGTGCAGCCAGTGGAATGACCGAGAAATTCTATTTAATGTGGCCCGCAGTTCAGGTAGATGCAACCAGTTTATGGCGAGTAAAGCAATATTTATTTAAAAAATAATCTTCACACACAATGTGTTAAGGTTTCATCACCAAAGAGTAAGTAACTACGAGAATGTAACAGTGAAATAAGTATACACAATCAACAAAACTGACATTTTAACCTGTGCAAGTTCACGAGCCATGTTTGGCGTGGTCTGTTTGATGGATTAAATGCTATATGGAAGTGGGTCACTTGGGAATTAAAGGTTGGACAAGTCCAAGTGGGATCACGGGCAGTGGTCACACAGGATTCAACTAATTAAGTACAATGGTCCCTCGGTTAACGAACAGTTCGATTAACGAATTAGCTCCCGTAAGGATTTTCAGTTCGATTAACGAATGCCTTACGACAAACACATTTTGTTGTGCACATCAACTGATTGGCTAGTCCGCCAATACAGTAATTGGTTCTATGTTTACATTCGTTTCCAGTGAAGTAAATATCAAGAAAGTTGGTCTCGAATATTTCTACATTTTTTATACTAAAATTATTGATCATTCTGAAATTTAGTTATATTGACAATACAGAAGGTACAGGGAACAGTTTCTATGCACCTATCAGCTGATTGAATCACCCAACAAGCCTTCTAAGTTTAACTTTGCTTAAAGTGGAGTAACATTGAGTACGTTGGCCTCTTTAATATTTTTGCAGTTTTGCATTAAAATTTTTGGTCATTCTGAAATTTAGTATATTGATAATATACAGTGCAGAAATTATGATACATGAAGGCATTAGAACCAATGCACTCTGTAAAGAATACGGCATGTCATCATCGACCTCTACAATCAGCTGTTTGATATGTAAGCAAAGCTGTCAGTAATACGACACGCACACCTCAAAATAAGTTAAAATACAGTATTCTATTGTTTTTTATTTATTATTGTGCAGTACTGTATTCAGTTTATATTTAATGTTTTGGTAATTCTATTACTGATATACAGTACTTTATATGTACCTTTTCTGTGAGTTGGAACCAATTACTCAATATCCCATAAAAATAAGATTCGGTTAATGAACGAATCGTGTTCATTAACCGAGGGACCACTGTACAGTACTTCCTTCCAGAAAAACACAATCCTGAATCGCACCTCAGAAACCCAATTGGCAAGTACGTAATTAGGATTGAAAAAAATGTAATTAAAACATTCCAAGCATCATTACAGCCACTAATTACCCTGCAATCAATTCATGGCGCATAGATCCAAAATCAGCATGCTCAGGGGTTCTTATACAGAGATACTCAGCAAAATCTAAGGTTTGGCTGAAACTACCAAAATATTATGTCTTGGTAATTTTTCAACCCAAATATGCTTTTCTCTTGGAATTTGAATTTAAGGAGTCAAACTGATTAAGTACTTCCAGTATAACAAAAACACCAAAATCGCACCCCGGAAACCCATAATTGGCAAGTAATTAGCATAGAAATGTAATTAATATCTTGCAAAATCATTACAGCCACTAATTACCCAGCAATCGAATCGTGGACCATAGTTTCGGAATTCTCAGCAATATCTATTTACCCATATAATTATAACTGCAGAGTAAAGCCTTGAATAACAACGGTAACGTGTCCTCCAATATTGCAGTGCAAGGTGAATCATCATATTGCAAATCAATAATTACCATTAAAATAAAGCAATAATAATGAGATACATTCCCAAGTGTGACCTTTTCATACCCTTTTGTGGCTTTTTACCCTCTTTTCTACCCCCAACAATACAATTAATGAAAATTGCAAAATATATTCTTTAAATAGTGCTTCTGAATGCACCTTGTACAGTATAAATGAATAATAATATGGTCACACAAAACGAGATGGGACTCCATTGTTTTCGCTTGTGTTTAAAGCCGGGAGCCTGGGACGATAGTTCTACACGAGAAAATG
Organism: Homarus gammarus; assembly: GCA_958450375.1. Taxonomy (NCBI): domain Eukaryota; kingdom Metazoa; phylum Arthropoda; class Malacostraca; order Decapoda; family Nephropidae; genus Homarus; species Homarus gammarus. Next base: position 1,340,666 of record CAUDMG010002874.1, on the reverse strand, counting down.
AAGAAAATAAGACCCTGGCTGTAGCTGGAGAAAAAAATAAATAAATAAAAAAAATTACAGTACATGTTTAAGGTAATGTTAATAAATGGAACAATAGAAGTAGCTAAAAACTAATGGCAAAGGAAAAAAGATGGATTGGGAACGCCAACATATACTTGAGCATTTAAGGATACCGTGTCATTTAACTTTTTAAGAGTATGTACAAGAGATTCATTATTGTTTATTACTGAATATGTATTTGATTGAATTGATCTTCATATATGGGAAATTAACTATACAATTCATTAATAATACATAGAATACTAAAACACACAAGAGGATAAGAGACGACACTGTTGTCAGTGTCGTCACCCATAATGTCAGTAATCCACCTGAAACTGAAAATAAGATGCTGGTTGTTGTTGTAGTAAAATTAATGTAAAAAATATGTATGTTTTAATTAATGTTATTTAATGTACAGTAGAAGTAACCACAGATATTAAAGAAAAAGTGAGACTGATAGTGGAACGCCATGTAAACGTGCGCACTCAAGGAAAGTCTTAAAAATATGTACAAAAGATTCATTGTTTATTACTGAATATGTATTCGATTGAATTAATGTTTATATATGTGTAATGAACAATGCAATTCATTAATAATAATTAGAATATTAAAACACACAAGGAGACAAGATGGCATTGTTTTCGTGAATGACGATGGTTCTACCTAAGAAACTGAAGAAAATAAGACCCTGGTCGTAGCTGTAGTGAACTTAATTTAAAAAAAATTAAAACCTGTAAGTATGTTTTAAGTAATGTTATTTAATGTTAATAAATGGAACACTAGAAGTAGCTAACCACTAATGGTAAAGAAATAAAGCAAGACTATTGGGAACGCCAACGCATCAACAAGCAAGTCGTACATGTGAAAACATATCGTAATTTCTCTACATATGAATAAGAAAGTAACACTTATTTACGGTTCAATGTTTTAAATAACACTTAAAAATGTAAAACCAAAATTCTACTCAACAATGGTGGTCAAGTCTAAAACATAAGGACAGTCAATGAATATTGTGCGAGTTTTCACTCAGATGACGAAGTCATCAGGTTCAACTCGGGCTGAAGCGGTAGCTTTCCATAAAAGCTGTTGCTGAACCCGAAGTTAAAACTGCTTATGATGCTGAATTTGATGGTTTAGGCCTTCGAATAATAAAGCTGTCGAAAGAACCTTGCACAGCTGCTTTTTCTCATTATACATCTTTATGTAGAGGTCATTTGCATTTATTTAAATTTTAATGCTTTTTTCTGTTAATGGATCCACTTCAGAAAATATGTTCATTGCTTGCTCCATATAATATCCACACACCTCTCACCTCGTTTTAACACATCTAGTTTCTCGGCTAAGCTTACACACTTTCTATTAGCTTTTGAAACTACCATCACTTGCTCTCTTGCTCATGTCGAATAGGGATGCAAAAATGCTGTAAGAAACCGGAGAAAGTTTTTCTCCCGTTCCTGTTGAGATGTGTGAAAACAAATGGACCGCCAAGCTCCGATTGTTTACTGGCGATGCGCATTACCACTCATTAGCCAGGCAGCTTCAATGCGCTCTTCATTTTTTTACAGTAATTTTTATTTATAATACATATTGGGATTTAGTTATTTATATGAAAATGTAATTTTACTTTATTTATTATATTTTGGTTGTAAACACGAATGAAAGAAGGACGTAAATTGAATTAGGTCCTATTAACTAGGGTCTTAAATATGAAAAGTTGTTGGTCGAACCGTTATCGCAGGCTTTACTGTACTAATTTCAACCCGTTTCACTATAAATGGTGTTTTCTAGGAACACATCCCCATATCAAGGGAAAGCTGTATAGGGTTGCTCAACTACAATGCCTCACCAAGGAGTTCCTCTCTAACTAAGACAGAAAAGCCCCTTTCTAATTCATCCCAACTTGAGCTACCTTACCCTTTTATTCCCCTTGTATCTTCTCGGTTCTCCATATATTGTTCTATCTTCCTCGCATAATGCAAGTGATCTCCCTCTATCATAAATCAAAGTGCCAAATTTTTCCACTCTTAAACCCTTCAGTGCTGTACTGGCCTGTTCTGCATCCATCTCGCATGTAAAGAACATACCTAGCTCATTGGTGATATGAGAATAGAGAGCAGCAATCTGAGGGCTGACAACTCCTGACTGGGCTACTGCCGCTTGCTGTACCTGGATGTTAGCCACGTACTCTGCCATCTCACCGATAGCTCTTGCTTCATCTGCTGCATTGGCAAGCTGAAATACAAATCTATATGTAATAGATAGACAGTACTTACGTCAGAAAATTATATTTCCAAGATGTGAAAAGCAACACTAGTCCATAAATAAAAGGGGGAGGGGCGAGAGGTATAAGGATCTACTGGTACATCTGACCAATCAACCAAAACTTACTACAGAATAGTTACATGCACAGCACATTTCAGGTATAGTACAATACAGTACAGCTCCTCCCCGACTTACGACCACCCGCACTCACGACCTGCCTCGGTCGTACCAAAATTGTCAAATTACGTATTTTCGAGTCGCAACGTCAGTACACAAAATTTTCACAAGAAAAAGGGACAGCCATTTTAGATTTTCTATATTTAAGCATTTTCAACTTACAACCTGGTTTTGGATCCCTAACCCCGTAGTAAGTCGGGGAGGAGCTGTACCTGTGTTGCTAGGTATGTGGCATCAGGTGGGACTATTGTTTTGCACTCCATTTATTATTTTTTTTTTTTAACTTTTTATTATGTAGATAGTATACTTACTGCAGTGTTTCTAGATTTTTTTTCTAATAATATACACCTTGTGCTTATTTTTAACTTTTAAATTGTACAACATGGGAACTTCAGGTATGCCTCCAAGGGGACACTTCCCCAAATCACTACTTATTACACTCAGCCCCTGCCAACTGCAAGAGGATTCTAGAGGGTTCAGCTTTTGAATTTGGAATGAAGAAAAACTATACAGTCTTATTAAGCCAATTGTCTTCATTCGAGAGGAATCCGCTTTAATGCAAAAATTTTAACATAACAGGAATAAGCGAGGTATGGGTCATAACCAACACTTAAGATGTGCATCTATACAGCCATGCAATATAATTTTTCGAGCCACACATCTCGTTAACAATAGTGGCATCACTTTCTCACATTACAGGTAAATAAACATGAGCAAAGTACCTTGTTCATTATTCCTTGTTTATATGTTCTTTCTACTTGCATATACAGTCGACCCTCGTTAATTCGGACCCCTTTAATCGGATTTCGGATAATTCGGACAAAATCTGACGGAATTTTTTTTTTTTTAGATTTGTAGGAATATTACCTACGCGGACCTTAAGCTAAAATGCTGGTCCACCCACTGCTGGGATAAAACACCAGCGTCTTTTTGGTTAAATGTAACATCACCACTAGTGGGGTGGGGGGGGGGGGGGGGGGGGGATGCAGCTTCAAGCTTCAGACATGAAAAATATTTACCATTTACTGCCAGTAAACAATGGAAACGTAAAGAATGTACCAATTAGTAATGAAAAGTTATGCAGTTTCTAAAGCAAATGAAGCTCACCAACTTACAATAGGCTAAATTACCTTACGTGTTTTCAGTAGTCTATGTTGAAGTTCTTAGCACAGGCTAACTTATCATATCATATACGGTATAACAGTTCTCATTGATCTACAAAAAATACCGGTAATAAAAACCTTTTTGATATTTCACTTAATATAATACCCGGTAATCTACTTCAACCTCCTATTGTTTACAACGACGCACACCAGCTGTTGAGTATCAGCTAGACGGCACACGTGTTTTTCGAATCTTTTTCAATTAAAAACTGTTACATCACATGTATATTTTACCTTAACTGTGCCTAAATGAATATATTCTCGGAAATAAATAGTTTTGCTGAAACATGATGTAATTTTTATGCGAAATAGGATAAAATACATGACGAAAACAAAAGACTTTACCCAAGCTTCCGATGTTCTGGAGATGTTATTCGTTTTTTTAATAGCTTTTGGTTAAAATACTGTTATATTACAATGGTATTCTATTCATACTGTGCTTGATATAATGCATTCACGGAAATGTAATATTTTTGCCGAAATGACGTACGTATTACAGTGGAAAGTGGGATAAAATCGTGATGAAAACAATGACTTTCGCTTTCTTTCGTTCAAAAGATGTTACCGTAATCGCTTTTCGATTGGTTTTCAGTTAAAAAACTGTTGTATTACAATAATATTCTATCCTAATTGACTTGAATAAATACTACGATACCATATTTCCGAAAATTTTCATTAAAATCCACCCAAATCATTTTCCTTGTCATCGTCTGCAGCACCAAACAGCTTCTCCCAGTCCTCTCCTTGAACAGGGATAGAGGGTACGTGTTTTTCGAATCTTTTTCAGTTAAAAAATGTTACATCACACGTATATTTTACCTAAACTGCGCCTGAATGAATATATTCTCGGAAATAAACAGTAGTTTTGCTGAAACATGATGTATTTCAAAGTAAAATAGGATAACATACATGACGAAAACAAAAGACTTTACCTAAGCTTCCGATGTTCTCGAGATGTTATTCGTTTTTTTACTAGTTTTCGGTTAAAATACTGTTATATTACAATATTTTATTCATACTGTGCTTGATTAATACATTCACGGAAATGAAATATTTTTGCTGAAATGACGTATGTATTACAGTGGAAAGTGGGATAAAATCGTGACGAAAACAATGACTGAAATATACAGTAATGCAATATTAACCCATAAATCGGTTAATTCGGACAATCGGCTAAAACGGACACCCTTCTCCCCCTATTAGTCCGAAATAACGAGGGTCGACTGTAATGGTTTTCACTTAAGGTGCATATCCACATTACCTTCATATTAGTCCACACAAAGTTAATTAGTATAGAGAACCTTGGTCCTGACAATATTCTTCTAGCCATAAGGCAACAGTGGAGCAATTTATGAGTGAGGAAAATAATTACTGTACCTGGTTTTTCTTAATCTGGTCCACCTCAATCCCAGACAGCTCTGCCAGCTTCTTTTCAAGAGCAGCAATGTAGGCATCCTTGACATCAGCCATTGTTACTTTCTGCAAATTAAAAATTAGTGTCAAAAGTGATCCATCTTTATAAAGGTCTATTATCACAAGGAAATGTACAATTACTGTACACTGAAAAACAGCACAAAAAACTTGGAACATCATGCATGTGTTACATATACACAGTACAAGAATGGGACCATTTATTCGGAGCACCCCCAAAAATCGGCTACCAGAATGTTCTGGAACAAATTAATTTAAGAGCCAAGTAATTTCAAGTAATTTTTCTGTAAATATACTATACTTTAATTTCTTCAGGTTTTTTACTCCATTACATGCACATACACAACATGCAGATAAAATTCCGGGGATTGGATTATCAAATTTTGGCTTTCATTTACTTCTCAAAACCGAAAATCCGAGCCAACTTACCACCTGAAAACCCCAAATTCCTACATGTCCCCCAAGACTGAAAGGAAAGGGGGGGTTATAACTCTAAAATGGGTAATTTCCAACAGAAATGAGTGTCAAATTTGATCGAATCCACCCAAAACACTGGAAAAAATAATTGCTGAACTACTAGGGCGTATTGTCCGAAAGTGCAGTTTTATCGAATATAAACATCAAAACAAAGACAAAGCATCGGCTGTCGGGTCCGACTAATTACCCAAATGTAGCCAAATATAGCCGGAATGAAGTCAAATAATGGTCCTAGATGAATAAATCGGACTGCCAATCACTTCTCGACTAGTATTTGGTGTCAGAAAGTCACAAAAAATTGGAAAACTTACTTTAATCTGAGTTAATAGATCGCATGCATGTACCTAACCTCGACTAGTATTTGGCGTCACTAAGTCACAAAAAATTGGTAAACTTAATTTAATCTGAGTTAATAGATCAAGTGCATGTACCTAACCTAACAACAACTCAGATTAAATTAAGTTTACCAATTTTTTTTGACTTTATGACACCAAATAATAATCGAGAAGTGATTCACAGCCCGAATTACGCTTGTGCGACCATCATTTGACATCATTGCGGGTACATTTGGGTAATTCCTCGCTCCCTCGGTAATGCACGCGATCTATTAACTCAGATTAAAGTAAGTTTTCCAATTTTTTTTGACTTTGACACCAAATACTAGTCGAGAAGTGATTAGCAGTCCGATTTATTCATGTAGGACCATTATTTGACTTCATTGTGGCTATATTTGGCTACATTTGGGTAATTAGTCGGACCATCGGCTGTCAAGTCCTCCAGTTTAGCCAAATACAACAGTTCAGTGGGTAATTATTGACGACTGACCCGCAGCCAATTCTTCATATAAATTTATTATAAAAATAACGCAATTTCACTTTTATAATGGGAACTGTCGTAGTTTGAGCAAATGTGTTAAAAAGTCATTTCTAAATTAAACCTAACCTTATTTTATATGAAAAAAAAAAATCAGAAGCATTGTCAAAGACCTAGCCTACATAACCAAACAAACCTACCTACCCACCTAGCCCCTCTGGAAACAATGAAGTTACTATATGGTGTAATTTTAGGGTTTTTTTTTGGATGCGAGTGCATCAGCATTGATCTGGCCCGGGTGGCAGTGTTTTGAAATAGTGTATGCCATTATGATGGCTGTTTACATCCTGGGACGAGACATTACCACTGCATTACCGCCAGGAAGACAGTAGTGTGCGCCTAGACGCCTAATTATCTACCAAACGAAGCAGGTCACTCATCAATATTAACCGTTAGGAGGTGCAGCACTTGACTAAATATTGAAGATTCAATTCTAAGCCAATATCAGTGTGACCCTACCAAACATCACAAATTTGGGATAAGGTAAGTGGTAGGGCCAGTTAGTATTGGGTAAAATTCCAGATTACTGCAACCAGTGATAAAAATGTGTTACCTATCCTAATATATAATAAAATGAATACTGTATAGAAAAATTAGTTCTATTGATTGAGTAGTGAATTTTCAGGAGTAGTGAATTTCCAGATTCTGTGGTTGCAGTTTACTGCAATATTACCGAGTATTGTTGTGCCTGACGGGTGTTAATTCAGAAAACTACCCAAGTTTTCTCCAGGCACTCGAGTTTCTCCCAGTCCGACTAATTACCCAAATGTACCCGCAATGAAGTCAAATAATGGTCCTACATGAATAAATCGGACTGCCAACCACTTCTCGACTAGTACTTGGCGCCACAAAAAGTTTGAAAACTTAATTTAAATCGAGTTAATAGATCGCGTGCTTGTACCGAGGAGCGAGTAATTACCCAAATGTAATCGCAATGAAGTCAAATGATGGTCCTACAAGCGTAAATCGGGCTGTGAATCACTTCTCGATTATTATTTAGTCAGTCGCAAAAAAATGGTAAGCTTAATTTAATCAGAGTTGTGTTGTGTTAGGTTTGGTTAGGTACATGCACTATCTATTAACTCAGATTAAATTGAGTTTACTAATTGTTTGTGACTTCGTGACACCAAATACTAGTCAAGAAGTGATTGGCAGTCCGATTTATTCATGTAGGACCATTAATTGACTTCATTGCGGCTACATTTGGGTAATTAGTCGGACCCAGTTTCTCCCTGTAGTAGCAGTGAATGCAAATCAATAGCATTTCGTGCATGGTCACTGCAGAATATTTAACCCCAAAGAACATAGTCCACAAGAAAATCCATTGCACATGGCATTTTACTTAGGACATAGCGAGCCCCAAGTTATAAACTACTGAAACATTTAGGTTAGGCGACTCTCTTTCGTGTTCTCCCCCAACCAAAAACCCCAATTTCACAGGCTCTCCCCCCATTATTGCTGGGGGGTCGGGGTGGGGGCCAAAAAAAAAACGAGCAATTTCCGACAAAAATGAAGGTCAGATTTGCTTAAAACACCAAAAAGCACTGGAAAAACATATTGGTCAACCCCTAGGAACTCATGTCCTAAAGTAAAAAGTTAACTTGCACATCTATAATTGGATTTATTTGAAAGATTCGAGCAGCCCATTTATTTTATCCTCTTCGCCACTGATCGGTCTGATGGCCGAGATATGGGATTCCGTCACTCAGTGGAGCCCTCTATAAAGAGAGCCCCGTTTGAGTTTCGCTTAGGGAATGGTATGCCCAGAGTATGGGGGCTACATAGATAAGTGCTGTAACCACTTCTCGTAATATAACCAAAGCTACGTGCCCAATACCAGAATCGTTATTCCTCTATGACGCAACCCTGACAAACCCATCATACGCCTGTCAACATGCAAACATTTTTTTCCTCTTAAGATAAAAGGTGCAAACAAACATATTACATAAATACTAAGTTAATTTCAGACAAGCCGTCGGTTTATGATTTCATATAAGAATCTAAACTGCATAGTCACTGCGATAAAGGAAGTCACTTCATTCGCCGTGATCACGCCAAGGCCATCATTCCGGTACCTTACATTAACACCTATACTTAATGGAAAAAAGGTAATGTCACACCAAAAATGCAATAGATTACAATTCTAAGGGGAGATATTTTTCAAGTAAGAACAAATAAAACTTGACTAATACCTTGTAAAGCAGAAATACCAGACGATACTTGCACTGTCGAGTCACGCAGCGTACAGCAAAGCGGTTCAATGAGGAGAGGATGAGGCGGCCGAGGCCGGTGTAATGCGCATGCGCTTTGCTGCCCTCTCGTGATTAGTACTGTATTGTACTTCTATGACGTTTTGATAGTTTTGCTTGTTTTAATAATAAGCATGTAAACAAAAAATAGAATGCCAAGCGAAAGGAACTGTCATAAATTATTATAATAGCAGAAGCAATGAATTGAGTAAAACATATTTGCCGGGATGCAAAATCTAGAAATTTCTAACCACCGGTTTTCCTTGCTTGGTAAATACCTGTGTAAGGATATTGATTTTTGTTCTTATTTTCTAGGATATAATGCAAGATAGACAAATACTAAGGATTAATTTTACATCAAATAGGTTCAATTTAAAAGTAAGATATATTAAAAAGTGACACTCGATGAGTAAGTGATGGCCGGGGCAGACACTCAAAAAGTTATTTCAAATTCTTTGAAATATCGCCCGAAACTGGCAAATTTTGTCTTATAATTTTGTTAGTAATTAGGCACTCTTCAACTGGGAAATAAACGTTGATTTTCACTCTGTGCGTGATGAATGATGAATTTTAATCCTCCGCAAGTCCAGAAAACTGTGAGGGTAAACTTTTTCGGTTGTAAACTCTTGGAACAATCTACCAGAGAGAGTGTTGTGACGGCCCCGAGTGTGAGCTCTTTCAAGACAAGACTTGACCAACACTGGAGCGGGTTCAGGTACATTCAGGAGCCGGTGCATGCTCAGTATTTGCCAACAGTGCGTGACAGAGACTTGACCGGGCGGCTAGCAAGCCGATCTTTTGGTGAAGATAAATGAAAAGGAAAAGTAATCAGAGACGTGACTGATCGCCCAAGCGGCTAACAAGCCGATCAGTGGCGAAGAGGATGAAAGTAAAAAAGTAAAAGTTAATATTTTGTTTTATGGATTTTATATATGATCAATAATTGTCAATTATATCAAAGGGTATTCGTACATGTAATATGATCATTAGACAAAATAAATATAAGTTTGAGCGATTTAATCATAACCAGTGGGATGAAGTACTTAATGTTGACCTTAGAATATATCCTAATATCATTATGACCTCAAAAAATCCAATAATCGGTAAAAAAATGGGAGGAGGGGGGGGGGGGCAGCTGTCTTGCTTGCCCTGCCTTAAATTCAGTCCTGAATGATAGGGCTAGGCAAAAATTACCCTTCCACTAGATCTTTAAACACGAGAATCAATGTGATAAGGATATGAAAATAAAGGAACAATAAGAACAGTATTGGTAATAATTCTTTATTAACTCCAATAACACACAAAAGTAATACAAATTGGAAACCCAAAAACTGGGAAAGTTGTAACAACATAAAACAAACGCGAGAAGGATTAAGTATACCATATACCTGTACCATAACTTCTAACAGGCAGACAGGCAGTTCCTACGTTTAAGGGCAACAAATTACTTCTACAGCTGTAAAAGTACAGTACATGTACTGTAGTCTTAAATGGAGTGTTGAGGTGTCTGAGGTGTCTGGGTCTCTCTCATAAAACAATGTTTTTATCACCTCACCAATAGTAAAAACATCATCTCCAGGACCCCAAGTTACTGTCACATCGACAGCCAGTTAGAGGTTGGTGATCTCTTCTACCCGCGAGTTATGGGTATGTGGTATTCTATTCAGACAATCATCTATAAAAATGGTTACTATAATCAAAGAGAAATGTTGGACATACTGCAGTAGCGTATACGATTTATACGACGTAAGATGAATGAAACTAACCTATGTAGCTTTACCTAACGATGATGTAATATTTAGTTAAGGTTAAGCTTGGTAGGTTCGTTTTAGCTAAGAATTTAGATACACACAAAATATTATTGTTTTAATAAATTGAACATAGTTCAAGAACACCCTGAGCAGGAGATGTTACCTATATTCCTACAAATTACCATGTACAGTATACGCTCTCACCCAAGGCAGTCGAGTGCCGGAACAAGGTCTCTTTCCAAGGATATGAGAGGACCTTAGTTTGCCATTTTGGGGAAGGTGTGAGAGATGTCAACTTTATTCCGAAGCACTGTCTCTACATTTTCTTTATGAACAACCAGAACCTTCCTTTTGAAGCAAATCACATATTTACCAAGTGAAAAAAAAAGACCTTTGGTATGAACAATAGTTACGCTAGTAACGCTAGCTAAATATAGCTTAGATAACAATCTCGCTAGATTCCTGAAAGTCAGAGTAAGATTAGAGTTAGTAAGTTATGGTGAGAGTGGGCAGCAGCAACAGCAAGAGAGGAAGTGCTTTTGATGATGAAGCTTTGTTGGAGTAGTCAAGCAAGTTGTAGCAGACGGTGTAGTTACCATTGTTTACACACCCTCCATCCTTCATCCCAGTAGGGAGGCGGCCACATGTGCGGGCTGTCCAAAGATCTGTAAGAGAGATGGGGTCAGCTGTTTGTATTCCTGCTCGCATGACTCTAAGCCATGCGAGCGGGTAAGTTGCTAACCGATCGATTCCGCAACATTTTTATCTGTCGAGCAGAATTAGGCTTGTTTTATATTTTTCGAGCCACACGAGCACTCCACCTGAGCAGTCCCCTTGCGCTCTATGATATTCTGAACACGAATAGTTTTGTTGTTTCTGATCGGGATTATATCTGGAAAATTAGGAGAGTTAGGCTTTCTTCACCTCTTGATCTGATAACTGCAAGACAAACTATTTTTTTCTCGTCTCTTGCAGTTTAATTAAATTAAAAACAAATGAAGTGTGTGAGTTTTGGGTTCCTGTCATACACGAATCAACGATGGTAGGCGTGTTTCCCTCATCACAATTTGTCGGTCACTGTAAGGTTACAATGTAATAATAATATAATATTGGTCAAAGGATGTCCGAGTAGCAAAGGTCAGCTTCAATTATAGTTTGAAAACCATCACCCGTCACATTAGCTGTTTGAAACAAACAACATAGTGTTTACAAGTGATATGGGGCCCTTCGTGCCCGGTGAAACTTTGAACGCTCGTGCTTGTCTAGTGCGCAACCGCCGTCCGGCTGACAGCGTACAGCGAATGAGGGTGCGCCAAGTCCGTAGACTTGCATCATTTTCCAACGTAAATAAAATGGTTAATTAATGCCTTCATAAAGAAACCATCGACATGGAACCAGGTTTGTTCCACTCTACGAATTTTTTGCGATTTTTCCACCAAGTTTGATGAAAAACGAGTGTGCCGTTTCGGCTGCCCAGAACAGACAGACACGCACACAGACACACGGCTATTCCTATAGTATATTAGATACCGTTCCATCACACGCCAAGTTACTCAACCATTTCATTACATGGTTGACTTCTTGTTTCTTCTTTACTGAAGGTAATTTTTGTGTCCGCAGAGAGACCTGGTAGTGGTAGCATTAGTAAATATGAAAAATTTTGTGACAAGAGGTACCGGTATGGCCAGCACAAGGACAGAACCAGACAATGTGATGTAGTAGTGGCCAGAATTAGGCTAGGATACAGAAACATCTGGCAAGTTAGTGGCACTGTACCCAATATGGGAATACTCGGCATGTAAACTTTGTGATAAACCTTTAAAGCATATACTTGAACATAAAATTATTGAATGTGATGCTGTCAAAGACTTCAGGTCACCCGTCTTATTGTATTATGAATTGTGTAATTACTACATTGAATCAGGAGTGCTTGAGGACATTCTTGCTGTCTATCCAAAATTTGTTAGCCCACACTGATTAGTCCTGAAATAGAATATGACATATACTGTATAGTACCTATGGGAGTACATTGGCAACCCTCAGCCTGGCCGCACTATTTGTAAACTTTGTGACCAACCCGACTCTCACACCCTCTCTCACTACATCCTCATGTGCCCTATGACCTCCTACAGGTCCCCAGCCGTTACCAACACTTCCCTCCCTGACCAGATATCCCTCCTCCTAGTGACAGGCCTGGCACTTGACATTATTAGGGACCTGCTACGCTTTGCCATAAACAGATGAAATGTACCGGGAACTTTCTCCCCACACACTCATCATTCTCTCACTTTATGTAACTTGCTGACAAAACCTATGACCCTTCAGGCTTCTACGCCCTTAATGCATGAATCATAAAGGCAAACATGAACTTAGTATACTTCCCAGATGGGACCTGTAAACGCTTCTGCGCTTCACCTTGCACAGGGTGTAAGGAGTTGCCCAATAAACTAGCCCCCTCGGGGGGGGGGGGGGGGCAATCTAAAAAATAAAAATCTACTGTATATGGACCACTGTCCTGCGTGGCAGTGAACAGTGATATCACCCACATGAACATGACCTATACTGTTAATGAATATGATGTATTTCTTTGTGTGTGAACCTCTGTCCTGCGTGGCAGTGAGAAGTGATAGCACCCTCAGTGTCAAGACCTGACTGAATTACTCAGAATAAGCAAACTGTATTCCAAGCTTTGCCAATGAATTTGCCAACCTTAATTAACCGTCTCAGGGTCATCCACTCCGTGTAATGCAACCTGGCTTTTCCTTAATACACTAAATCTTTGAACAGATGCTACAATAGTCGAGGACAATATATGATAACCTTCATTCACGGATGAATGGGCATATAGCACGTGTGTAAATTTATGCACCAAGTAGTTTATGTTGTGTTCATATCTCGAGATATGTGGAATGTATATATATTTTTTATTGTCACAGCCCTCCTTAGACATACAGTATGTCAGTCATCAATCTGTTCGGCGTTCGGAGGCAGCATTGATGTTCTCCGTTTTATGATGAATTTTAAAAGACAGGCGTATAAAACAAAAATATAGTGCATGCCCACTGCCTGAATAATCCACAATCCTTGACGTTCCGTCACACACACACACACACACAAACTGCTACAGTCTGATGGACGAGGGTAAGTGCTCTACTTACTCTTATCTTTACTTCGTAGGAAGTTGATATACTGACCTCGACCATTAAGGGCTAAAATCTCACATCGATTGACCATTAATTCTCCGAGTTTGCTACCACTTAATGCACACACACACACACACACACACACACGCGCGCGCGCGCGCGCCAAAGCACGAAAACATACGCACACTGAGTTATGCGGATGAAATCCCCCCCCCAACACACACAGTCAGCTCTACATGACTCAGACTGTTAACTTGTGATCAACAAGTTAACAGTCTGAGTCATGTAGAGCTGACTAACATGACTTAACAAACGGGCCAAGGCGACAAGATCTCACGAATTGGTTGTTTAGTTACCACCCGAGGTGAGTTGGTTATTGGTAAAGAATAAATATATACTGACTTTAGTAAAGCTCGGTTTAATCACGTTATGTTAGTTTGCTTAAGTTAGGATTCGTTGGGTTTAGTTTAAGGTGACGAGTAGTGAAGTCTTGTGCAGCGAAATGTACAGAAACCAGAAAGCGGACAAAACTCATTCGACTTCTTTGTTACTGTATCACTTCGCACAAGGTAAGTGCCATATATTGAACATATTGCCTTTAATAAATTGTTAATGCAAGTTCTTGGGCTGACTTTAGGTGTCAGAGGACGAAGAGGACGCATGGGGCCTCCTCGTAATCTTAATCTAAATGAAAATATTCTCGAGCACAGAAAGAACCTGTTTGTATGGAAAGACTTTGAAATGTACCTGAAAAATAAAATAGATCACTTTGAGATGTCTATGAGTGAAGCTGAGAGAAAACACTTGAGGCATGTAGTGTTGACTTCGGTGAATTCAACATAGCCTGGGTTACGCAGTACTGACCAAACACTACTTTTTTATATTATATTCACCAATTTTCAGCTTACTAGCCGTTTGGGCGGTCTATCCAGTGTTAGTACAGGAGCAAACCGGGAAACCTGTGGTGTTTGGTAGTGAGGGTCACACTGGATAACACCCTTCTCACGTGTGGCCGAGCCGAGGCTAGAACCCTTGACATATTAGTGAGAGTTATGAGCGTTACCGCTGTACCACCAACAACGCTTGGCACAGCATGGGCCACATAATGTTGACCTAGCACAGCCCAATGAAAAAAATAAATTGACGCCATAAACCTGAACACAGCCTAGGTCTCGTGGCGATGACTTTACACATACTAGCAACGTCTGGGTTACATAGTGGTGACCTAGCAGTCTATCAGTACATATCACCAACCTGAGACAACAAGGTTATCCTAAGGCAGAAATAACACAGCCTGGGTCATGTAGTTGATCTCGGACAACTTAAAGCAAGCTGGGCTAGGCGAACTTAATTAAACTGGGTTATGTGGTGATGAAGTAATCACAATGAAGAACTATCTGGGCCATGCACTGTTGACCTTGCACATCTTAACGAAGCGTCCCGGAGCTAACACAACAGGACCTAGGTCATGTAGTACTGAACTAGCACATCTTGATGCAAAATGGGCCACGTACTTTTGATTTAGCACATCTTAACATCGTTCAAGTAGTGCTGACGTAACAAAACGTAAATTAGAATAGGGAGACCTAGCAATGCAACTTACCGTTAAAGACTTTGATGCAAGCAGTGTATCCTATGCCGTGGCTGCAGTATTGATGAAACTTGTCCGAGTCAGCGAATTGGCTGCATAAGCCTAGGTCTTCCTGCGTTACTCCTTCCCAGGTGCGGCTGATATTTGCAATCCACTTTACTGCGGCGTCCTTGCTGTCCGTGCCTCCGACCACCTCCGGTAAGCACACCCAGCACAGGAGACAACTCCCTGGGGGGTGATGGTGTGTAAGTGTGTAAGTGGACATAATATAGCTTTATATATATATATGTATTTATATATATATATATATATATATATATATATATATATATATATATATATATATATATATATATATATATATATATATATGCTGATAACCACCAGGAAAGAAGAAAACACGAAGTTCCCAAGCGCTTTCGTGTAATTCACATCTTCAGGGGTGAGTACAGACTAGAGAGAGTAATGCAAAACAAGATGAATATATACAGAGGAGGGTGAGACCAGGTCCACAATGGTCAGGTAATTAGGTAATGACCCTACTAATCTTTAAATGGCACACAACGGTTGGTGGTTGGGTCAGATGGGGCAGCGACCCGCCCTCTCACCTGATCACAAATCTTCTTAATTACAAAGTTGTCCAGCTTGTACATGCCGTTGTGTATGCATCTATGTCCAAGCCTTGTGTTCCAAACTGTCCAGAAAGATTCACCAAAGCACTCCAAGCCCTTAAGAAAAATAAGGATCTACATGTCACTAAAGCAGATAAAGCCAACACAGTAGTGATTTTAAACAAAGATGACTATATCTCAAAAATGAATGACCTTTTATGTGACACTACAACATATTCTAAACTCATAAATAATCCTCTCAACACTGTCAACACCCAGTTCAACAAAAAACTTAAGTCCCTATTGAGAGGCAAAGCTACTCTCATTAAACATCTTACTTCAACGTCCCCTCCACTGCCTTACATGTACGGTTTAATCAAGACCCACAAGCCCAATAACCCAGCAAGACCCATCATTAGCTCTGTTGGGTCAATCTCTTATAAACTATCTAAATGGTTAGTTTCCTTACTAAACCCCCTAGTTGGCAACATTTCTAACTCCAATATCAAGAATAATATGGATCTGGTTGATAAACTCAATAACTTGCACATTAATCATGATTTTAAACTGGTCAGCTTTGATGTAACGTCACTTTTTACAAAGGTCCCAGTTGATGATTTACTAGAGTTCCTCATAGATTCCCTGGATAACATTTCACTGCCCGTCTCGAAAGACGACTTCATCGAACTCATCAAACTATGTATTAAGGATTGCAAATTCGAATTCAATGGGGAATATTATACTCAAAAATTTGGTATGGCAATGGGTAATCCACTCTCACCTGTATTAAGCAACCTATATATGGAATTCTTTGAAAAGAAACTATTAAGTAATATTTTACCACCCTCAGCAGTCTGGTTTAGATATGTTGATGATGTATTATGTCTCTGGCCATGTAATGAGGACCTAAAAGTTTTCCTACCACAACTTAACAACTTAGCCCCCTCGATCAAATTCACT
This sequence comes from Homarus gammarus, assembly GCA_958450375.1. Classification (NCBI taxonomy): domain Eukaryota; kingdom Metazoa; phylum Arthropoda; class Malacostraca; order Decapoda; family Nephropidae; genus Homarus; species Homarus gammarus. Next base: position 1,323,936 of record CAUDMG010002874.1, on the reverse strand, counting down.
GTGGAATTAGAGCAAGACTGTAAATTGCCATTCCTAGACTGTCTGATACACAGAATAGGTAACACTTTTAAGTTCAGTATTTATAGAAAACCAACCAATGTGTGTTCATACATTCATTATTATTCTGCCCACCATAATAAAGTCAAACAGTCAGTATTTACAACAATGTTTTTACGTGCCTTGAGAATTTGCAGTCCGGAATTCATCGATGAGGAATACAAATATATATATAATATTGGCTCAAACCTTAAATACCCTAGATCTTTCATAGACAAATGCTTAAACATTACTAAGAAAACTTTTTATAGAACTGATCCAAAGCCCACCCATGACCATAAGAATATCTTAATATTACCATTTCACAAAAATTTCTCACACATTCCGGCACAGCTAAAATCTTGGAACGTCAATGTGGCATTTAAAAACTCATGCACTGTTAAACAAATGTTAATCAAGAACTCCCCCAACAACACAATTGGTTGCATTTATAAAGTTCCTTGCAAGGAATGTAATATGTTTTACTTAGGCCAGACAGGTAAAGATCTTGTAACTAGAATTAAACAACACAAATACAGTGTTAGGACAGGCCAGGAATCCAATGCTCTGTTTGTTCATTTGAGGGATAACAAGCATTGCATTGACTGGGATAATGCCTCCTCAATATTACCATGTAATTCAATTGATAGTAGGAACATCATAGAATCTAGTCTTATTAAACATACCGAAGCATTCAACATGAATTTGAGTAACGGCATGTACAAGCTGGACAACTTTGTAATTAAGAAGATTTGTGATCAGGTGAGAGGGCGGGTCGCTGCCCCATCTGACCCAACCACCAACCGTTGTGTGCCATTTAAAAATTAGTAGGGTCATTACCTAATTACCTGACCATTGTGGACCTGGTCTCACCCTCCTCTGTATATATTCATCTTGTTTTGCATTACTCTCTCTAGTCTGTACTCACCCCTGAAGATGTGAATTACACGAAAGCGCTTGGGAACTTCGTGTTTTCTTCTTTCCTGGTGGTTATCAGCATATACCTAGATCACGCGCACCTACAGTGATTTACTTGCATATATATATATATATATATATATATATATATATATATATATATATATATATATATATATATATATATATATATATATGTATATATATATATAAGTGTGTGTGTGTGTGTGTGTGTAATAAATAGCAATAATATAATTAACACTTTACTGAAAATTGCAATAGCCAAAAGCTGAAGATAAACAATGGACTAATATGATATTAGGCTATGCAGTATAGTGACATTGCAGAATAAGCTTTTACTAAATTTGAACCAGATTTCATGAAAAAATGCAGAGGATCAATCTCGAATTTCACGAGTCTTAGTAACCCTCTCATATGTTTTATTGAATATGAAACACACTTTTATGTTGCATTAGGTTACTTTAATTACCATTGCTCAGTATACCAGTACTCTTCTGAATATATGGTTCAGTTCTATATTTCTTAATGCCCAATTTCAGTTTTGTTTGTTTGTATTTAATACACTTGTACATATTGTATATCTATAGTGTGTGTGATGTATGCGGCCGACTACTGCTTTCTTGTTTGTAATGTGGCCGATTACTATAATTGCCTAGGGGTGGACTAGGGGCCTAGGCCATTCGCATCTCCTTTTCAGCTCTCTGACTTCAAAACTGTGGAAATACCTCCGACCCGTGCCTCCTGGTAGGATAGGAGATAGTACACGACCATCTCCAAGGCCACCCGCACCACCCGCACTAACAAACTAAACATCTATATCTTATGTTCTTAGTCCTGACAGCATGTGAATCCTCTTAAGATCTCACAATAAATACCAAACTTCACCATAGTTGACCACCATTGAGACAGTGATCAGACAGTGGCACCTGCTTCATGTCGTGTGAATGAGGACAACACAAGTGTGCAGTCAGAGATATTCTTTCATTTTAAGATGAAATGCAGAAAAAGAGCATTAATTATGTTCAGATATTGTCCTCCTTTCTTGACGAATTGCAGTATCTCCAGTTCTATGTCTAACCTGGCAGTTTATTGAAAGTATACAAATTATTATCCTTTATTTTGGTGGTGTAAGTTAGAAAGTATTCATTCTACAGCCACCTGGAAATGGCTCGGACAAAGTGAATATCTTCCTAAAAGTTATTGAAATACTGTACAAATGGAGTTTGACTAAGGATTCGTGTTAACGTCTACATTCCCTTAAGCAATTGAAATTCCGCTTTTAGGTTCAATTTGTGTGCAGCTCAAGGACAAATGAGTTAGCGAGCATAGTGTTCAGCGCAGTGGAACGCCATTATCTGAATCACTGTAATTACTTTGGTCATTTCCTGGAACGAACTGTTTTGGGTATTTTACATTTATTTACTGCAGGCTATTTTTAAACAGCTATTTAAAATGGCCATACAATATTTATAAAAATCCCTTAATGAAGAAGTAAATCAATTGAACAGTGGGTTATTGAAGGACCCAGTTACACCGTCGTATCTAAAAGTCATTCGGAAAAGGTCAGACATTATTGAATAAGTAATTTATCATTTCATATTTATATAGATGGCGATGGAATGATAACGTAACAGTTATTGTTCTTCGAACACTATTAATAATCATATCTCATGGGTAATTAAGTTATTTTTTGTTACTTTTCGTCATCTAAATTTTCTTTGCACAATTGTGATTGTATGTATGTTGTATCCAGAATTCAGTTCCTCAAAGTCTAGTATTTAGAAGTCCTAGACAAGTGAAATCCTTTATGTGTAACATTTGAATTATAGATGAATAAACAAAAGAAACACTTGATTCATATTAAAGGTAAATGTCGATGAACCTCTTCGCGTCACGCAGGTGTGGTCTAACTATGGGTAATGAACTGTTGTTGAAACTTTAAAATAGTCAGGTAATATTTAACGGCTATGGCATTTGGCTTCTGTACAAATAAGTAGAAGATTGTGACATATGTATACCCTATATACACATATGTGACTATAAATATCGTCCAAAACCTGTCGCATTTGACTCGGCCATATGGTGTGCGACGGCCGAGTGGATACAGCGCTCACTTAGGATGTCCACCTTTACCCCTATAAATGGATATCTAATCATACGGTTAGGAAGCTAAAGGTGATCGACTTCAGTGTACCAAAAAATAAGGGTATAGTCAAGGTGTAGGGTGTAAGTCGCTCCAAAAAGTATCTTTACTATTTTGTGTAAGATAATATTACTCAACAGACGAAGGATTTTGAAAACCCTACCGAGACAACAGGAGACGCAGTGTTCATTTTGAAATTCATCGATCCCCTCCGGAAAGATAGTTTTTTGGGGGCGTGAGTGTACAGTGGGGGTCAAAAGTTCACTACCGCCCAAAATGAAGCAGCATCGACCCAAAATGAGTTAAAAAGGTCATTCCCGTGACTCAGATTCACCACCAGGAGCGAACTTTTGTCCCCGGCTGTACACTACCGTGATAAGATGTCAGGCCTATGAAACTTACTTTCACTTTCCATGACGGTTGCCAAGGCTGCTTTACCAGAATCCTATCATTTTCCTTTGAGGTGGCATTTGGTATTCATTAAAGTTTTTTTTACACGATCATTTACAAATTTTTACGCTTTACCATCTTAGTTCGGAGAAATTTATGTGTTTTGTGCAGGTAAATTTAAATTAAATGAATAATCCATTTCTTGCTCATCAGCAACTGAAAATTTTGCGAGTACAGTACAGTATTTACTTGTCAAATTTACAATGATTTGTTTAAAATAAACTTGATTCTACAACGGGAAGTTAAGTGAGTACATAAACTGAAAATATGTGTCCAGAGTGCGTGGGGACCACTGGTGTTCAAGTAACAAATCGAGGTGAAAAATGTTAAAAGTAATGCATTAACGTCAACTAAAACAGCTGTAAACGATTTTTCTCGCCCTGTTTAGGCAACCTTGGTCAAACATAAAAATAATCTGACCAGTTTTATAGCTTCGATATTTATTGACAAGTATGACACGGAATGTTAATGCTCGAAAGTATAGTGGTCAAGGGGAGGGGTCGTCGCCAAGGGATGGGGAGGGCAGGAAGGCTCCCCCTGTGCACATCGCATCTATATTCAAAAGATTTCCAATTATCATTTCGACAATGACGTCTTTGTCGAAACCCATTTTTATTTTAACACCAACTCAAGGTTGTTATTCGGAAACAAAACTTTCTAATATTGCGTTGCCAATATAAACTCAGCGTTATGCTGTATTAAAATTTTTAACGTGATCTTTTGGTATTCATTGTGCTTGTTTTGTATGTTTGTTGAACAGTTTTGTTGCTTATATATACATTATATATACTGTATTTCGTTAAATATGCAGAAGCCGTTTATTCGTATAATTTTTAGAATGTAGACTTTTACATGATATTGGTCCAGTACATTTTTGCTGTCTATGGTTTTTTCTTTTGTATTGAAGTATTGAAAACAATAAAAATGAAAAGTTAATAAATATAGCTGATGCTTAATATATTTACCCTTTCTCTGTTCTCAAAATATACCGAAAACAAATAAAGATTAGACTCGCAGTGGTCCCAACCTTCTGTAGGCTCTAGGACACATTTGTCATTGAAAATATAGTGGAGGGCGCCAACACTTTGAATCTACATTAAAGGGAAAATATCTCATATGCTGTACACAGTTATTTGCAGTTAAACACAAGTTATTCTGTAAATGTTGTCCCCAAATTGGTATACAGTAGTAGGGTGTGTCATACGGAAGCGAATTTTTTTTTTTTGAGTTTGAAAAATCGGCCCATGGTATTAATGACGTAGTTCTATGTGCAGAATCATGTGATATCTTCAGATTTGAAAAGTTTTCATTTTTTGCTAGGTAAATTTTAACTTGAAATCTTATGAAAATTCAGTATTCCCACCCTTTTACCAACACCACTAAATAGCTTATTTAAAGTAAAGTAAATGTATCAGGTTAATATATTAGGATGAAAATGATCCAGAATAGTGAAACGAATGATCTTGACACATTTATTAAATTTAATATTCCTTTAGAAAACAAAATCATCAAATACAAAAACCGGTTTTACTACTACGACCCGGTGTTGCTGCACACCATAGAGAACATGTCTTTCTTGCTTCTGTTTCTACTCATCACCTCCCTGCTGACCACCTGAGCTCGGATGTAGCCTTCCCTCCTCTCCTGGCAGTACACGTGACTGCTGGCCTAGCTCACTCGCTGTACACAACGCTCTATACTCTGGGCGTGCGAGGGCCAGGGAGGGACATGCATGGGGTTGTCCAGGAAAGCTCTGACTTGAACATTGGTGAGGCTGCAGGTAAGAGGGGGCTCACTGCCAGCCTGGATGTTATCCAGATCTATGAGATCAGTGAGGGTCTTGGCACCTAGATTGACTTCAGGAGTCTTCCTGACCCTGAAGGAATCGTCACCAACTGATTCGTCATGCCCAGATCCTCTCATAAGTCTCATATCCAAGATCTTTTTGACTGCCACTCTTCTCTCCTCCTCATCCTTACTGCAGAGCATTGTCTGCAGAACTGCCTCGGGATGAGCATACCAGGAAGATTTCCTCACAGTCTGCTCCACAATCTGAACAACCTTCCTTGGCTGACTCCTCAGGAGCTCAAGCTGGAAGAGAACATGCCTCGGACCTTCGGAGAACGATGACTTGACCTTGGTGTTGAACCAATTTGGCAAGTAGACACTCACGATGAATTGGACAATAAGTCTCAGGTTGTGAAGCTGGTTCCCTTTCAGTTTATGATGAGCGACCCAAATTCTGCAGAACCTGAGAGCCGTTGTGAGCCACCTAGAATGTGAGACTGGACCTATCTGCAGGTAAGCAAGTCTATCAGGCATGACCCCAGTTTTGATGGCACTGCAAATCATGTAGCCATAGTACTGGTCAGTACTCAGGTCGTCAATGACAGTATGTGCAAGCTCAACGAGTGGAGGGCCAACTGTGATTTTTTCAAAGCTCGGATTTATTTCTAACTCAGTGGCAGAGTCCAGCATCTTGCCAAGAGGACCAGACCATCTGTTGTTTGAAAGAGTCTTGCCATCCAGCTCCTGGATCAGATGTCTGAGTGGCAACTCGTTGGTGTGGAGGTCACAAACAATCCAGACCAGCTTCCTCCCAATCTTCCGCTCTATCCACTGTATGACCCCCCCGTGCCACCCTGTGTTCGTGTTGGTGCTGTCCCCTCCAATGGCCTGCAGGGTCTGGTCTACGTTCCTCTCTCTGAGCCAGTTCACAATGTTATCTGCCACTATCTCAGCTGGTTTCCTGATGTCATCTTTCTCTGGAGTGAAATGCCACAAATACTTCCCTCCTGGTTCACTGCAGCAGGAGTAGTGTTCCTCCTTCACCATGGCAGGGAACAACTTGTCAGAATCTCCAACTTTCATGAACACTTTAGTGTCATCCCTTCTCCCATCAAAGAACAAACAATTGATTCCATTTTCTCTTATCCCCTTATCAAACTCCTCTTCTAGGTTACTGACAAGTTTCTCCTGAGCTCTCCTTGCTTTGTTATGATCTATCACCAGGTGAACATCATCAGGTATTATCACACCACCGTCAATCCAGGCAGCTGTTGCTATCTCTGCAGTTTCTCTGAGACCAGTGTGGTGTCGCATGCTGGCCAGAGCTATGCTCGGGATATCTTTCCTATTTCGAATGTTGTGCCTGGAAGGTTTGGGATCATTATTTTCTGGGTTAGGGACAAGTCACCATTCTTCTGGTCAGCACTCGGATCAGCCATGGGGAAGTCATTAAACTCTGAATCAGCTTGACTCCAATCATCGGCCTTTTTTACCTCACCCTGGGCCTTCTCAAGTCTCTTTTCCTCGGCAACTCTTCTCCTCTTCTGTCTCTCTGTGGCAGCCTCCTGTCTCTTGGACTCCGGAATATCTTGGCTAGAAATCATGAGAGCCCCTATACTGCCAGTCTTCTCTCTCTGTGCTTTGACAAATGCCAGTTCGATCACAGGAATCTTCAGTTCACGCTTGCAAATACAGGAGATGTGGGCCTCGGATTTACAGTCACGATCGCATCCAAACTCAGGACAGAGAACAATTGGGCACTTGCAAGTAATTATGTCAAATAACTGGTCCAGTTGCTTGGCAAAGCTGTCCTTAACTGCAAGTTTTCCTCTTCCAAGAGAGATATCTCTTGCCTTTTCCCAACTGGCTAGCAGTCTCTCATTAATCTTCTTCTGACTTGTTATGACTGGAGGCTTGAACTGAGCGTTAGCCAGAGTGTACTGTGCCAAGACAGCTTTGGTCATATCACTGGCAATGTCTTTGTTTGTGTAAGTTCTTTGGTTCTTTTCACTGATTTGCCTGATTAAAACACCGTATCTCAAAGCATCTCTCAATGTAGGCAACTCCGACTTCAGGAGCTCTCTCCCAGACCCATGATAGTGACTGAGATGGCTGGATTTTTGGTTCCTCGTCCTGACACAAGCAGCCATCGCAAATATTATCAACTTATAAATGCATGAGAATCTGAAACAGAAAAAAATATTGTTAGTTGGGTTGTTAAAGAATGAAGTCAGAAAGCAATGTTCACTATTTAATTGTAATGCACTAATGCAGCTGTACGTTAGATTTTCGATAAATTTCACGCTAAAATTTACCTAGCAAAAGGTTGCAAAATATTGAAACTGAAATTATTTTCTGTTTATATACACTAAAATCTACCAAAAAAGTGATGGGCCATTAGTTTTAGCTGATCTTCCCTCCTATGACACACCCTAATACAGTAGTCCAGGCCGGTGTGGCAAGCTGAGATTACAGCCGTGCTGAAATAATTTAACCTAACCTAACTTTCTCAATGGAAGTCTCCGAAAATATTTAGAATAAGGTGTGCAAACCTCACCTGGAAGATGGGCACGTGTGGGATTACACTCTAAACCTTTTTCCAATCAGTTTCTACACCGTTTAGAGCCACTCTCTATAAAACGCCTGTAAGTCATTATACCCCCCAAAAAAGAAGACATCTCGGCTCTATAGTATATGTCTCGTTAATCTCAACAGACATTTTGGTTGGTGTGTCCGTTTTCTCACACGGCTCTTCATTTTAAGTGCGGAGTTTTGGGCATTTTTCGCTCATTACTTAACCAAACATCGTTGTCATCGAGGGGGGCTCGTCGAAGAGCGATATAAATATTGTTTAGAACTAGAGTATCCACAATATTGACAGGTGGATCGCCTCTTGCCTTAATGCCGGGAAAATGTTCATGTTCTCGTGCAGTGGGATTCCCTAACTCTTGGAATTATTTGTCCCTCGGTGTTTGCTAGCTAATTATTAAGCGAGTGGACAAGTAGACATTAAGTGCAGTTAATTAACTTGCTGTAGTTAAGATTTGTGTCTAACTTATACCTGTACTTTTGTATTCGGGATCTGGGATGTTGATGCGCACTAGATTCACCCCCAGTTGTCTAGTCCATCAGCACAACGATGTTGTAGTGGACGTCTCCCCTACAACTGCTTACAACTGCGTAGCGGCGTCACCAAGCTGCTACCGCCTTCCCTAGCAACCAACCAGATGTTACCGTATCTTAGCAACGGAACTAGTCACCGGCGACTTTCTGGGTTTTCCCAACATGATTCATAGAGGACTGGCGGCTGCTGCTGGGTATATAAGCTCTGTCTCTCCATTGAAATTCTTTCTGACCATTCTTCTTGAACAAGCAACACCTCCTCCTCCGCCGCTGCCTGGCTGCCTTCGCTTCTCCTCGCCTGCCTGGCGGTCCTCGCTCCCACCAGCGAGCATGGCGACCCACCAGCTGTCCTTCTCTGAGCTTCCTCACCAACCAACTCTCATTCTGCCCATCTTCCTGAACAAGCAACACCTCCTCCAGCAAGCTCCACGCTGTTAGCATTCATTCAATGAGGAGGCCAGCAACAGGCAACATCTTCTCTAACGAAGCTCCTGCACATCTACCTCCTTCAACACGCTACTCACACAACGTCTTCTACTGAGCAGCTCCTCACCACACGGCACCTCCAGCACCAGACTGTCTATCATATAACTTATATTATATAAGAAAACCACATTAGAGTTTCCTTCCATCCTGAGTGCTAGACAACATAAATATCTCGATACCCCTACAATGGTGACTCCCGGAGATTAGCACTCACACAGGATGGAGGAGACACTGATCACGCTCCCAGACTTCAAGCAGCATAGAAGAATGGCGTATCCACGCAGAAGCAGCTCTGTTACTCTAAGCAGACACCAGCTGCTCTTCCTGCCCCACGCACCACATCCTACCGACCCCAGCACACCCGTCCTGCCTCAGACGCCGACCCCGGCCCAGCAGCAACCCCTGATGCTGCCTCTGTTCCTGCATCCGGACCCCCACACCCCCTCTTTTCTCCCTCAGGTACTCCCTGTTTATGTCCTGCACCCTGCTGCTGTCGTGGACCCAGCTGCTGTCACGAGCCCTAATCCGCATCTGCGGACGCAGCCCCTGCTCCTGACCCAGGCCCACACACACCCCAGCAGGCGCATCTGACGACCCTGTACCTGTCGTGAGGGAAGCACAACATTCATCGCCTCCACACACCCTTTTTCTCCCTTCTCCCACAGATAGTGTGTATCTAGACAGTTGTATTTCAGCGATCGACTCATCACGCCATCGCCGTTGTCTCACATGAGGCATGCACCGCCGGGTCGGCCTCACATGTGCTAAGCAACTCTACAGACAACAAGTCTCCTACACCGCCTGGAGGGAAGGGGGAGTACTGTAGTGGACGTCTCCCCTACAACTGCTTACAACTGCGTAGCGGCGTCACCAGGCTGCTACCGCCTTCCCTAGCAACCAACCAGATGTTACCGTATCTTAGCAACGGAACTAGTCACCGGCGACTTTCTGGGTTTTCCCAACATGATTCATAGAGGACTGGCGGCTGCTGCTGGGTATATAAGCTCTGTCTCTCCATTGAGATTCTTTCTGACCATTCTTCTTGAACAAGCAACACCTCCTCCTCCGCCGCTGCCTGGCTGCCTTCGCTTCTCCTCGCCTGCCTGGCGGTCCTCGCTCCCGCCAGCGAGCATGGCGACCCACCAGCTGTCCTTCTCTGAGCTTCCTCACCAACCAACTCTCATTCTGCCCATCTTCTTGAACAAGCAACACCTCCTCCAGCAAGCTCCACACTGTTAGCATTCATTCAATCAGGAGGCCAGCAACAGGCAACATCTTCTCTAACGAAGCTCCTGCACATATACCTCCTTCAACACGCTACTCACACAACGTCTTCTACTGAGCAGCTCCCCACCACACGGCACCTCCAGCACCAGACTGTCTATCATATAACTTATATTATGTAAGAAAACCACATTAGAGTTTCCTTCCATCCTGAGTGCTAGACAACATAAATATCTCGATACCCCTATAATGTCCTATTCATGCAGTCACTCATCTGGGTCTTCCTGCTTATTTCTCTGAGCTCTGGTGATGAGACAATCTTTTTGTTTAATAAATCATTTGTAACACCAGCCAGTAGCGCGAAGAAACTCATGTAACCAAGTTGTTATCTTAAAAGTATATTAGAATGTACAGTACTATCCCTTCTTTAAATATTATGAATTTTATAACTTATCAAAACAGATTATTCAATCTTTTATGACCTGCAACTCTTCATATGTTTATAGTGGCCAGAATAAAATGTGTTTCCATCACAAGGTCGAGTTTATTTAGAACCTTAGTTCATCAATCGACGTATCTCGAGATTAGGGAACTAGCTTTAGGTTTACCCTGATTATAATACTATGAGATCTAAAATTCACAACGAGGGAAGAAACTGAAAGATTATCAGTGTGAGAAAAATTCCTAACCCTGTTTACTCACCTGACGCGAGTAATGTAAGGAGGCAGGTGACGGTCAGCGCCACCTTCCCCATCATAGTGGAACTCTACAATTCTGTTGATACGGAGAAATTTGCTGTTAATGAAGTCATGAAATATTTTTTAAAATTATTATTTTTTCTATATTAGTATATGATGAATTCCTGAATGGTAGACGACACGAGAGTGAGCTCATAAGACCAGACTTGACCAACACTGGCAATATTCAAATACATTCAAGAGTCCACACATGCTTGGAAACATAGACTGTTTATAGTCTTTGCCTGGAAATTGCCAACAGAGCGTAAAGCGCGTCCACTAGCACCTTTTCCGCCATTAAAAAAAAAAAAAAAATGAGCGCGCCTTGTCACACGCATAGAGAACTATCGCGCCAGTTTGTCCGCGTTTGTCAATGCCATGAACAGGGAAACAAACATCAGAGGTATTTTTGAATATACACATCAATAAAAAATTACATTTAATCAAAACTAAGTAATTTTGAAATAAAAGTTAGTTTTAGTTAGTTTACGTAGCTCAATTGTTATTTTATAAAAAATATCCTCATTATCGAGTATAGATCTTATCTTGACCAAGGAAATAGGCGCAATTTGGCGTAAGCCAACCAGTCGGAAACGATAAGTTTCGCCTGAGCGATACGCTGTAGAAAAATTGATAACTTGTGGAAAAAAAAACCCGACAAAACGTGAAGTTGACAGAAAAAGTGCTAGTGAGTAAGTGTGACTCTGCCTTAACGAATTAATGAACAACCGCCCGATTGTTTAGTGAGCCGACCAGTGGCAAAGAGGTAAGGGAAGTGCCTCAACCCTACACCCGGCGCATAGATGACTGCAGTGGTCCATCTGAAAGCACACATGATTTACATAAATGGTTGTCACCTGTTTACTAATAAAATAGTGCCGGGCTCTGAGCTTTAGCTATATACTGTATGTAACGTTTTTACTATATTAAAGTCGGCTTACAAGAGGTTATATATGACACGGTTCAACTAACAAACTTTGTCACATCATCCTGCACTGTAATTCACTAAACGAGTTCAAGAAATTGCTCCATATTTTAGGATAATTATATCTTTTGCAACAATTGCATTTCTGGCAGCTATGAACGAAATATTCACAAATGTCAGATTACATTTGCTGTGGAAAAGGAAAGTGTCTTAGGAACGCTAAAATTTCGATATTTCTTTTGACACGTCACAAGATCGCGGAGGTATGAATGGGCCTGACTTAATTAAGGAAAGGATTGAAGATAATTGATGATGCAATAAGACCGTTCAGGGTGTAAAATATTGTACTCAACCCAAATGTCATCAAAGTTTGCTGTTAACTGCACTAATTAGCGAGAAGAAACTTTTCAAAACGGTTTACACGCTTATAATTGTTACAGTCGCCTGACGTGTAACCAGGGGACTGGAAGGATGATCAACACAACAACTTTCCTGTCTGACACCTTGGTGCACAATTTGTCTTCCTAAACAATTTACTTCTACGCTATGTACAATATAGTATATGTACAACTTTTGTCCTGAAACTCACAAGATGTACAACTTGATTTTTAAATTCATACTGTGTACAATTTGTGTTCTTTAATCCACACTGTTTGAAACATTTTTTTTTACAATTTGGCCCGCGAGGGGGCTAGTTTATTAGGCACCCCTCTGCATCCTGGGAAGCATGTGGAGTTTATGCTAGCCTTCGTGACTCATGCATTAAGGGCGTAAATGCCTGGCACTGCGTAAAAATGACTTATGGCCATGCGACCTTACCATGAGCTTTGACCTATTTTAACTTCACATAAATTTCATTGCATAGAATCTCAACCATCTTTCTCTCTCGAAATGTGAATTTGTATACGTGGTACACCTTCTGACTCGCCTGCCAAGTTTGATCAGTATTTTTGAGAACCTCGAATGGTGTGGGTTTATTATCGTGTTATGAACTCGTTCAGCAGCTATCTGAAATTTATAGTATACCTTAAAGTTCCATTGTCTTGTTTGCGTGGTGACCATTTACAAAAACTTTGTTGAAGAATTGCCGACGAGAATTATCACGGACAACATTCCATTCATATGTCCATTAGTTAAATTACAGTACTTATTCTTGCGAGTAATAGTTTGGCATATACTCGTATGTACCAGACATGAACTTTATCACCGAAACCAGGTGTTGGTAGCATAGAGGTGTGATATGATAGGCATTTCTGTTAATTTTGTATATAAAATATTTACATTCATAAGTATAGTATTAACGCAATAAATAATGGAATGATTTAGTAGCATAGCTCTTTCTGTACTTTGCTCGTGGCAAGCTTTATTTTGTGTAATTAAACCTTTAACTGTTGAAACGTAGAAGAGATTGTCGGCAGTAGCCTAGCTGCCTATCCTAGGCAGTTCATCGGCCTCATTCCTCCGATACAGTAGTACTGTTTGTCTTGTTGTGGTGGTCGTTGAGCTAATATACTTCGATAGAATCAAGCATCCGGTGTAATATACTGTACTTTACCTAAATGGTGAACTGAGTCAGGTTTGCGTGATGCACTCTCCATTTCGATACCTCATTTTTAACATATGCTTCATTATTCACGAGAAAATATATATTGTTGTGGATTTATGTTATTCATACACGAACTTAGTTTAGGAATGGTGATTGCCGTATGAATACTAAATGAACACTAACAAATCTGATAATATATCGTCTTCGCCATTGTGTATAATGCAGGGGTTTGTTTATAACCTTTTCCACCCTACCCCCCCCCCCTTTCCATCTTTGGCTAAGGACATTTCCCCCTCCCAGTTCTAATAAAAGAAACGTTGAAAATTAATACAGATTTTGTTCGCGATATATTTATATAGCTTATAACAGGATGAATCTTTGATGAAAAGAAAAATTATCATTCTTATGTAATGATAGGTAATATCTAAAATTAGCTAAACAAATCACTTCAAATATCTATGTCAGTTACTATAGTTACTGAGACACTAATAAACAGGTGTACTGCAGTGCCTTCGCCCTTTCCTAGGGAGGTCGAGTGAAATACAGTGGAATTTGGTATGTATGTTTCTAATAAAATTTTTCTGAAACACTGAGACCATTTCTAGTTACACAGTTTTTTTTGTGACGTCATTCCATAATTACCAATTCTAACCCGCAGTCTTCCATCTGTTTAGAAGCGGTTTTATTCATCCAAGTTTCCCCTCATCCCGCCAAGAACTGTTGAACTGTCTTTTGTTCTCAAGTTTTGCATTATTTGCTGCCTATATCTTACGGTAATTTACCTCATCAAACTAACAAATTTGTCTTTGCTTCTGGTAAAATTGAATATATTCCATCTTTATGTACTCTAGTGACGATGATGCCCGTGACGTGTAGATTGCTAAAAATAAACACAATACATATAAATGATAGATGACAGCTTTGGTTCTGATACCAAGTCCTCGTTTTACCCCTTTTGCTTATTAATTACGACGGCATTTTCCGGCTTTCTTGATATTTCATTTAGTTATTACATTTTGCAACTAGTTGCGAAGGAATACAGCGTGGGCTAAAAATGGACAAACTGTCCAAATGCACGCAGACCTCATTATAATGTACAAACAATACATCACTAGTCAGTAGGGAGTGACAGTTTTGCAAAAGTTTTCAAAATCTAATTGCTTAGGTTGGATTATTTGTCTATCGGCCACGCTAATTCCGAATATGTTTGAGTTTTTTACATCATTGCATTAGAAAGTTTGTGGATACTTTTGGGTTTGGCATGAAAAACGCGAAAAAACTGTAAATAATAAAGGGACTGGCAATGTGGCACAACCTGTTAAAATCAAGTTATTGAGGCTCATCTTCAGCTTCCCGTTCTTCGTTTTCTTCCTTTTCTGTTTCTGTTCATTTCCCTTCATCATCATCGTCTCCCTCCGCATCCTCCACAGGTCGTGGACTCTCATTTTCACCCTGATTTCAGAGATAGTGGGGACAGTGGCCTTCCTATACACATCCAGTACCTTCTCAGTCACCTTGTTGGTGGCATCCATATAATCAAAAGCATTTGTTCTTCTCCTTAACCTCTCGTTTTCTGCTTCATAAGCCAGGGCACTTCCAACTTCCTTGTTCAGAGGCAACTTGTTAGATGGCAGAGGCATCCGAACCCCGAACACCTTATCGTTACCCTGGCGCAGCTGAGTGTTGCTAATCTTAGGACGACCCATCTTGGTGGCGGCCCTTTGAACTAACTGCAAAACAACACAGAAAAAACAACTTTCAGCACTTCAATATCACCACCTATTGAACAATATTTTATTCAAAAGTACGGACTGAGATTTTGTCCTTAACTGTCCAAGTCAAGCTACTTGGGCTGAATTCGTTGATCAGTCCTTGGACGAATATTACCAACGGGGTGAATAGATTCCGTGGAATAAATTCAGGGCATTCCCGTCCAGGGAGCCTCAACAAACTCTGTAAATATTGCCATTGGCCTGCCATTGGCACATATACGGAGTTTGGTAATGTTCCATGAGCGGGAATGTCCTGAATTCATTCCACGGAATCTATCCACGCCGTTGGTAATATTGGGCCCTGGTTTTCGAAATATACGTATGTGGTGACTTGCAGCAAAAATATCGGCATAATTTGTAGCGCATTGAGTTGTAAAACAATAGCATATTATGAACCAGTGTACACAGTAGTCGAATAATCCAATTCAATAACTTGATTTTAACAGGTTGTGCCACATTGCCAGTCCCTTTATTATTTACAGTTTTTTCGCGTTTTTCATGCCAAACCCAAAAGTATCCACAAACCTTCTAATGCAGTGATGTAAAAAACTCAAACATATTCGGAATTAGCGTGGCCGATAGACAAATAATCCAACCCAAGCAATTAGATTTTGAAAACTTTTGCAAAACTGTCACTCCCTACTAGTCAGGAATCAACCCGGGATCTCCCTGTGGGAGAAGGGAGCTCTCTCACGGCGCGAGACTATCAATGTGTCTCATAAGTTCAAATTTAATGCACAAGGAGCTTAATAAACGAACATTACACTTTCTAGCTGGATTCTGTAAAATGCTACTGCGACCATATACGTGACTCAGGCTAACCCTGGTGAAGGCTCCTGTTGCGTAATAAGACGAAGGAGCAGACTTTGTGTGAAAAACAGCAAAGCTTAGATTGGCTTTTGCAGTGCTCGTGAGGTGGTAGCGCTTCCTGTTCCCACATGTAGGCAGTGGCGTAGCGTGGCCTTTTTACAAAGAGGGCAAAAGGGTTATACATTTTCGATTGGCCAGAACAGTGATTTACATAATGTAAACATATATTAAGAAATAAAACAATAAATATCCCAGCACTTCTAATAAGGATGTCCGCTTAAAATAATTGATGAGGGTCAACTGAATGTATCTGAATAGTTGACAAGACAGCAGAGGACTCGGCCATTGACTGACTGGAATATGGTCTCTCTCTGGCTTATCTTACCGTAATAATAAAGAAGCCGCAGATAAGAAAAAACCAGTGTGGTACAATTTACTACCTACTGGACTGGAACACTCGTGAACCACTCCTACCCCACCTGCCACTTGTGTTGTTCAGCCTCGTAACAAAAGATGCTGCACCCTACAATAGTGACATGTTACCAGCTACAGAGACTGGAATGTCGGTAAAATCCTTTGTAATCAAACAAATTCGGTAACTTCTCCGTGACCTATTTGTGATCAAACCACTACGTGACAAACAACAAGAGGGCAGACGAACACGGCAGCTACGCCCTCGTATGTGGAGTCAATGATGGTTAGCATGTGAGATAATTATAAAGTCAATAACATCATGAAGAGAGATCTAACAACTACTGTACCTGCTACCCAGCACATAGGGACCACAGGGCTATATATGTATTATATATATATATATATATATATATATATATATATATATATATATATATATATATATATGTATATGTATATGTATATGTATATATATATATATAATATATATATATATATATATATATATGTATATGTATATATATATATATATATATATATATATATATATATATATATATATATATAGCCCTGTGGTCCCTATATATATATATATATATATATATATATATATATATATATATATAGCCCTGTGGTCCCTATATATATATATATATATATATATATATATATATATATATATATATATATATATATATATATATATATATATATATATATATATATATATATATAGTGTATCTGGAGAGAGGAGGGCAGCAAGCTCAGGGGAAAACCAGAAGGAACCTAAGCCACGAATATCGCATTGTCCAATAGGATCAGAGACTTTGGGAGCCTGGGGCACCATGGCCCTGAAGTTCCTGAATGAGTTGGTTTTCAGACATTAAAACTACTGAAGACTCTAGACTAGAGCATCAAGTTACTTGTTCCATAGGCTCAGCCTAGTGATCCAGAGAATGTTTGCAGCAGTGTAAGAGAAGTCGTCCCTCACCCGAGGAGTTCGAGGGAATCTTCAAAATGTGATGTTTGAGCGTGTGTGTAAATTATGAACAATATAAATGTTATAAAATATATATACATGTCTACATAATATGCACATGTATGTGCTTAATCATATTCATTCACTGTAATTCTGTATGAATATAAACAGCTGCATACAGTAAATTGGAAGTTCATCAGAGGCACAGGTTTATTGATGGAACTTAATATACTGTACGCGACTGTATTTTGTAATACAGTATGTCTGTACATTATTGTAAATGCTCATCTTAATTAACGAAAAGTGAACGCTAGTCTTCAACACGACATAAAATAAACAACATCAATCAAGTCTTATTAATATTTCCATCATATCTTGTTTAGCTTACACAAAAAAGTTCATCAGTGTTGAGTATACCGTGAGAGTTAAAAAGCTTCTACATTGATCGCGGAGGGAGTGATAGTGCTGCCGGGGTTAGCAAGCGCACATTATCAAAGTAGTTTGTGCCCGGTAAACAGTGAAGCATGTTCAAAGTTACTAGTGCAAATAAAACGCAACATGAAGCGATAAAAGGTGCTTCAATATATAAATTTGGCTGTAATATGAGCAAAGTTTGGACGTGGCAGCACACTGAAGATTCAACGACAACTTTGCAAAATATATACTGTATACAGCACTACACTGAAGTCGTGTCTTAAGAGATTTATGGACGTAGAAATTACTATTTTCTTCTCTGTCTTGTTCACTCACTTTCTCCTTCCATTGTTCTTACTTTCACTCTCTCCTATTGCATTACTCTAAGCCTTAGATTAATATACAATAGAAGATAGAGAGAATTCGAGTAAAAACAAAGGAAGGATAAAAAGAATGAACATGACAGAGAAAAATAAGTTGTTCTAGCCTAGTCTCGACGCTTGCTAAGATTCTTTCACTTCTGGATCGGGTATGTAAGTTTCACAATTGTTCCTATGGTGGAAATTCCTCGCAACAGAAATTTAACTGAGGTACATAATAATATGCAAAAGATTCTGTATCTTAAATAATTGGAGTTAATTGAACGTTTCTAATTAAGGTAAAGCCTCAGGATAATTAATATACTAATTTTTGGATGTTATTTTTGTCGGCCAATTATGTGCGTACTGTAATTAAATTATTATTTTTTTCAATCTAGACCCAGTTTATCAAAGATTCTTATGATTCATTCCATCGTCATGGGATAACATGAGTTACAGTACAAAAACAATGTCATTTGTCCGTCATAAGTGTGTCATTGTTGAACTGAGCCGTTGGATAAATTCTCAAAAATTCAGATAGGGAGAAATTTTGACGTATATGAGCTTATTAGAATTCGTCCCATAAAAGTATTAACACGTGATTAAATGCATCACTTCGTTACTCCCGTCTGTCCGTCCTTCTTACGCCTATACAGAGTTGTAGGACTCAGTATTGTTATTTGTTGGTGGACTCCCCAGTAATTTTTGCTAAACCAGCTAAGAACTTAGAATTAAGTTGTTGAGGCGGGAATGGTAACTCATAGAAACTATGTACTTAAATGTAACTGTATTTCTGTTTATGTTGTATAAATTAAAGAAAACCTGTGAGGTTTATGTTGAATATTTTATGTACTCTACTAGAATATGTATACGAGTTCTTGAAAATTATTCAGCAACTTTTTCTTCACAATTGATCTTCCTGGATCCTAGTGCACACACACACACCAAAGGTTGGGGAACTTTCTTAATAGGTAACTGAATACTGGAAAATCCTTGTCCATTGCCCTGACCAGTTGTTTGACGAGTCGAAGCTAGTAACGAGACTAACCTTCAAGGACGACAAACCATCCATTCTTGACCCATCCACCCTTAGCTGTCCTGTCCCGGCTGGCCATTACACATTACAACACAGGGGTTCACAGGCGACGTAAAATAGTTTTACCTGTCCTCAAGCAATGCAAAATCCCATGGTGACAGGGATCCATATTAAAGACTCCTCAGGCCTAAACTAACCGGCTTCGTCAGTCGTTCTCAGTCTCGCGGAGAGATCTTGTCCTTTTCTTCATGTCGAGTGTTAAGCTCTATTAAAACAGGTAAGTGGTGTTGCTTAATGGGTAACATACACATTTTTCCCTTTATTTTGTGTGATTCAGTTGTGTGTTTTTTTATTTTTTGTGTAGGGTTGTTGTTTGATTTCTTTACTGGCCGTCAACACCTGGATTATTACGGCCCATGTGTAGGGATGGTTGGTTGATTTCTGTAATTTTCTGGCCATCAACAACGATGGTCATTACTGCCGTAGTCTTGTTAATTTTGTCCTTCCGTTTGTTCTTTTGAGTTTTCTGCACATTCCACTT
Source organism: Homarus gammarus (assembly GCA_958450375.1). NCBI lineage: Eukaryota > Metazoa > Arthropoda > Malacostraca > Decapoda > Nephropidae > Homarus > Homarus gammarus. The sequence goes on along the minus strand of CAUDMG010002874.1, from coordinate 1,304,214 downwards.
TTCGTCTGGCTCTTGTTGTACTTCTTCTTGATCTTGTCGTTCTGGGGGTCCTTTCTAGCTTGGTTTCCTCAATTGGAGGAGCGCATCCTACACTCTGACACTCCCGGTCGGAGGATGAATGAAGACCGCCACATTCTGCGCATTTCTTTTCCTCAGTCTTGCAGTTGTTGCTCTGGTGTCTAGAAGACGCGCACCTGTAGCACACGTCCTCTGGGGCCATGCACTTCTTGGGTGGGTGATCGCACCGCTGACACTCAAAGCATCTGGCCGATCGTGGTACAATACGTTGAGTTTCACTGGAACGGTGTTCCATCCCAGTGTAATCTTGTCAGGGAGTTTGTGCAGAAATCCGGCCACGGCGTAGGTAGATTCCCGTCAGGTCTTGTAAGGTTCTGTTCGACGACGAGTTTATTTCCTAGTAGTTCTTGTAGTTCGGTCTTCTCCATATGTTTTATGTCGGCATGGGAGATAACTCTCCTACACTTAGCTGTCATCAAAATGAGCGACCACCTTAATGGGGGCTTCATTAAAGACTTTGACGTCCTTAAGTAGCTTACTTTTTCCCCAGTCACCGAAGGTAACCATGAGACCACCATTTTCTCTAGGGACGACCTTAGTTACCCTCTCGATCTCTGAAGAAGTGAAGAATTTCTTCAGGACGAGAAGGTTTAACTTCTCGGGGGGAGGGTGGAGGATACAACCTAACCACCTTCACAAGGTTTCAGTCATATTTGCATGGCTGTTCTCGGTTCGTCAACTTGCTACTCTGGACTGGGTGTATTGAATGTATCGGGATTTATTATGTTTAATGCACTGTTCATATATGTTTGGTTAACTACCTACCATGTGTGTGTGTATATGTTAATATGATTCTATACAAAACGTAATCTTACATTTCTCTATCCCTATTACTAAATTTTTAATTCAAAGATTTATGCTGGCTTGATATAAAAAATAAACATTAATTAAGCCTCACACGAAGCTATTGGAACTTGCTAATTTGCAATGGCATAGATTGAGAGATTTTCCTACTACAAAAAAGTTCTTAAGTTATCCAAAGCCCAGAGACAATAGTCAATGAAACCCATGAAACCCCAAATTCAGGCAAAGTTTTCAATCACGTAACAATATGAATAAACACTATGTGTCAGAAATTACTCCGTGTTGTGTAGAATGTTATTCCTGTGTCCCCGTCTCGCTTACCCTTAGTTATATTCAAGAGTTAAGATGTTAGACGTTAAGTGCATAGCCATTCTTGGTTTACTGTAAGTTTAGTTCGTAAGTCATTGTTGTTAAGTTAATAATAAATACGTTAAGTTTATCTTCTTGATTTGCTCTCTCGGTGTCATGATAATTTACATTGGAGACAAATTGAATCAGCAGCCCAGCTAAGTTGGTTGGTCAATCCTTATTTCATAAGTCTTATGCTTAACTGGAAAAAAAATTCGGAGTAAGTCTACTGACTTTGTTTGGTTTTACGCACTATGACTTGGGGTACAATATTTGGTATTCTTTATATTAAACCAATCCCAAGACGAACCCATTTTCAAAGTAACTTCACAAATGAATCCAGGCCGTAAATACCTTTCATAAATCAGGTGGTGTATTCCTGAGACATAAATAAAGATAAATTACTAAATGACCAAATTGTCAATTCTCTTGAATAAAGACGAAAGCTAAGGTACTCCATTGTTTCCCTTTTCCCTGTGTGATTTTATCAAGATTTATCTTATCCACGTTTCCATTGTGGATCTACATGATATATATATATATATATATATATATATATATATATATATATATATATATATATATATATATATATATATATATATATATATATACACACGCACACAACAAGTTATCTTGTTCGGTTGGAACGCGTGAGTGAGGTAGCGTGGTTTGAAGAAAAAGTTTTGCATCAATACATTGAGAACATACTGTACTAAGTGTTTGGTGGTGCATTAATCAGCCTTTTTTTTAAGAAAAAAGATCACGTACATTTACTTTTAATGCCTCTTCACAAATTGTTATTATACTATGTTATTAAAGTCTATGAAATATAGTACTGATAATAATTAGTCTATTATAATTATGTTACAGACGGCTTACTTTTTCACTGTTAATTAAGTGAAAAGAGCAAAAAGAAAAGTTTACAGGATTGTTTTATTATACAGTATGTGTAGTGGCCATGGTCGCCATCCCTGATCTTATAAAAACACCTTGAACGATCCTCGCATGTCGGAAGCGAAGCAGATATGAAAGCTAAGAGGACTTGATTCACAACTAACTATTTCCAAAACCATTTCTCACGATATTTAATATCACTAAAACAAAACAAAAATTGAACTCCATAAAAATTCAACATATACTAAAACCTCGTGGACGTTTGGCTGAATACCTGTAGTCATCAACGTCGGTTTGTTTGCCTGTCACCTGCCTGTAATAAAATTGGTCGCACAATTGATCGTTACTAAGTGTTTGTTGAGGTGTTTCACAGCACGACACTACCCTCACCACACGCACCTTCCCGCCCTCCACCCTTACCTCTCCGTCCTCCTTCACCACCCCCTCTTCTTCCTCCATCACCTCCTCGTCCTCCTCCATTATTCCCGTAAGAAGGGGAGTTATAAAGGGAGATTAAAAGGAATGCGAGGAGTGGAGGTAAAAGTGGAAGTAAAGAGTGGAGGATAAGAGGAATATTAAGCACGGATAATCGTCCCCTTCCGCCTTAAAACGCTTCTGACTTTGGACAAAAAGGGGTAACATTTTGTTTTTGTTATTATAAATGGAAATATCTTCATATTCTATCAAATTTTCTGTTTTCATGTAATATTTTATTGATTAAAACTAAGCTACAATTGAATTAGGCTAGGTTAGTAATGGTGCTATTCATTTATATGGAAATCATTGCAAATAATTTATGCATAGTATCAAATTAAAAAGTTAGTGTTTAAAAATAATAATAATAAGAACGGAGCAGAGCCAATAGAACTCATGGTGTCCATAACAACACTATAATCCTAATAAATGGTAGATACAATGACAACCAATTGCTTTTAAATGCATATAATAATGGGCGGGTCAGCTCCCACACGATCTGTCGAAAGTCATGCGACTCTTGGCCAACCACAAGAGGAACTCAGTCTCATGACATCCGTACATAGGGATTATGTTATCCCGTGTCTTATTACCTTGGCCCGAAAAAATCTGTCGGACGCATGATTGTCCCGCATTTGAGAAGTCCAATACACAAAGTAAAACAACATTAAATACATTAATATTTGACGGGTTAAGTCGTTTTGTAATGAGTGAGGTCGTGATTTTAATCGTATTAAGGAAGTCATAATTTATGTTGCCACCATTCATATCAGTTTTGTTGAGGGTGAGCTTAGATTTAGAGCCACGAATACTCTCAACTTTTACTTTTTACTTTTATCCCCTTCACCACTGATCGGCTCGTTAGCCGCTTGGGCGACCGGTCACGTCTGTTACGCACTGTTGGCAAGTACTGGGCATGCACTGGCTCCTGAATGTACCTGAACCTACTCCAGTGCTTGTCAAGTTTGGTCTTGAAAGAGCTCATACTCGGTGCCGTCACGACACTCTTGCAGATTGTTCCAAGAGTTAGCAATTCTCACTCCAAAAAATTTACCCCTCACAGTTTTCTGGGCATGCGGCTTCTTCAACCTTGAGCTGTGACCCCTTGTGGGGCGAGCGTCCGCCAGCTCCAGGTAAGGGCACTCTACTGAGAAGTGCCCCTTGAGATGCTTATGAACCTCAATTGGTCTCCCCTTGCCCGTCTGTAAGATAAGCTAGGAAATTTCAGGCGCTCTAATCTCCCAGGGTAGCTGAAGTGCCGTAGTGCTGGCACCTTTGGACATTTTCAATCAACTGACAGTCCCTAGCATATGTCGGGGACCAGACGGGGTGACAGTACTCCAGGCGGAGTAATTTAGTTGCTTGATTTACCTTCTTCTCGCAATGGCCCGAGAACTTCAGCTCATTGTCAACATACACACATTCAGTCTCAATTAATGCAGTTGGTAAAGTCCCAGGTGCATCCTCTTGCTCTTCCTGACATTGAATCTTAGCAGCCATTTCTTCGACCATTCTGCAGCTCTTCACAGTAGGCTTCGTTCTTAATTTCCCGAAATAACTTGGCATCCTCCACAAACATTTGTATGGAGGAATGTACAGCGTTAGGCGTGTCATTTATGAAGCAAACAGACAACAGCGGGCCCAATATACTGTCCTGTGGTAACCCGCTTGTGACGGGTACACATGATGATTTCGTGCCAATAATCACAACACACATTGCTTGCGGTCATGTAGAAAGTCTCCGACCCACGCTAGGATATTTCCCCGAATCCCGTACCCTTCCAGTTTAATTTTCAGCCTTTCATGGGGGTTCACTGTCGAAAGCCTTGGCAAAATCTAGGTATATATTGTCGATATTACCACCCTGTTCCAGAATTTGGGTCCAAGACAAAGTATAGTCGAGCTCACTGACACCCCTCTCACCATCTCTCTTTCTCTATGTTGGGCCTCTATTAACTCTGTTAAGATCAAACCAGTATGTGTTAAAGTGGCTTAGAAAAGGGAAGCAATAGACATGAATTCAGTTTCTAAAAAAATAAGAGATTAGGGTTCTTTACTCATTTCTGTCTGGAATGTGTCAGCACCATCAATAGGTTCTCGCACTTTATTATTCAATAGTCGGATTTGCTTCATTCAGAAAACTGTTGTATATTTCGGCGCAGCCAGCTGGTACATAGTAGAATACTGTTCTCGTTCAGTATAATATATCTATATTGCAGAACCATTTTCACGGTACTTTCGCGCTGTCTGCACATGCAGCATAGGCGGATCCAGAAGGGGGCCAGGGAGTCAAGGCCCCCTTAGACAAAATCTGGGGACCTCCCTTGAAGGTTTTGAGATCCCTTGTAATGTTTAGACTAGTGCAGTTTGGTACAAGTCTGCATCACTTACACTTACAAGGTTGGAAATATTACACCTTCAACCTTAGAATAAGTCCTAATGTCCAATGCATATGGCCTCAAACTGAACTTGCCATTGCCAGTGGTGGTTCAGATTTTGTGCACTTTAAGCCCTGCTGTTCACGTAACAAAGCAGCAAGGTGGGCGACCACTTCACGTACCTTCTCACGAGAACGTTGTGGCGTGTAAGCGTGTGGTGGCTACCTGCAGCTGACGTCCGTGTTGTACAAGAGTTAAGCTCCGTGTGCCTCGGTACATTCCAGCTGGCCAGGTCAGTGGTGCGCAGCTCATAATAACAAAGACTGCCACCAGATCACTTAATTCATGAAATAAAAGGTGTCTCAGATTTCAGTATATATACCCGGATTTTTTTAATTACAACGACTATCTTAACTTTGGTGTTTACTTCACCCACCAACACCCTAGCTCCCCCCTCCCCCCCACCCACCAACACCCTACCCACCCACCCCCTCACCACCATCCCCACTTTGATTCGAACACATTTACCGCTAAATGAACATGGAAGATAATGGTTATAGATTTTCGCACCAGTAGACCACAAGCAGACCCTGTAGCTGTCTAAGATTACTATTGATTTGTGTGTGTGTGATATGGGCAAGTTTCTTTACACCATTTGCCTCTGTCTAACCAGCAGTAATTGGGGACCTGGGTATTTATCGATTTGCAGATCGTATTCTGGGGTAATGGTTAGCCAGTGCAGTTGGCGAGTTGTCCGGTCTTCTCGAACTATTCCTTGACACTGGGTCATGCAACTCGTTAACTTAGGGTGTGGTTGTTGTGTTGGCGACAGTTTCTACACCCAGAGAAATTCATGCCTAGGTAGCCCTTGGACCAGCCATCCTCGTTATACGAAGGACAACCAATATTATTTAAAGGATAAATCGAATTTCAGACACAGGTGTTTTGCAGACTGAAGTTTGTCGAGGAGACCGTCCTGTTAGCTTTAGCCTGGGAAAGAGACCGCCTATTAGTTATTTTTGTTTAGTCGGTAAGAAGTCTAGTTAACGTTAATAGGTGAGGAAACCTTGTTGTTAACCTAACCTAACCTGACCTACTTAATCTAACTTAGAAAACATTGTCTATCCAACCTTCTTAACCTAGCCTTACCAAACCTAACCACCTAATGTAACCTGTCTCAACCTAACCTAAACTAACTACTTACCCTAACCTAACCATACCTAACCATACCTACCCCAGCCTAGCCAAAGTGACCTCCTACTCTCTGTTTAACAATTATAACCTCACTGAAGCCGAACCAGAACTGAGCAAACCTTGGAGTACCTCAGTGTGGCTTCTTTCTTAAAAGAAAAAAAATAAATTACCCTGACGCGATCTCTCTCTCTCTCTCTCTCTCAAGGGATGTGGGACGTGATTAACTTAGTTTTAACGTGAGTTGGGTAATTTGTTAAAGATTAAGCAAGTTAAAAAGTAAGTGGTCATTGTCCGGCTGTAATTCAGATGACTATTTTAGACTGGCATGTAATAAACGAAATTTTGCCGGTTGCTTTAGTGATGTTATTACAAGCCGACTGCCATAGGGTATGGCCGGTGAAGAGATTGAAATTAACGGAGGTATTCAAATTACTGTATCGTAAAGCGTTCGTCAGTGTAATAAAGTGTATGTACGTGTCATGAAGGTTTTGCAAACGCCACAAAGTATTCATAAGTGTCTCAAAGTGGTCTTAAGTTTCAACAGTTTTCGTAAGTGTTGTGTTGACATGTATCATAACGTGTTCGTAAGTAAACGTAAAGTGTTTATAAGTGTTTCATGAAGTAATATAAGCGATGTGAAGTGTTTGTCATGAAGATTTAAAAGTGTCACAAAGTAATTGTGCGTGCCAAAACACCCATACGTGTCTTAAGAGTGGTATACAGTGTCGTACAGTGGCATAAGGTGTTAAAATGCCACAAAGTGTCACTGTATGTCATAATTGTTCATGTAATATCCAAAGATTTTATAAAGTGATTTTAAGTCCCAGAAGGTCTCTTAGCGTCATTATGTTTAGTAAGTGTCGTAAGTGTTGAATAATGAAGTGTCCTAAAGTGTCATGAAGTGTCAGATTAGTCTAAAGTGTCATGAAGTGTCAAATTATTCTAAAGTGTCATGAAGTGTTTTAATGTGCCAATGCGCTAAAGTGCCGTAAAAAGAATATGATTTCATAGTGTCATGAAGTGGCATAAAGTGTCATAAAGTATCGAATAGTTATCACGTGTCCAAGCAACATAGTGTTATATAGTATCGAAAAGTGTCGTACGGTACTGTGAAGTTTTTCAGTGTCAAAGTGCCATGACATCTTTAAAATTTCATAAAGTGTCATAACGTGTCATTAATGATAAAAAGTGTTGCAAAGTATCTTGAACAATCGCAAAGTGTAAAGTGTATCATGGAGTATAGCAAGGTGTTGTCAAGTGCCACGAGGTATCATAAAGTGTCAAGATGGTGCCAGGTGATGACCTTTCTCTGCGCCAGGGCTTCCGCTACCACCAGCACAAGGTAACTACTACTGTACTAATACTGTTCTGTATTACTGTCCTGTTTTGACATATTGAACAAGTTCTCTTAGTCATCCATTTAGCATAAATTAATGCTTTAGATCATTGGTTCTGCCGTAGTTGTTCCTGTAAGTTTAATGTGAATAATCATAAAGGTGTTTGTGTGTGGAATAGACAGCAGGTAATCTCAACTGGATTTTTTATTTTATTTTTCCAGGTAAGTGTGAGTTAAAACAGCTCTTCGAGGGACATAAACACACTATATCTCAGGTACGTCAAAATTATCATATTCATTGATTATCGTTTTATTCATCAGCTAAGTCTGGAGTCCTTCGCATTCCACAACAGTTTTAAAAGGAATGTTTCACTTTTCCCTTCCACCTTTTATGAAATCGGTGTCCCTCCTTTATCAGCGAGTAAACGTGACGCCCCTAATTGTTCCCGCGGACGTCTGACCCACTCCTTATCCTTATACCGTCTTTGTGGTCGCCTGTGGTCCGGTCATTGTCTATATGAAAGCCTCTCTCTTCCCTTCCCTCACTCCGTTTATGAGGATATCGGAGTACTCCCCTTCCCACCTTCTTTCCTTTAAAGCCTCACCTCTCCCATGCAAGTGGGTACAGTGATCACACTCGCCTGTTTTAGATTCATCTGTATCTCTCCAGGAAAATTCTTGCTACACCGAGATAAAGTGACCCTCACAATGCTGCTGCAGTGCAGTATTAGCTAATTGACTTCGTGTTTTGGAGGAATCATGTCCTCTCTATTAGTTGTTGATTCATCACACTGGTCCCAGCCATAGTTGGTAACAATCTAACCTAATCACTGGGATTGGAGCTTAGAAGTAATGGGTCCCAATGTCGGTAAGTAATAATGTCAGTGGATCCCAGTTTTAATGGGCTCCAACCGTAATGCCGCACTGGCGATTAGGATTAAGGCCTTTTTGGGGAGAGAGCCATTTGATCTTGAAATTTTCATTGTTGACCCTGTAACAGCTCATCATCAGAGACCAATGTTTTTGGTGAGTTGGGGCTCTCCTCCCATTTTAGAGGTGTAGGAGCATCCTCAGTCCTCACACTCATGCCCCAGGAACGTCTTCACACCTCAGGTGTATTAGACTCGTTTTTCAAGAACAAAGTATTCTTCGATGAAAATTTTAGGGAGGCCACGTTTACCTAAGTTTGCATAAGACAACATTTTTTCTAAGTTTTATGAAAACAGAAAGTCATTCGTTTTTACTATATTGTGAGCGGCGTTTCTTGTTGACTGACGGTAATTTTCTTTCCCTCGATATTCTTCCCAGACCAAAAGATCAAGGACATGTTATTGTAATGATGCTGTCTGTCCATGCGTCCGTCCGTCAGTAATAGATCTCGTATCCACTCGATAACTCGCCACAGACGCGATGTTCTTTGTAAAGTTCGAGTTGGTTATTGAATACGTATACTTGGTTAATTAAGGCGTATAATATATACAAGGGAAGAAATACGAAGTGAATGTTGGAAATTACAATCAGATCAGACTTGTACGAGGGGCTGTTAACCATCTACTAATTTCACCATTTTTTTTTACAGTAAATTGGTTTTATCCTAAATTTTGTAGGAGACACTGTAGAAAATACTGATTAGGGATCTATAAAGAGAACAAGTGGTAATTAATATTGTCAGTGTCAATTTTGGATGCTGTTTTCAGTATTTTTCTGTAAATCTACCCATTCAACTATTTAAATACGTTAGTTCCCACATTCAAAGATATAGTACTCTCGTTCCGCATTAAATCTCCAAGTCTAATTCCCTGCCATTATTGCAGTTTTTTCCTGCCTCATCTTATTTCATCCTTGTCTCATCCTATCTAATATCTTCCTCATCCTATCCCTTACCCGCCTTATTATATTCCCTACCTGAGATACCTCATCTTATTTACCTAATTTACTCCCCTACTCCCTTCTCTTTCTGCCTCATCCTATTCCTGCCTGTGTCATCCTGTTTCCTACTTACCTCATCGTTTTTATTTTTACTTCTGCATTGCTTCATTTTCTCTGCCTCATCCTCTCCCCTTTAATCTACATCCTTCTACGTCCTATGCCTCCCATGTGTCAATGATGAGGAGTCTGTGCAATTTATTTTGTCACTGACTTCTTCTCAAACCTCCCCTACCTAAACGTAAGTGGTGCGGCGGCCGAGTAGATATAGTTCTTACCTTCTGTCCTGCAGGTCTATGGGAACCACTAATCGACTCCGCTGTAAATAGGTTCTTAGCTTTACAGTTGAAAATAGTGAAGGCAATCAAGCGTAGTACATTCCTTATGTACCGAAGGCTTAGGATATATCATTTAACTTACTATAGCCGTTCGGACGGCTGGACTGTTCTTTGTAATGAGCTTTATTGTTCAGTGTTTGCTACAGGAGGAAACTGAAGTACCCGGAGAAAACCTGTGATGATTGGTTGGGTCACACTGAATTAAGCTTGAAAAAGAGAGCATTTGGATAAAAATAATTTGCTTCATGCATTTATTTCCATTAAACATAACCCGGAACAATAAGTGCAACTTTAATGTGATACAAGGAAAAAAATTACACAGAAAATAAAACCCAGCTATGAAATTTTGCGACAGACTGTAGGTTGTTGTTTTTGTTGATTTCCAGCTTTGATGATAAAAAACCCCACACCTACTTTAATGATCTAAATACTGGTTTATTTTGTTTTATCTATAATTTTTATTTATATGTTAAGGTTGATAGGTTAACTGTTCTATAGGTCCTTTTTATTAGTTGGGGTTTGAACACTGGCATCGTATCAAATGAAAATCATTGCACCAAAACATTGACAGACTCGTACAGTTCGTCATATGCAGATGTACTTGAACACTGCAGATGTTGTATGCGGAGACAAGTCCTAAAATTAAAGTACGTGCCTCCATAAAAGTTTGTGGGGGTCTCCGTGTGTGTGGGGGCGAAGCCCATCCCCACCCCTTTCTGGACGACAGGTCTCTGGGCACGGGACAACGCACACACGAACATACATGGTGAAACTGTTGGAACTGTGTGTGTTCAATTAAGACCTGTTTGACAGGAATATTTGTCCATGCAAATATTGTGTTGTCATATAATGTTTACACATTTGCATTTGTGTGACAGCATATAAGGGTAAAAATTGGCATGGATAATATGACCACAGTCCTCTGTTACCTGAACCATGAGACGCTTCGATATGTGAAGACGAAGCAATACAATAGAGGGGGAGTGGAGGAGTGTGTTTCCTCCAGTAGACTGTTGCCTTTGATTCGGACTGTTCCACTACGACGTTGGCCAACCGCTTCACTGCTCATTGTTTCGAGTCTTCGTCTACATCGAATGTTTTATTACCTATTATTCAGAATGGATTTGCGTAGGATATATAGAGGAATATATGAAGAAGATTATTATGCTATATATATATATATATATATAATCAACGACCTCACCAGCAAGGAATCGAACCCTCGACCTACTGGGTGTGACTAGGGAACGCTTACCGGCTAGGCCACAAGGACACTAAAAGCAGTTCTAGACTCTGCTATATTTCACACAAAGCCTGTTCATCGAGCTGATGGCGCCGTGAACCTCATTGGGAAACTGCCCGTGCCTCGTATGTGGTGTCAGTAGCATTTTACCGAATCCAGCTGGTATGAAACGCGAGGTACATATATATACTTCATTTTTTAGTCCATTTAACACGCGGACTTTGAACATATAATCAACGACCTCACCAGCAAGGAATCGAACCCTCGACCTACTGGGTGTGACTAGGGAACGCTTACCGGCTAGGCCACAAGGACACTAAAAGCAGTTCTAGACTCTGCTATATTTCACACAAAGCCTGTTCATCGAGCTGATGGCGCCGTGAACCTCATTGGGAAACTGCCTGTGCCTCGTATGTGGTGTCAGTAGCATTTTACCGAATCCAGCTGGTATGAAACGCGAGGTACATATATATACTTCCTTGCTGGTGAGGTCGTTGATTATATGTTCAAAGTCCGCGTGTTAAATGGACTAAAAAATGAAGTATATATATATATATATATGCTGATAACCACCAGGAAAGAAGAAAACACGACGTTCCCAAGCGCTTTCGTGTAATTCACCCCTGAAGATGTGAATTACACGAAAGCGCTTGGGAACTTCGTGTTTTCTTCTTTCCTGGTGGTTATCAGCATATACCTAGATCACGCGCACCTACAGTGATTTACTTGCATATATATATATATATATATATATATATATATATATATATATATATATATATATATATATATGCGTGTGTATATGCTGAGTATGATCGTCAAACATTGTGGGGAAACAAACGTCGACTTGGTATAAACTGGAGGTTGGTTAGTATCTTCCCAGACAAAGGCTTCTTCCTGGTCCCGGTCTGTCAGTCCAAGGAACGTTTGTGTCTTCCCGTAAAGTCCTGTCGGCAACTGAGTTATTAGTGGAGCTGGAATACCTATTAGTGAACGAGGCGAAAGTTGTGATAATAGGTGACGTCTGGGTATAACACCAACCATGCTGGTACTGCTGTAGTGGTAACCCCGTTGGTGGTGGAGGAGCGTTATGAAGGTGACAAGTAATGTTAAATATATCTATTGACTTTATACTCTTGGGGATGCAGCTCAAGCAGTAGAGCGCTCGTATGTATGCGAGAGGTACGGGGAGCGTTACCCCACATCCCTGTCTTTATTATTTTTTCTGTCGTTCACTAAGTAACATTCCGTAGTGGCAGTCACCGCAAAGAAGGCACTACGGCTCTGCCAGCTCATAGTAGTGACCTTTATCTCCGTTGTGTGTCGTTTTATGTAATTTATCTGAGAGTTCATTACGCAGTGAGTCAAACATGTTGTGAACAAGACTTACGTGAACTAGAAGGCGAACTATATTTACTGAAAAACACACGTTTAGATCTCGTTCGCTTTATAAACATTATATACATTAATAGTGCAAATTTAGTGGGTTCAGGTGTGTCCTTTAATTAATATACATAAGAGGAGAGTGTGAAGAGGATCTGTGACTGTCATTACGGCTAATATCTTCATTATGACCTTTCGTGACGAGCAGAAATTACACGTTAATCTAGATCATGAAAGTTACCTGCTGCAGACTGTCACGTGATAAAGACAGGTACATAGAGTAAATAATTTAAATCAGGAATAATGAGATAAGTAATTATTGAAAGAATACTAAACAGGTTAACATTAGTCACACACACACACACACACACACACACACACACACACACACACACAAGATAAACGACAAGTCTTATAAACCCAGATCATTATTTCTCACCTGAAGCAGTTTGATCCTGTTCCCTGTTATCGATGGAGGCTGGATAAGCTCCCCAGGTCAAGCACTCTGCCTTTCCTACCTCGTAATTTCTTTCCTTGGTAGTGACCTTGAAGCAGGAGCTTTGAGAGAGCAACCACCCATCCTGACACCCAAGAATCCGAAGAGTTGTAGTGGTATTAGTGGTTAGTGGTGTGGTAGCGGTAGTTGTTGGTATGATAGTGGTGGTCCTGGTAGTTGGCATGATAGTGGTAATCGTGGTAGTTGGCATGATTGTGGTAGTTGTTGGTATGATAGTGGTGGTAGTTGACATGGTAGTGGTGGTAGTTGGTATAGTTGTGGAGGTAGTTGGTATGGTAGTGGTGATAGTTGGTGCGGTGGGAGCAGTGGTATTGGTATCAAGATCCTGTGGTTCAGTGAAAACCTTCATCTGAAATTTTAAGTTGTTGACATGACTGGAAATGTTGTAATCCGTACTGACGTCTTCTGCGGGTGAGACGGCACGGTGACAGTGGACAAGCCTCAACTCATTGTCGGGGTCACTCGTAAGGGCCAGGGTCATGGTATCTCCGATACAACAGCAGTGCCTAGCTGCGTCGGGTTGTTGGTCGGTCGCCTCACTATTTGACGATTCACACTGGAGAGTAACGTGACGGAGTTGGCTTGAGTTTTGAATGACGTCCAGGTTAAATGGCATCGACATCAACTGCTCGTCATCATGGCAGCAGTGACAGTAGTGTATATCCTGAAGAGAAACATCTCAGTATTACTTGTAAGCTAACGTGTTTTATGGTCTGTATATAGAGTTCTTAGTGATGGTTAAGTCTGTCGAGGTGGACCAGAATAAGGATGCTACACTTGCCTCCAGATTAACAGTCTGTATGACGTGTACCACTACCATGTTGCATGCTGTTCTCCATACCGCCTGAGGAAGGAAAGAAACTGGCATTTAGATGGTGTGTTCCCATGTGCTGTTAAGGAGTATGTTAGAGATTCAGCCTTTCACATTTAAAGAGTGTCGGTGCGATGCAGTGGATGGGAGGAAGGGAGAGAGGCAGGTGGAAAGTGGGTGAGAGGCATTGGATATCGTGCTGATCTGCTCTAGCTAAAGCAATTTCATCTTTGCATTACTGAAATTATGATTTTGGTGGTAATAATAGAGATAGTGGGGTGGTGGTGATGGTGATCATGGAGCTGGTGGTGGAGGGGGAGATTGTGGTAAGTGATAACGCTGACTGCAGCACTGCCAGACACAATTGAATAGCTGATGTCTACCCACAATATAGAGTGTAAGTATAAATGAACAACGTCGTATTCCTTCCTCATTACGTTGCATAGATTTTAAATTATGGAGTGAGAAAGCAGAAAGGTGGGGGTGGTTAGAGAGATGGAGTGGAAGGAAGTGGTAATGCGCAATGGGTGTGTTACCAAACGCATGCTTGTCCTTGTCGGGAACACAGATACATTCAACCAGATAATACACACGTCTTCGTCGCTTGGCTAAATCAGTAACCTTATCCTTCTTCTTTTTCACAGGTGTTATGGTGGAGGGTAAGTAAAAGTTAAAAATAATTCACCAAAAACTAGCATGGAGCAAGCAGGAAACCGTCTTCAACTTGCAACTTGTTTGGGGATTACTGGCCACTTCGCCTTTCGGCTATTTCGGCCGGAGCTGTTGTCTTCTTTTTTCATTTTTCTCCTGGGTCGTTCTTGAAGTTTCTTCTTCTATTTTTGGTCTTTATTCTTGTACTCATTCTTTGGTGGCATAACTACGCTGATGGTCTCATTTCTTATTTTTTATTGGTATTCTTATGGTTTTCTTTCTTCTTGATGTTGTTGTTTTGTTTTTCGATGAATTATGATATGAATGGGTGATATGATGGTGAATCTATTACAGTCCAGATGAAATGGCCAGTCAGGTGACAAGTTTCTGGTATTTTTTTTATGTCTTTGTTTGTACGGTGTTGGTAGGTGTCAGTTTTACTTTGCTTATGTGCGTGTTGTAGACAAAGGAAATGTCTGTGATATGTCTCTTGTGTTGTATGTTTTCCATTTCTTTATTTACTTTAATTTATTTATTTTGGATTTATTTACGGCATGTTTACATACATATTATAGAAAGCACATGTTGCATGTACCATTTATAGCATGCCGATAAGACGGGTGTCCTTGGGGAAGAGTATTACAGCGTCACTTATGGTAGTAGGTCGCAGGCAGCTAGCTATCAAACAGGTAGGTACCGCCTGGGAAGATATTGGAAGCATAATGTGTTGTCTAATGGTAGACCCTGCTGCCATATGGCATCACAAAAATTATGACCAAGTCCCAGGTTGCTGATCTGACTTTATGCCTCATTTACACACACTTGCAGGGTCTCAAATTGTTTCTCTTACTATTGACGACACCACATACATACAGTACATCGTTTCTTACTTTTGATTTTTTTATGATATTTTATTATTATTATTTATTGCTATTTTTACGTTTTTACTAGATTTTGTCAGTAATTATTATTATTATTATTATTATTATTATTATTATTATTATTATTATTATTATTATTGTTATTATTATTATTATTGTTATTATTATTATATTTTCGCCCCCCAGGCCCTGATGTGGGTCATTGACCCGTGCCTGGGTGGGTTAATCCCGTAAAAAAAAAAAAATAGGTTGGGTACAGTGAAGGACTATTATTACGAACCACGCCATCTATTGTGTCATGATCTAACTACCCAGCACTACCGAGCAACGCCATCTAGGGACGAAACCCGAGTATGACTAGTCTTAGTCACCACTCCAGGTTTCCTTTCTCTTTTTCCTGGTTGTTGCGTCACCTCCTCCAACTCTTCCTCATCAGCTCCGGATCGAGGAGAGGGCAGTTCACTCTGGGAAGTGACCACACTTGGATCACCTATCCTGGAAACCTACCATCTTCTTCAATACTCAGCCCTACTCGTCAGACACTTCAGCACCGCACTTGAGTATTTGTAACCCTATATTGCCTCCCACCTCCACTTGCTTCAGATTGTTGTATGTTGTATAAATATGTATATACTGTTAAGCCAATGTTGCTTATGTTTAAGTTAAGTATGGTTAAGGGTAAATTATAGGAAGCTGGATATTTTGTTAAGGAATTTATGGTACTTTATTATACACAACAAAAACTCGCATCATTTGTCTACCCTTTTATAGTCCGATTGTCTTTGTTTGTTTAGTTTTTTTATTGTTGTTGCCTGTTGGGATCTGGGTAGACTTTTAACTATATTCTAAACCAGTTTCTAAATCCCCAACTCGTAACAAATGGCGACCGTGACAGGATCCGACCTTAAGTGCCATATTTCTTCCCCCCTTGTTACTCCTTGTTAATTATTCCTCCCAGTCACTTCTGTTCACAATTGCTTTACGGTGGCTTAAAGTTCCCTTCATATGTGTGTGCATATATTGGTATTATCGTACAGTAAGAGTGACAGACATAGGATATTAGGTTCCGAGTGTCTTAAGGCTTACCTGTTATTACACGTAGGCAGTTGTGTAGTAAGTCTTATCGAGTGTAGGGAAGACTCCGGATCTGTTTAATGCCGTACCCTCGCTCCAGAGTAAGCTGTTCCATAGTCACTAGTTTAGGGTGAAGTGATATCTTGGGACGCCCAGCTCTACCAGGACCCCATAATTATAAAGCCTCAATTATTGTTCTTCTCATTATCTCATTCGGGGTCAATAATAAAGTAACTCAAGGGTTGTTTATCCGGATCTTTATATTAATGCCGTAATACGCCCTTCCTGTTTCAAGTATCTTTCCAAGTCTCTTATCCTTATCTAAGGATCTTATCAGAAGAACAATATTCATAAGTGTAATTTCCCTAGGTATAACTTAGGTAGTTTCTGGGACTTTCTGGTTATCCACTGCCGTGATATTTTCTAGGGTGATCCACTTATCTTATCTTTTTGGCCATTAGTTAATTTATCTAGTTTTTCTTAACAATGGCCACCTCAGGTTTTGATCTCCAGGATTTTATTGAAAATCCTTCTGTAGCTAAATTACGTGTTAATATCCTGAAGAAAGAATGGAAAGGAATAGCCACCTATTACAATATCCCATATTCACAGCAAATGACTAAGGAAGTGTTAAAAAATCAGGTAATTGAAATGTTGGTTCAACAAGAAGTGTTAGAAGAATCCGCTGTTGACCAATTAACGCCCATGTCCAAGATACTTCAACCACTTTCCACCACCCCTCCTCACTCAGAAGTTGCCTCAGGTCTGGCTAGCCCTCAAGAAAAAACACAAAGAGTAGACGCCTTAGAACTAGAACGAGCTAGGTTCGAGTTCCAAATCAAAATGAAAGAACTCCAGTTGGAGCATGAGTTGGAACAAGCCAAGTTGGAGCATGAGGGAAAGTTGGAACAGGCCAAGTTGGAGCATGAGGAAAAGTCGGAGCAGGCCAAGTTGGAGCAGGAGGTTAGACTGAAAGAACTACAGGTGAAAGAGACAGAAGTCACCTTAACATCGGAGTTTAAATCAAAAGTGGCATTAAAAGAGAGACTAGCTGTTTTTAACCCTGCTAATGCTTCTTCCCTTGTTCCCGAGTTTGATGAATCCGATATGGACGGGTCATTAAGGACTTTTGAGAAAATAGCCGGGAAGAATGAGTGGCCTAAGGACCAGTGGGTGTCGGTGTTAGTTCCTAAATTATGTGGTAAGGCTCGTAGAGTTTATAACTGTTTAGACCAGACTGATGATTATGATAACGTAAAAAAGAATATCCTCACCTCTTATGCTATCACGCCAGATAGATACCGGCAGAAGTTTCGTAAACTAACCAAAACATTTTCACACACCTTTGTTGAGTTTGCTCAAGAAAAGCTTAGGTTTTTCAAGAAGTGGTTAGAGGCTACAGAGACCTCCACATTTCAGGATTTGTTAAACTTGGTAGTCCTGGAGGAGTGGAAGAGCAAGATACCATTTCACATCTTGAAGCATGTGGAGGAGCGTGGAGAGGTTAATTTAGGGCGTGCCGCTGAGGTGGCTGATGCGTACGCCTTGCTGATGGAGTCACTGGGCAGTTGGGAACGTGGTACTTTCCAGCATGTTAGGTCCTCCTCTGATGATAACCTTGGGGACGTGAGTGGTAGGTCGAAAGGTTCCACACCTACCCGCCCTGATGCAACCAAGTTTTATTGTTCTTACTGTAAAAAACCAGGCCATACGATCCAGTCTTGTAAACACCCAAAGTGTCGAACTTCTAAAAGTGGTTCCCTGGATCCCAAATTCAAACCAATAGCAACCAACAATGTGGAAAGGCCCCATCAGGATCTCTTCTCTTCATTCACCTATGAGGGAAAAATTTCAATCATAGAGGGGTCTCGTTCTTTCCCTATTCGTATACTACGTGATACGGGCGCAGCACAATCTATCCTCCTGTTTAACGTCATTCCTGATATATCTACAGCATTTACTAATGAGAGTGTTCTAATTTCAGATCTCTCATCCCATTCTTCCTATCCCTTAGCTAAAGTGCACCTCCAATGTCCCTTGATTACTGGGGAAGTGCAAGTAGCCGTTAGGAAAGATCCAATGCCTGTGAGCGGCATTCATTTATTATTGGGTAATGACTTGGTAGGAGATCTAGTGGTTCCCAACATAAAGACAGTCGACTCTCCCTTACCTGTCAACTCCACCACTGACCTTGAAGAAACTATTCCTCACCTTTTCCCATCTTGTGCTGTCACCCGGTCACAGAGTGTGCGAAATGGGCCCTCTTCATCTAAAACCACCTCCAATATCTTCCTACCCACAGAAGATCTGTACAATAAGACCATTAGTAAGGATGAGCTCATTAAAGCCCAACAATCTGATCCATCTTTGAATAAACTTCATCATGCAGCAGTTGAGGGTAAAGATTTTAACACCCTTCCTTGTTTTTATTATCAGGAAGGGGTTTTGATAAGGGCCTATAGACCCCCTGAGCTTACCCATCTAGACACGTGGTCTGAAATACATCAAGTGGTAATTCCCTCCTCAGTCAGACCAGCATTAATTGCCCTTGCCCATGATGGTATTTCAGGGCATTTGGGAATCCTGAAAACACATAAAAAGCTCCTCCAACACTTTCACTGGCCTGGACTTAGAAAGGATGTGTCAAAGTACCTAAAATCTTGTCATATTTGTCAAATGGTAGGAAAACCAAATGAAAGTATACCAGCAGCTCCCATTAAGCCCATCCCAGTATTTTCTACACCATTTGAAAAGATTGTTGTGGATTGTGTAGGCCCATTACCAAAGACTAAGAAGGGAAATCAATTCCTGCTCACAGTTATGGATACCAGTACACGTTATCCTTAGGCTTTTCCCCTTAAAAGCATCACTTCAAAAAATGTAATCAAACCTCTTTTGCACCTTTTCACTTCAGTGGGCATTCCTAAAGAGATCCAATCCGATCAGGGCACCAATTTTACGAGCAATCTTTTCAAACAGGTGATGAAAGACCTCAGTGTGGACCATTGTACATCTTCGGCTTACCACCCACAATCCCAAGGTTGCTTGGAAAGGTTCCATCAAACTTTCAAATCAATGCTAAAAAAATACTGTATAGAACACCAAAAGGAATGGGATGAAAGCATTGACTTGTTACTCTTTGCCATCAGGGAATGCCCCCAGGAGTCATTGGGTTTCTCCCCGTTCGAGTTACTATATGGGAGACAAATTAGGGGACCCCTTAAAATAGTGAAGGAGCAGTGGTTTGACACTCCATCTATTGAGCCCGCAACAGTTTCCCAATACATTGACACTTTACGGGACAAATTAACTGAAGTCCGAACCATTGCTCAGTCAAACTTAAAAAAAGTCCAAGAAAAAATGGTGAAGTCCCAACCTAAATTAGTTGAAAGATCATTTTCTCCAGGTGACAAAGTGTTTCTCTTTCTACCCATTCCAGGCTCTCCTCTTAAAAGCAAGTTTACTGGTCCCTATATAGTTGCTAATAAACTATCTCCCCTCAACTATATAGTCCATACTCCTGGTCGCAGGAAAGATTCACAACTTGGTCACATTAATCTCGTGAAACTTTACCATTCCAGGCAGTCAGAGGAAGACATCCCAGAGGCTATAAGCCTACCTGTATTGCATATGGCTTTGTCAGGGCCGGAGCCGGAGACAGATGACATGGACCTATTGGACAATTTAGACTTCCCTCTACCTAAAGAAAACCCTGCTAACAGTCACATACTCAACACCTTGGATGAATTTTTTTCTGTTCTGAATCCATCTCAAGCAAAAGATCTCACTAAGTTATTATCAACATTTCCTAAAGTCACGTCAGACCTCCCAGGGTTTTGCAATATACTTAAACATGATATTAAGCTAATCTCAGATGATGTACAACCCATTAGGCAATCAGCATATCGGTTAAATCCACAAAAAAGAGAGATTATGAAAAAGGAGGTGGATTTTTTGTTAAAACATAACTTAGCTGAGCCTAGTACCTCCCCCTGGGCTTCACCTTGCCTTCTCATTCCAAAACCCGATAGCAGTTTTCGTTTCTGTACCGATTATCGTAAAGTGAACCAGGTCACTGTCTCAGACTCCTACCCTTTGCCTTTGATTGAAGATATAATAGACAGCATAGGCTGTGCAAAATTTATTACAACGGTGGACTTGATGAAAGGATATTATCAAGTGGGACTCACGGATAGGGCAAAAATAATCTCAGCATTTATAATTCCATTTGGTCTTTTTCAATATTTGGTTATGGCGTTTGGCTTTTCTAATGCTCCGGCCACATTCCAGAGGGCAATCAATTACCTGATTCAGAACCTAGATGGGACGTTCGCCTACCTGGATGACCTGATGGTGGTGTCGGACGGCTGGGACGAACATCTGGTGCGTTTGGAGATACTGTTCGCACGACTGCAAGAGACTGGATTCACCATAAACCTGGCTAAATCTGCTTTTGGCCGGGCCTCAGTGACTTACCTGGGACATATCGTTGGGCATGGTATGGTGAGACCCAAGGACGCAAACGTTAAAGCCATCTTCTCCTTCCCCACTCCAAGGACGAGGAAGGAACTCATGTGCTTCCTGGGGATGTGCGGCTACTACCGTCGGTTCTGCAGTAACTTCTCCAGCGTGGCCGGACCCCTCACAGACCTTACCAGTTCTGCGGTCCCTTACATCTGGAACCAGAGGTGCGACCAGTCTTTCCACCGCCTCAAAGCCTTCCTTGCCTCCAAGCTTGTAGTCCACCCCCCTGACTATACCTTGCCCTTCCATCTGCAAATCGACGCTAGTGGTGTCGGAGTGGGGGCTGTGCTCCTACAACCCGACCCAACCACTGATGTCCTTCACCCTGTGGCATACTACTCCGCCAAGTTGAGAAAACATCAGACCAACTACTCAACCATAGAGAAGGAGGCCCTGGCTCTGGTGTTGGCAATAAAGAAGTTTAAATGTTACCTCCAATCTCGCCCACAAACAACCCTAGTCTTCACCGACCATAACCCTCTCACGTTCATCCAAACCAACAAGACCTCCAACCAGCAAATCCTTCGCTGGGCTCTCCTCACCCAGCCCTATAATCTACAAGTCCGACACATAAAGGGGGTGGACAACCTGATTGCGGACTCCTTATCCCGAGCTCCAGTGGAAATGCAGCAGCTACTCTCCAGACGCACCAGGTGATCACCTCCTTCGCGCCCGCCCTACGGAGGTCTTTGGAGGGGGGGTGTATTACGAACCACGCCATCTATTGTGTCATGATCTAACTACCCAGCACTATCGAGCAACGCCATCTAGAGACGAAACCCGAGTATGACGAGTCTTAGTTACCACTCCGGGTTTCCTTTCTCTATATCCTGGGATCAATAGATGGCGTTAGTGTGCAAAGCCCTGGTCTTGTCTGTACGTCGTCTGTTTACACGGACGTTTAACCATGAGTGGGCGTCACCATCATCAGTATGCCGTATGCACATGCACAAAAAAAGATAACCCTGAGCTTGTGTTTCTCGTTTTCCTCAAAGACAGAAAACGGTAATAGCACCACTGTTTTTAATGTACACTGTACGTATATTAAGGGATCTACGCAGCTGCAGGTAGCGGGGGCTAGCGACAGGACACCATCCCGGATGTCCTGTGTCGCGCCTCCTAGCCGTAGTCAGACCCTTAACGTCAACATATCCCTCCTGATGTGGAGTGAGGGGGATATGCGCCACTACCTCCGTTCTTTCTATACGCCTACACCTGTAGGCATCCAGGCAGACGAAGACATCGGTTCTGTATTCTTGTCAGCTTTGCGAGTGTGGTGTCGAAAGTCGATGCATACAACTAATATCAAACACCAACCAAAACACACAGGAAAACAAATGCTGTCGCTGGAAGCTGGCGCCATGAGTCGTGCTGCCATCTCTTGGCAGTCACTGCTACAGCTGGCTCTCGCGGACCCGCCGCTGCCCCATGATAATTCCGCGATAACCCAGATCAATCAGTGATAAGAGTAAACGTGGTCGCAATTGAGAATACCGTGATAGGCCAGATTAGCGATTATCGAGGATACATGTATATAATTTTACGATATCGATACATTTTTGACACAACAGTTCTAAAATGAAGGTTCATGGTCTCAATAAAAGGGTAACTGGAATACTAATTTTTGTGTCACTTAATATTTATCTACGGTTCCTATTATTACCGATTTATAAGCATGACTTACCTTATACATATTGGAAGTCGCTGCCTTGGGCAAATGACTTCTCTGTCCCTGCAGTGTTTCACCAAATCCTCAACCAGGGAAAGAACATGTGCTAACTGTTGTCTGCTCAGACGAAAATATTCTTTGAATTTTTCTTCATCCAAGCTTAGGTCTTTTACTAGAGTATTGTAGGCTCCATATTTGGTCCGATTCAGCAGCACTCTATGAACCCACCATCTATGTTTCCTTGTCTGTTTCTCCTTTGATTTACGCATGATTTTATACAAACCCAGGATGTTTAATATCAAATCATCCTGTTTGAAGGTTCGTTGCTTCGTTGCACTAAAAGCCATCTTTCCTGTCTTGTTCCCGCTAACAGAAAGACAGCTGCATACAAATGGAAACAGGGGTTTCCGCTTTTCAGGGCAATTTGACGCAAACACACTGCAAATGCATATATGGAATCCTAGCTTAACTCTATTTGTTTTCTTACAGTACTGTACTGTGTTTGTTATAGTCAGCGGCATCTCATGTACGCCGTGGATGGAACAAATGAGCACTCCTTCATGACCACGGTTTTGGTTAAGTGAAGCAATCAAAACAGGTTGTAAAAGATTTAACCTTAACAGGGCTAGTTTGTTTGGGTCTGCTATGAGGGCCTGGACTGCCACCATTGTATAAGGGCCTGTGTGTCAGTAACAATTCCTTTTACTCTCATACTTATTACCATTGGTAGCGTGACGAGAGGAAGCTCGTGGATAGATGGAATGATAGTAACAAGTAATAGAGAAGAAATAACGGTAAATACTGTAGGTAAATAATAGACACAATATACAAATACAAAATATATTTAAACATTGATATGGATGTAGGAGAAAGAATATATATGTACCAACGGACGAAATCTGGTACTATGCCCTCAGGCTCAACATACTCAATAACACTCCCAACCCTACTGGGTGGACATACTCAATAACACATAACTCATATAGTCACTTAGCACCATAAAGACCAGGGGCAACTGCCACTACAACACTCGGTCGTCAGGAGTGATACTCAAGCAACCGCCATGGGGTCCTGCCACCATGGGGTACTTTCCGACGAACTCTGAATATCCCAGTGGATTAACCCCACCACACAAATAGCCCTACTGAGTTAGACACTCATCCACCAATGATGGGGGCTGGTAGTGGTGTGTGGCTTGGTGATCCGGGATCACCTCGCAGGCCGAGCGTTAGGGCCAGACGAGCCAGCTATGGGGGCCATAGGTAGTCTGAAGTGTCTGACGGCCGGGTCTCACGAAGGTAACTGATCCTACGGGACCTCGGACATCTTCCCAGACGTAGTGGATACAACATCCACTCTACAGACACGGCCTAGGGTGCGTTAGGGACCTGTATGGGTGAAGGGACGAGCACTTACTAACAGTGACAACGACATCACATTTGAGGGGACGTTAAAGACGTAAATATGACTTCACTCAGAGCATATCAACTACGTTACTGGAACACTTGCACAATCAACTATTAATTGGGTCAAATCACTTAAAGAAGGGCGAATTACAACACTGAGTGGAATGGCCTACCTCTATGGGTGAAGGGACGAGCACTTACTAACTGTTGAAATGCCCGCGGCACCCTCACTCAGAATAGGCCAGGGAGTCCACCTACTTCTATTTCGATGAATTAATTTACTGTACACCTACACTCTGACGTTGAAACTGAGACTATGAACTCAGTTTCATTTCCTACTATTATCCTCACTAGCAATGCTCTGACTCAGCTATCAAAAGCAAAATTAAATTGATTACAAAGGGTTGGATGGCAACAGGGCCTAACATACAGCGTCTTGCTACAAAATCCGAGGAATATATTCAAAGTTCCCTTAAGACAAAGACGGCCTATCGATGACGTCACCCAGGAACAGAGAAAACGGGGGACGTTTCCACTGGGGGACTCGGAAGGTTTTGTGGACGTTTGAGCGTAATATGAATCCTTAAGGTTTTCAGGTTAGCCGTCATCACGATCATGACACTGCACTCCCAACAAAGAGCCCCAGACATGACGTATCCACACCAGTACGGTTTAACTCTTTCACATCATAACCAAAGTTTTCTTCTGACAAACAATGAAAGTATAAAAAAAAAATACGCGTAAAAGTACCTTGTGACTAAATGTGATTGTTATCTCTCTTTTATTCTGCCCACGACGAGGATGTTGTTATTACAAGGTTAGAATATACGGGGTGCGGCGGCCTATTACATACACCACTCCCGTACCGAAGGCTTAATATACTATACATTGTGCTATATTCACACTGTCTCGAATTGACAGTAATGCCTATGAGACCCGCTTCCAGTCTTCATGATTTTACTGCGTCAATAACTCACATAGGAAATCGGCATCGGGAGAGTGGACCTGTAGGGCTGAGCCTTGCCTATAATTTCAGCCTTTCACGACCTCCCTCACACACCAAGCCAACCACTTTAAGATACACTTGCAACACTGACCTGGCTCATGAAATCGATTATTTTCTGGGGTAGTAGTAGGGGAGTACGCTGTGCTTTCGTTGCCCAAATCTCACATGCTGTAACTAGGGCAGATCTAGAACATAATTTACCTCCACCTCCTATGATAAGATAAGACACGACCAAGTCAAGGCAAGTCAATGAATAATGAGGAGATTGTGTCAGAAGAGTGCCATTCATCAGACTGATCACGAGGGTGCCATCTGAAGCTCACTTGTATCAACAAGTAAAGGTAAGATGGGTTGAGTGGGGTATTCAAGTTCAAGGACTCAACGTCTAGTGACAATTACATCAAAATAAGTCACCTCATGACATGGATTACTATAAAATGTCGTGTGAACAAGGCTTTTAACTTAAAATGGTTCCTGACGTTCATTGGACGATATTATCCTTGGTAACGGTTCGCGGGCAGGGTTTGCATCTGTTCGTGTATGTTTATAGCTATTGCTATCAATTTTCTCTTTATTTTACATTTAACCTCCGCCTCTATCCTCCCTCTCAGACTGTATGTTGCCTGTGGTGATGATAGGCAACGAGAGGCTATATAGTCCATGCAGTCAACAGCATATTGTACCACTAGAATAATAATTTAATGTCAACAGTGACTGATGTAGTGATGTATCCAGAATAATAGTATTAGTCTCTACTCGTTAGTTTGTAAACAAGTAAGAGTATGATCCGTCACGAGCGGTTTGTTTTGTTATTATGAAGCCCAACCAAAGTCCTCCCCCATTTCAACACAGTAATAATTCTGTTCGTTTTGGAATTCAACTTTACGTTCCAAATTCCATATCAACATGAACAAACTTTCATCAACTTATTTGCGTCTCGTAAAATATATCTATAAAATACCTCTGGGATCAACAATTCATATTCTCGTAAATGTTTAGCAGATAAAAGTTTGTTTGTAGCCTTAAGACATCTATCATAGTGTAAACTTATAGTGAAATTGGATGACCAACGAAGACAGGAGACTCACTCACTCCCGCTACTGTAACTGTTACTGCCGTTTTTGTTATTGTTACTGTGAATGCTAATATAAATTTTACTGCTACTGTAACTAACAATAATTTATTGCTTATGATACTGTTATTGCTAATGTTACTGTTATTGCTATTGTAACCGTTACTGCTTTTTGTTACTGTTGTTTCTATTGTTATTGTAACGGTTACCTTTACTGTTACTGTTACTGTAGTTAATAATGTTAACTGTTACTGTGTTATTGTTACTGCAAGTGTTACTATTACTGTAAGTGTTACTACTATAACTGTAACTGATATAATTGTTACTTTAATTGTTACTATTATCATTGCTACAGCTACTGCGTATTCCAAGCTGGAGCCACGAGGGGTGAACGAAAGTGAGTGTGCAGTACCTCAAGAGCACTGTACTTTTTTTTTTTTTACTTTTATCTCTTCACCACTGATCGGCTCGTTGGTCAAGTCTGGTCTTGAAAGATCTTACACTCGGTGCCGTCACAACACTTTCTGGCAGATTGTTCCAAAAGTTCACAACTCTCACTCCGAAAAAGTTTGTCCTCACAGTTTTCTGGACCTGCGGCTTCTTCAATCTTGAGCTGTGACCCCTTGTGGGGCGAGCGTCCGCCAGCTCCAAGTAAGGACACTCGACTGAGTAGTGCCCTTTGCGATGCTTATCCACCTCAGTTAGGTCGCCCCTTGCCCGTCTGTAGTATAAGCTAGGCAAGTTCAGGCGCTCCAATCTCTCAGGCTAGTTGAGGTGGCGAAGCCCAGGCACCAGCCTGGTGGCCCTCCTTTGAACATTTTCAACCAACTGACAGTCCCTTGTATATTTCGGGGACCAGACGGGGTGACAGTACTCCAGAAGGGGGAAGCACTTCACTCTTGAAGACCGTTACGACCTTCTTATAAGACCTAATGATTTATTTACCCGATTTACCTTCAGCTCATTGTCAACATACACACCTAGGTCCTTCTCGCATTCATTGTCAAATAGTGCAGTTTCTTCATCCCGTTGGGACATATGATACGCCTCCTTACCGTTGGTACGCCCCAGGTATCCTCTTACACTTCGTGACATTGAATCACAGCAGCCATTTCTTCGACCATTCTTGGAGCTCACACAGATCCTTCTGCAGCTCTTCACGGTCCGCTTGGTTGTTGATTTCCCCAAATAACTTGGCGTCGTCAGCAAACATTTGTATGGAGGAGTGTACAACGTCAGGCATGTCATTTATAAAACAAACAAACAACAGCGGGCCCAATACACTGCCCTGTGGTACCCGCTTGTGACAGGTACAGATGGTGATTTCGTGCCATTAATCACCACACACTGCTTGCGGTCACGTAGAAAGTCCTCTACCCACGCCAGGACATTTCCCCGAATTCCGTACCCTTCCAGTTTGATTTCTAGCCTTTCGTGGGGTACACTGTCGAGAGCCTTGGCAAAATCTTGGTGTATTTTGTCGATAATATCACCCCGTTTCAGAATATGGGTCCAAATATCCAATACCTTGAGCAATTGTGCTAAGAATTCCCGGTAACCCATTAATGGATGGTTCATATTATTGCCTCACTTAACGACAGTTGAGAAAGAGATATGTCGCCCACTATGATTAGTCCCAAGGTAAAATTATTATTTTTTTATTGTGTTTGCCTTTGATACTGTGGTACAATGGCAGCCTGTGGTACTGTACACCTTATTTGAATGGAACAGATATTGTGTTGGATATACTGAGTTATGTGGTGTTGATACAGTTTTAGGTTTATGTTACATTGTATATGTCAGGTACAACTAATAACTCTGGTATGTATTATTTGTCACAGTATATTACGGGTTTGCTCCAACGTACATGTTTCTTTTGGTACATGTACAGTCCCCTTCACTAGTGCGTTTACAGGGGCTCGTCATATAAACATTCCACGAATCATTATCTTTGAGATATTTGTTTTAACATTGTTTAAATTTGATTTCTTTGTATGTTTACTGTTGCAAGTTTCTTTTTGTCGAATGGAAACAAACACAGGGCTGCCACACTGCATAAACTTTGACGAGCCCCTGTAAATGCACATTTATGACAACGGATTAACAGGTTGTTCACGGTAGCTGAAGTATTCACGGCATCAGATGCGGTGGTGGAATGTGGCAGCTACGGTGGTGGTGGTGATGGTGGTGGTGCAGGAGGTAGACGCTTCCAACATACTCATCCTGGCGCCCATTGGTACTCGCAGCCACAAGATTTTTTACATGGCCATCGCAGAGGTGCTGGCGGCCAGGAACCACAAGGTCAGTCTACCTCCAGCTAGTGCGTGTGTCTCTGTCTCTCCCCTCTCAGCCTCTCTATGTACTACATGTCTCTTTTTCTCTTCCTCTATTTTTGTTGTTGTTTCTGTGTATGTGTGTTTATCTCCCTTTCTCTCGTTTTTGCTCAGTAAGATCATAGGATATGTAAAATTTTCTCTTCGTGCACACTTTATTGTCTAACTTCAGAGATGGCTAAACCCTTTCTTGTACGTGTGTCTGGTTTTGTGGTCGTCTACTGTCATCTACACACACACACACACACACACACACACACAATCCATACGAGAGGAAAGTTAGACAAATTTAATTGTTTAAAGTCAGGGATAATTTAAGGAGTTTCACTAAGGGTTTGGCATGTTGACAGAGAGCATTGAAGAGCTGGTTGAGTCTATGAGATCTTCTTACTTTGAATGAATAAATAGTTAAACACGATGGCAATATACTGTTCACAGAAAAGTCACTCTTACAGTGTATAATACCTAACAAATGTGCGTAACTTACCATCTTTATCACGGAGGAAGAGTTGAGTATCAAACTCCAGAATATAACGAATGTATACTAAGCAGTCTCTAATAGATGAATTAATTACCGAATAATTGCCTTAGTGAGAGAACATACATCATCACATTTTGTTAGGAGAGCCACAGGAGCATCTGCCATGTGGGATTTAAGAGGGAGGGAGAGTCGTGCCGCTGGTACAGGACCGCCGCTGACAGAGAGACACTACAATGTTTGTTAATTATATCACGGCATTATGGAATTGCCTTGTTGTTGTGTTCTTGTCCATGTTTGTCTGTCTGTCCTTCATGTGTCCACAACAACTTCTGAAACAGTTGACTTTCTTGAAACTTGTTTCCCACGATAAAATAGAGTAGTTCTGTAATATGAGTGATCCAGGTGAAATATATTACGATATCTTTCATTAAATGAAGAAAAAGCTGTTCTTGTTTCTTCCGGGAGAAACTTTCTCTCCTGAAGGGTGGAACATCAAATAAGTGAAGTTGGTGAGTTTCCTGTGAGGTGATGGACGCAGTGAAGGTAGCCTCTCATACCCCTGTGTAAGACTTCACCTGTCTTAATCTTTCGTTTGTCTCTGACACATAAAAATATTCTCAACTAACATTAACCGCCATTATTCACAGGTTACGTTTGTCACGGGATATAAATCCTCAAAAAACACGACCAATATCCGCGAGGTGTTTGTGCCGGACGGTGAGATGTACCGTAATGTGCCCAACATGTTCACCTCAACACAGAACGAGTTGTTTATTAAGTTGGCAATGGACATGCCCAAGAGCTGTGCTAATGCCTTAGGTTCTGAAGCCATACAGGGTATTAAGGAAGAACACTATGACTTGGTGATGCTGAGCGTCGTCATGACTGAATGTCTTTACTCATTAATTCATAAGTTACAGGTAAATTCTTTAAAACTGTGTTGTAAAATCCTTATGATCCAGTTGTAATCAAGAATATCATTTACAAAACATTCTTTACATTTCATATAAATGATAAGATAATGGAATGGATAACTAACTTTGTTAAATTTACAGATATGGTAAATAATTTACATTATGTATTTAGAATGTTTTGTTTATTCTTGCGTGAAGGTGTGTGTATAGGTGTGTTGCTGTGTAGCGTGTACCTGTGTGTAGCTGTGTAAGGAGGGGTTTGTAGGTGTACTGTATAAGAAGCCTCAGGTGTCAGCTGTTGTTCTACTCCAGGGAGCCTCAGGTGTCAACTATTGCTCTACACCAGGGAGCCTCAGGTGTCAGCTGTTGCTCTACACCAGGGAGCCTCAGTATGACCTGTCACAATAATGTTTTGCCATAGTGGCAACACTGATAAAGACAAGAAAGCTTTACACATAATGGTAACCAAGATTGGTAGATGTGAGTCTTTGACATGAGGAAAATACTGTTGAGTCAAAGGAAGGAGTGGTGACCAACGTGAAGTAACTTGTGTTCTTCATGATGATGGAGAGGTTCATTATAACAGTTATGGCTCTGTAGTTTGATGGGAACAATAACTGATGCACAACACGCCTACCGCCACTTGCTTTAATCTTCTAGTAGCTAGGGGGGGCGGGGGGGGGGAGCGGTCCGCCCCGGGCGGCACTTTTGGGGGGCGGCACTTTTGGTTCTGCTCATCACCCATATCTGCAGCTACTGGAGACGTTAATCCATCCCTTTGTATCTGCGGCAAGTTAATCCTTGTCGTGTCTGACCTAACACCTGACCCACATCTGTCTCCTACTATTCAGAACGAGTTTATAGAAATTTTGGGAGAAAACGTAAGAAGCAAAGTCATCAAGCAAGTAAAAGAAGCAAAGTACTTTTCCATGATATTCGACAGCAATCCTGATATTTCACATAAGGATCAAACGAGCCAAGTTTTACGCTATGTTATGATCGATGGAGATAAAGTGAAGGTTGTGGAATCATTTGTCGATTTCATTGAAACAAAAGGTAAAACCGCCGAGAATATTTCAATGATGATTTTGGAAAAATTAGAGAAAGACGGAATTGATATTCAAAATTGTAGAGGGCAAGCATATGATAATGCTGCGGTGATGGCTGGTGTTCATACTGGTGTTCAGAAACGTATCAAGGAAATTAATAAAAAAGCAGAATTTGTCGCATGTACAAATCACTCGCTGAATTTGGCGGGTGTTCATGCAGCTTCTGTTGCTGTGAATTCTGTTACCTTTTTTGGATGTGTGGAACGTTTGTTTGTATTTTTTTCTTCATCAACCCATCGCTGGGATGTTCTAACTTCAGTCACTGGTCAAAGTGTCAAGCCCATAATAGAAACTCGGTGGAGTGCGAGGGGAGAAGCTGTAAGTGTTGTAAAGAAACATTTCTCAAAAATCTTAAGTGCCCTAGAAAAGTTAACTGGTGAAGAAGAAAATACAGCTACCAGGGCAGATGCTGGTGTTCTACTTGGTGCGTTGCAATCATTTTCCTTTTGTGCTTTCTTGGCCTGTTGGGACCCGTCCTTCTAGAAATTAACGACACACAGACTTACCTCCAAACCAAGGGCTTGAACATACAACAATGTGCTATAAAACTCAGGGCATTAGAAACATTTCTAGGTGAAAACAGGGACAAGCTAGTGAGTAATGGAGTTAACTATGCCAAAGAAATTTGCAATGATCTGGGGATAGTCATGGAGCGTCAGCGTCGACCCAAAAAGAAGAAACAAATGTTTGGTGAAGGATCACGAGATGCTGAATTGCCATACGACATTGAATTGAGGAGAGAAATGTTTTCTTCGCTGGACAGAGTGATCCAAGAAATAACTTTGAGATTTCAACAGCTTCATGAACTTGCTGAGAAATATGCCTCCCTTACCCCATTGAATCTTTTGGATGATAAATATGAGTGTCAAATAGATCACGATCACGACGACATTGATAAAGAGGAGTTCCTCGTTGAGAGAAAAAGACTTCAGCATTTTGTTGCTGTTGTTGCTATAACTATTAAAGACAGAATACAGACGTAGAAAGAAGGCCCCCTTGAACTTTTGCAGTTTATTCTAAAGTATAACCTTGGGAACTCGGTTCCAAATATAGTAATAATGCTGAGGATTTTCCTCACAATTGCTGTTAATGTTGCTACCTGTGAGAGGAGTTTTTCGAAACTAAAACTGATCAAGAATTACTTAAGATCTACTATGAGCACCTTGCGGTTGAGAAATCTTGCCATACTGTCTATAGAGCGACAATTGACAGATGAAATAGTTTTTGACAATGTCATTGAAGAATTTGCCAACAAAAAACAAGAAAAGTTACTTTGTAGAAAGTTGTAGTTTTCATTTCAGAAATAAAGATGGTCCTAATTTTTTACACTTTTTTTACTTTTTTCCCTATCCTATATGTCGTTTTTGCTTTTTGTTTGACTGTTACTTATAAAGTTTAAGTATGTTTGGGGTGTATTTAAAGCATACTATATTTGAGTATGTGAAAGTACAGTAATATTATAATGGTACACAAACTATTTAATATATATATACAGTGTGTATATATATATATATATATATATATATATATATATATATATATATATATATATATATATAAGAGTGAGTCACTGTGCAATATGTATTTTTTGTGGGGGCACGGGGGGCGGCAAACTCAAGGGCCGCCACGGGCGGCACACACTCTAGCTACGCCACTGTCTAGTAGGCAATATATTTCTTTTTGCAATGCATTTCTCTTACTTAATAGACTTTTAAACAATTTAATACAAATCTCATATAATGTAATATGTTTAATTTTAGATAATGTAAGGAGAAGGAAGAGACTCCTCAGGTCTCCTACCTATATACGTAATATCTAGCAAGTTAATGTTCTTCCTGGCGCACCTCACGGAAATTGACGTATTTTCCAGGTTCCTTATATACACCTGCATCCACTGGCTTTGACGGCAATAAATAGTGACGTAGCACACAGCGTCCACTTCTCCTCCATGGTGCCAAATGTCTTCCTTAACCTGAATTATCCCCTCTCCTTCACCGAGAGAATATACAACGCTATTTATGACGCCACTAGTAACTTATTTTACCATCTTGTACTTTTCTCTATGTGAGTGGCCTTTGGCATTTTTTCTTGTCTCATGAAAAATATTGGGTTTGGTACAGTCAGCCAAATATCCAGCGGTTGTAGTTGAGTTGCCAATTCATTAATATAGTTTCTTCATTATTTAAGCAACTATATGAAGATTTGGAAACTTCTCATGATCTAAGAAAAAATTATTTATAGTTTATTATTATAAAAATGCTACCTTTGGTTTGTTTAATATTTATCCTGACAGTGATACAACCGAAAATAGATCCACCAATCACAATCACCATTGCATACAGCCTTACTTTACCAAGCATTGCCGCGTAAAATTGCGAGTACGAGACCCAGGTTGGGGACGCTGGATCTTTGGTTGACTGTATATTAGTCATAGACCTGAGAGGTGACCTGAAATTTTAATATTTCGGCTATATTTCGGCCCTTTCAAATTAGCTATTAAGATGTCTTTGACCACCAAGTATAAATACCTTAATTAAGCATCATTTCATTTGTGATTAAAAAAAATAATTTTGCCAGAAATATTCTT
Organism: Homarus gammarus; assembly: GCA_958450375.1. NCBI lineage: Eukaryota > Metazoa > Arthropoda > Malacostraca > Decapoda > Nephropidae > Homarus > Homarus gammarus. Next base: position 1,270,780 of record CAUDMG010002874.1, on the reverse strand, counting down.
AAGTGCTGACCAAAGAGGCAAAAATGGCAGCTGTGATGAAGCTGACCTCCTTAAGGGCTGATGGGAGCACCTGAGTTGTTTCATAATTAATTTCGGTCTCAAGCAACTGGCTAAGCTCTTTAACTTTAAACTATATTCCATAATATTAGAGTAAATTGATTAGGTTGGCGTAGAACATTAAGATCTTTAGAGGAGGTGTGATGGCTGGCCAACCCAGACCACCTCCATCACGCAGTCCTTGTCCAGTTACACTCTGTTTATTACACCACTGTTATAATGTTACACTGTGTTTAAGGTAGCAAACAGTAAGTGCCATAATCTGGTCCCCCAGGATGGAGGCAGAGTGCCGGCAGATGAAGCTGTGCCAGGAGGACACACCCCTCTCCCAGATAAGGCTCAATGGTACTCTCTTTATTATAAACAGGTGTGGTGATCCAACTCTTGTTTGTCAACCAAAAATTGCTTAATGTACAATGTTTTGCCCTCAATTTTCTAATCAAACAGACCATCGCCGTGAGCGGTGTTTAAGTTGTCACCTTCATCTCTAAACTATGTTTTTTCTACATGTAATTAAAAGATCTTATTTGGTCTACAGTTACGCTTCTTCAAAATCAGTTCATCAGGTGATTGTCATGTGACCAACAGACAACTTAGTGATTCACTAAAATCAGTCCAATATTTTTTAAGAAAATGTCAAAGGAAGGTTATCTTGTTTTTAATTGCATTATTTACTGAAAATATAAAGGCAATTTATTTGGTCAATTCTTACAACATCTGGCCACAACTCAAATTTTCTTCTTGACACTGTTAAGACTTTTAATCTACAGTGTTCACATAACTATTACACGAAATAGAAGTAAAAACAAAACATGACGACTGTGAGGAGCTCAAACACTATAAATTCTTTGATAATGTACAGGTCATCACTCTGCTGAGGCAGGTGTTGTTGTTTACCTACAGTGTGGAGGCCCTGGAGATACCGATCAGACCTTATACTGCCACGGTGGTCCACGCTGGCGGCATCCACTGTAGACCAGCTCAGCCGCTACCACAGGTCAGCCACCACACTCTTCCTGTGGTTAATAACACCTCTTGTTGCCTATAACCAATGATTTACCTGTTGAAGTACGCCTCATATACGTGAATGTTGTGCCTCATGTTACTGTCGTCCACTGATGCATCTGAATCACCAGGAGCTGGAGAACTGGGTTGCTGAGGCCGGTGACGCTGGCTTCATCTTCTTCAGCCTCGGGTCTGTTGTCAAGGCGTCAACTATGCCAGAGGAGTGAGTATGTTACATGCTGTTGTCCTCTTGTTCTATAGCGAGTCTTGCATGGAATGAACAGCACCATATCTACTGAGATCCTTGAGACAGTATTTTTTTAAGGCTATAGAGTACAAGTATCTCAGGGTAATCTAATCAGTAGGTATTTAGTGTAGTGTAGGATTTCGTGATATTATGTTGTCTAGCACTCAGGATGGATGGAAACTCTAAGGTGGTGGTTTTCTTATATAATATAAGTTATATGGTAGACAGTCTGGTGCTGGAGATGCCGTGTGGTGAGGAGCTGCTCAGTAGACACGTTCGGTGAGTAGCGTGTTGAAGGAGGTAGATGTGCAGGAGCTTTGTTAGAGAAGATGTTGCCTGTTGCTGGCCTCCAGGTTGAATGACAGCTGGACAGCGAGGAGCTTGCTTGGAGGAGGTGTTGCGTGTTCAGGAACGTAGAGTAGAATGAATCTTAATGGTGGTATTGGGGGATTACTGGCCTCTTCGCCTTTGGGCTATTTCGGCCGGAGCTGATGTCTTCTTTCTTCTTCTAGTCTTGGTCTTCTTTCTTACTACAACTAATCTGTTGTTCTTGTTTCTTCTTTTCTTGTTATTCTTGTGTTCTTCTTGTTCTTGGTATTTTGGTTACTTCTTTCTTCTTGTTGTTTTATTTGGGATGAATTATGGTATGAGCGAGTGATATGATAGTGAGTTACTGACAGACCAGATGAAATGGCCGGTCAGGTGACTAGTTTCTCTGTGATTTTTTTTTCTTTTATTTTTTTTTTTATTTTTTTTTATTTTGTCTTTTGTAGCCCGTGTCTTTTTGTTTAAATATGTGTTGGTGGGTGTCAGTTTAACTTGATAAATGTGCGTGTTGTATGTAATGAAAAGGTTTCTGATGTGTCTCTCATGTTGTATGTTTAAATTTTTGTTTTATTCATTTTTATTTGCTTTAGGGCATGGTTACATACATATTATAAATATAAAAAAGTTCATGCGTGTGTCAATCATAACATGCCGATAAGATGGGTCTCCTTGAGGAAGATTATTACAGCGTCACTTATGGTGACATCATCTTGCAATAAATTGGGTACAGTCAGCACGAAGCCTTGCTCGGCAGATAGGATCACCAGCTGCCGGCGCTCTGGTTCGTACTGGCTGCACTCAGTCAGAATGTGTCGGATAGAGAGAATTTTGTTGCACGTGGCACAGATAGGTGGAAAGGAGTTGCCAAGATAGGCTTTTAGGTGGGTCAAACAGGTACAGTTCAGCCTTAGTCTGGCGAGAACGACCTCTTCCCTCCTATTCTTTCTATATGCTGAAAGCCAGTTTCCTATGTTAGTCTTCCAGTTGTTGTGAAGATCTAACCTCGTCCAATCAAGTTGCCACTTCCCAATTGTATATGTCTTCCCCAAGGAGAAACACGACTGACGCTCCCAGGGTACATTAGTTGTCTCCCTGAGACCCACAGTCGCATTTGCTAATCTGTCTGCCTGTTCATTGCCCCAAATGTTGCAATGCCCTGGCACCCACATCAGCACAATATTCTTGGCACACTCATGTAGTTTATTAATAATGTTGCCCTGTATCTCATTGCTGGTAGTATCACCACCTTGAATTGCTTTAAGAGCTGACATGGAATCTGAAATGAGAGCAACATCATTGACATCGCTTGTTATTGCAATGTCAATGGCTCTACTTATTGCGAACATCTCTGCAGAGAATATGGTTGTATGCCGCGGCAGGCGGGAGCTCCACTCCCAGTCTCTGCTCCAGATACCGGCTCCAACGTTGTCGTCAGACTTGGACCCGTCGGTGTACACGTGAGCATAGGCGCTATATCCTTCCAGAAATTGATAGAAAAGTTGCCTCAGGAGCTCAGGATGAAAGTCATTCTTCCCTCCTGGAAGCCACGATGTTTCCACATGGAAGTTGGGGTTCTCCCATGGCGGACACAACGGTGGAACGTATCTATCAACGTCTTCGAAATGGATACCAGCACCCTGGCACAAGGTCTGGAGGCGGACAACCGAGGACGGGGACCTACGCAGCTGCAGGAAACGGAATTTAGCAACAGCACACCAACCTGGGTGGCCTGTGCCGCGCTTCCTAGCCGCACTCAACCCGTACCTTAGCGTCAACATGTCCCTCCTGATGTGAAGTGGAGGGACATGGGCCTCCACCTCTAGTTTTCCTACACGTGTACACCTGTAAGCACCCAGACATAGACGAAGGCATCGGTTCTGTATTCTGGTTAGCTTGGCGAGTGTGGTGTCGCATGCCGAAGCATACAACTGGCATCAATAATCAAGTTTTGATCTGATCTGGGTCTTATACACCATTAATAAAGATTTCCTATCGGCTCCCCATGTAGTACCTGATAAAACTTTCAGGATGTTTGTGACTTTAAGACATTTACTTTCAAGTTCGTTAATGTGGTTTTTCCACGTTAATTTCCGGTCAAAATGAACACCAAGAAATTTTACTGAAGTCTGAAATTTAATAGGAGTATCATTTAATTTTAATACTGGATTTTTAATGTTACGTTTCTTAGTGAAGACTACTCCTACTGTCTTCTCAACTGAAAACCTAAATCCCCATTGTATTGCCCACTGTTCCGCGGCTTTTAGGCCCGCCTGCACCCTTTGTGCAGATAGCCTCTCGACACGAGAGGAGCGCCAGATTGCGCAATCGTCAGCAAACAAGGAGAATTTGGGGTCACTTAAGCTGGGGGCTGGTGATAGGAAATCATTACTCATTATAAGAAATAATATTGGGCCCAAAACGCTGCCTTGTGGAACTCCATTTTCTAAGACAAATGTGTCTGACTTTACGTTACCTTTTAATTTGACGGAAAAAGTCCTGTCTTGTGTTAGGTTCTGAATAATAAGTTCTATATACAGGAGAGAACACAAACACCTGTATAGTTTTGTAGGTTCGGTTTACTGGATAAGAGTATGTACACAAGGGAGAGCAGCACTCTCCCCGGCTAGGCTCCTGCTGGTCAACTGCTATAGACGACGTATGGCAAGTGATACATTAGCAGCTTCCATACGTCGCCAGGCACATTAATTAAGCATGTGGGATATGGTAATAACATTGCCACACGCTGCTAGCTAGGCTGAATAAATAATACATAAATGGAGCACATACATAATATACATACATGATATATAATCCAGCATACATAATATACATACACCTCCCTCCCCCCTATACGCTCATAGCAAAGTCTTGAGCGGACCTTTTCTTTTGGATCCGTTCTGAGCGTCGAGGGACTTCATCACTGGGAAGGGTATGGGACTCAACACTGGTGGCGGGGCCAGCAGAAGGCATTGTTACGGGGCGGAGAAAACGGCGGTTCCTCCACCACACACGACCACTGGGTAACCGCACCTGGTAGTCCCGTGACCTGCCGAGACCCATAACTACGCCTACTTTGTCCCAACGTAGGGAGGTCGGGTCCTGAACACGGACTTGGGTGCCGACACTCAACCTGGGGAGAGAACGGGCGTGGCCATTGTAGCGGGCGACGACGTCCTGAACACGTTCGGCGGCTCGGCGATCACAATCCTCTGTCTTGGCCTGCCACTCCTTGGAGAAGGATTGAGGGTGAGCAGGGACACAAGAACGTCCGGTGTAGTTAGGTGTGTTGCGGAGTTCAAGAAGACCCCTGTCGAAGGCCTCGCAGTCAATGTTCCCAGAAGGGGCCACCTTAAGGATGAGGTGCTTCAGGGATTTGACAGCAGCCTCAGCGTGGCCGTTGGACTGCGGGTAATGGGGCGATGACAACACATGCCGGACTCCCCATCGGTCAAAGAACACAGCAAAGTCCCGGCTTGTGAACTGAGGCCCTCCGTCGGTTCGCAGGCGTACAGGAACGCCCACGTCACGGAAGTAGTGGCGGAACTTGCTGATGGTGGCGGCAGACGTCGTGTCATTACCGCACTTGATGACAACCGGCCAACCAGAGAGACGGTCGACGATAACGAGGAAGGACTTTCCTGACACACAGAAAAAGTCGGCCGACACAGACTCAAAGGGGCGGGTGGGGTTGTCGTCACTCATAAAGGGTTCCTGCTGCTGGCTGGGTTGTAATACGTGGCGGGGCTTACACACCTGGACAGCATTGGAGATGTCGGGGTCGATGCCAGGCCGGAACACAGTCTGTCTTGCACGCCGTTTGGTGGCCTCGGCTCCACAGTGACTGTCGTGGAGGCGAGCCAAGGCGTGGAGACTTGAAGCAGCAGGGACAACTACCGAGGGAGAGGTGTCACTGGCCAGAGGTAGGGTTAGGGCGGCAGCAGGGTAGTTGCTGCTCCCTTCGTGCACCCTGTTGGCGTGTTTTACCTCGAGAATCGGTGTTGGGAAATCCTGGGAGATGATGGCCAACTCTTGGCAATGTCTGTAGGACAGCAAAGGAGTCGGGACGCCATTATGCACATCAATCCAGGCTTGACACGACCTGTTGCCAAAGGTGACGTGTGCATAGAGTGAACCTAGGGCCGGGGTCATCTGTGAACCATCTGCCATAAAGCGGAGATCCTTGGGGGGTGGTCCTAGATCACTTGGAGAGAGCCCCAAGCATTGCAAATGCTGGGGACCGATGACTGTGGCATCAGCGCCGGTGTCGGGCAACATCTGAAGCACTGCGGTAGGTCACAATGACACTGATGTACTGGGGGACTTTGGTCCTGGGACGCTGGGGGGAGCACACATTCCTAATGTGGCTCGAGCGTTGTCAGGAGTCGTCGTGCCTCTGATTGGAAGACTGTGGGCGGCCCTCTCTGGTGGAAGGGGGCTGAAGCTTCCGCCGACGCGGTCCCTTGGGTTTGTTGGGAGGGCAACACTTGTCATAGTGGCCCAGACGACCGCACACATTGCACTGGGCGCGTTTGGCTGGGCACCGTACTGTGAGTGACCAGTGGCCCTTACGGTCACAACTGTTGCAGTTAGACTGAGCAGCTGGACACACCTGTGTTCCGTGCTGCTTACCACAGTTGTTGCAAAATAAACCGGGCGTGGACGTGGTGGGCGAAGGCGTAGGAACAGACTTCTTGTCCTTCTTGTACCGGGACACAGCGCGTACAGCTGTAGGGGGAGCACGGATGGCAGAGGTGGCACACCTGGCAGCCTCATAGGAGCGACATATCGTCAACACATCCTTAAGAGAAGAGGAAGAGTCGAGGGAGGTGAGGCGTTGGACAAGTTCCTCGTCCTTAACACCCATCAGGATCACCTGCTTCAACTGGGTCTCCTCGCACTGCTGGTGGTGGCCTGGACATATATCTACCTCTTCCGAGGCTCTCTTAAGACGCACGTAAAAGGCATCAAAAGACTCACCCTCCATCTGTCTGCAGCTAAACAATTCCCTCCTGCGCAGAGCTTCATTCTGCTGTCCTTTGATGTGCCGTTGTAGAACGTCCAGTACCTCCTCTACAGACAGCGAAGAGGTTGGGGGTACCTGCAACGTATGTTCCAAGACACGCTGAATTTCCAAGGACAGGCACATACGCAGCTGGATGAGTTGTTTAGGCTGTGACAAACTCTGGAGATCCACCATTGTAGAATAATCAGTCCACCGTCGCCGCCATTCACGAAAAGTCTGGAAATTCACATCAGGCTTCAAGATGGGCGGTGTTTGAGCTGCTGCTTTAGGTGGGGCTGGGGGGTGTGAAGGAAGCATGGATGAGGTATCTGAACCAGTCAGTACCGAGGCAGTGTTAGAGCCAGGGGCTTGGTTAACAGTGAGGCGAGATATCAAGGCTTCAAACCGTTCACTGTCTTCCAATCTCCGTTGGTTGTCTCGTTCTGCCTCTGCTTGCCTTCTGTGCTCATCCGCCAAACGTCTGTGGGCTTCATCCTCGCGTTTCTCATCTCTCATAAACTTCAGTAAAGCAATTAGCTCTGGAGACAACGCTGAATATTGAGGTGAGGGACTGCGCGATGTGGGGGCTGGAGCGTCGTGGCTGGCCTGGTCATCCATATCTGCGGGGCTATCACCCGCCTGACTCATCCAGGCGCTGGGTCCACGGCTACGTAAGGCTTGAGACATAACTACTTCATCTGTGTACTATGTCTTAAATCAGTGTTGACCGGTCAGCCCGTCGTATCAACAAGATTTCAGACAAAAAAATTAATTAAATACACAGATAAGTAGATTATATATATAAAATATATATAAGGAAGCCGCGCGGTCAGCGAGTGTTAGTACATGTATGTGTGTGAGTGTGTGTCCCGGGCGGGCAAAGCGTCTCGCCCCAGCTGTGAGGGGGGGTGGAGGCGGCGCTGTGAGGGGGTGGAGGGAGAGGCGCGGCGACTCCCAGTCAGTCCAGTTACCCTCAGAACGCGGTCAGAGACGGGTGCACTGAACTCTACTCCTTACAAATGCCCAGAACGTGCCGTATACCTTGGGAATCCTTTAGAACAAGGTCACACATGAATGGCACGAAACACACAATGCACTAAACACTTCACAGAAAATCACTGTCACTGACACTGCTCAAAGTTGCGAAATTCTTCGAGGAGGGATGACGCGCGGGAATTGACCCAAGGCGGGAGGAGTCTGTACGCCGGCTTTCCACAGACTTTGCACTTTCACTCGTAATTATCCAGTAGGATCGGATCACTGCACCATGTTAGGTTCTGAATAATAAGTTCTATATACAGGAGAGAACACAAACACCTGTATAGTTTTGTAGGTTCGGTTTACTGGATAAGAGTATGTACACAAGGGAGAGCAGCACTCTCCCGGGCTAGGCTCCTGCTGGTCAACTGCTATAGACGACGTATGGCAAGTGATACATTAGCAGCTTCCATACGTCGCCAGGCACATTAATTAAGCATGTGGGATATGGTAATAACATTGCCACACACTGCTAGCTAGGCTGAATAAATAATACATAAATGGAGCACATACATAATATACATACATGATATATAATCCAGCATACATAATATGCATACATCTTGCAAAAAATTACTTATGAAAATTGGCAAATTACCTCTCAGACCCAAGGCGTGGAGCTTCATCATGAGGCCAGTCCGCCATGTCATGTCGAAAGCTTTTTCTATGTCTAGGAATACTGCAATTAGTGTTTCTTTACTGCAAAGAGCTTTTGAGATGTCAGTTTCAAGACTTATTAAATGATCTAGTGTGCTTCTACCTTGGCGGAAACCACACTGTCGATCATTCAATAAGTTGTTACTTTCCAAAAAATACTTTAGCCTACGCTTTATCATACGTTCCATGACCTTACACAGACAGTTTGTGAGCGAAATCGGACGGAATGAGTTGGTGTTGGTAGGGCATTTGTCCCTCTTCGGGATCGGTACGACATGGGCAAAGTGCCATAAGTTTGGAAACGTTCTGGACGTCAAGATCTCATTGTACACTTCTAGCAATTTGTCCAGGTTTCCCTGGTCAAGGTGCTTAATCATCTCGTATCGTATACCGTCAGGTCCAGGAGTAGAGCCCTTGCCCTTAATCTCAATGGAGAGACAGAGCTTATATACACAGCCGCCGGAAGTAAACCGTGGGAAGTCGCCGGTTTCTTGACTCCGTTGCTAGGGAAGACGTGGCTGGTTGCTAGGATACTGTGGCATCTGGTGACGCCCCCCCCCCCCCCCCCTGGGCCGCTCGTTTGGTTGCTAGGATACTGTGGCATTGGAATGCAGCTACACAGTTGTAGGGGAGACGTCCACCACAGTAGCTTACACAGCTTTCTATTGACGTATTTTCGCTAGACAGACGTAGAAAAAAGATATTCATTAAATAAATAAGATATTAACTATTATGTACAATTGAAAAATAAAATAATAATAAAAAAAATGCATCAAGGGTAAAAGACCCAACAAACATGACCGCAACCATATGTGAGTGTTGGTACATCAGCCAAGGTAACCAGGAAAGCCATTAGCATGGATGTGAATATGAAAGTGATACTGAAGGATGAGGAGGTGCTCAGCAGCAGCGAGGTACAGGTCATAAACAGTAAGGCGACGAAATTAACTGGGAGGTATTGATTCGGTTTTGTTTCTTATGTAATTTTTTTTAACAACATCAGCAGAGCCATGACTGTTAACCAAGGAAGCCGTTCTGTAGCATTTATAGAGGACGAATTAACACTCAAGAACGCATATCTGTATTCATCATTTAAAAAAATAAAAAATAACAACATCGGGTTGAATGCTTAACGGACACCCCACTTGTCCGAGAAGAGTAGGGTTGCCATATCTGAACTTTCAAAAAAGAGGACACTCTCAAAGACATCCCCCCCCCCCCCCCCGCCCGGCAAACACAGGCTAATATATACATCATACATGGTATAGAAATCTTTAAAAAAAATTACCTTTGCTTAAGGCTGAACATCTTCATTCTTTTAGCTGCAGTCTTCTCCCCTCACTGTGTGTGACTTGGCGTGCCCATGCATACTTTTCTGTAGATCGGATCTTTTTCAGTATTGGCTGATTGCTCTCTAGAAAGGTATAGAAGTCAATGCAAGATATTTCTCGAAAGTTGTACTGTACAGTCAGAATGCCTTTCATTGTTTAACACTCAATTTGTTCCTTTCCTTTGTCCATTGGCTTTGCATCAGTGAAAAAACTTTCTACATTTGCATTGCGAGATGATATAGCAAAGAAGAATTGTGCAATTCTTAGCAATTCTGAGTGACATTCAATGTTTGATTTTTCAAAGTATCTGGTCCACTTTTTGTGCTGGCAGATTACTAAATTCTTCATCACTTGTAATTTTCCACAAACTGCTTCAGGTTACTAACTTGATCAAAACACTTCATCAACTTCTACCCCCTTATCAATCAAATATTTGACAGCTAAGTTGACAACACCGTACAGATGTACAAGTGACTTATCAGCTGACGAAAACTGAACGAGATCTCTACGGTTTCCACCTTCCCTCTCTCTCTCTCCCGTCATTACAGTTTCATGTTTTTTTTTTTCCATGGAGAAAATGATGGAAGCTGAAATTCCGGACTTTTGAAGAATTTTAAAAATTCCTTCCGGATGAAGATTTCGAGACCTTGTGGGGTTCAGGATGTTTGGTTCACACTCAGGATAGAATGGAGAAAGGAAACTCACAATGTGCTCTCTATATACATGTTGTATTGGATGTACAATGCAGCTTGGTGCTGGGAAGGCAGCATGGTTACAAGCGTGATGTAGAGAGAGCTGGTTGGTGAGGACGCTCAGAGAAGGACAGCTTGTGGGTCGCCATGCTCGCCAGTGGGAGAGAGGACCGCCAGGCAGGCGGAGGAGCGAGGGAAGGCCGCCAGGCAGCGGCGGAGGAGGAGGTGTTGCTGGCTGCGGCTGTAGGTAGAAAGAGAGAGATCACCACGAGGTCAGGTCTTAAATAGCGGGGGTAGGCGTGGCTTAGCAGTTGACCCCCGCTCCGTGATGTATGGCAGCGCTGGTTGACCTAGACCACGAGGCATACACTGGGGAATTGGTGGGGTCGGCTAGGCAGCGACAAACAGCGTTTGTAGGGGAGAATTCCACTACAACCTAAATGGAGGACATGTCCGGGAAAATACGGACGTATGGCAACCCTAGCGAAGAGGTCTGATTACTTTTGCCTCTGTGTCACCAGACTGTCTCCTTCCTTAATTTGCATCGCATCATTATGAATTTCTGTAACTTTTTACTTTTTACTTTTATCCTCTTCGCCACTGATCGGCTTGTTAGCCGCTTGGGCGATCGGTCACGTCTCTTTTCCTTTATATTCTTCACCAAAAGGTCGGCTCGCTAGCCGCCCAGGCGATCGGTCACGTCTCTGTCACGCACTGTTGGCAAATACTGGGCATGCACCGGCTCCTGAATGTACCTGAACCCGCTCCAGTGTTGGTCAAGTCTTCTCTTGAAAGAGCTCACACTCGGTGCCGTCACAACACTCTCTAGTAGATTGTTCCAAGAGTTTACAACCCTCACTCCGAAAAAGTTTGCCCTCACGGTTTTCTGGACTTGCGGTTTCTTCAATCTTGAGCTGTGACCCCTTGTGCGGCGAGCGTCCGCCAGCTCCAAGTAAGGACACTCAACTGAGTAGTGCCCCCTGAGATGCTTATAAACCTCAACTAGGTCCCCCCTTGCCCGTCTGAAGTATAAGCTAGGCAAGTTCAGGCGCTCCAATCTCTCAGGGTAGCTGAGCTGCCGAAGTGCAGGCACCAGTTTGGTGGCCCTCCTTTGAACATTTTCAACCAACTGACAGTCCCTAGCATATCTCGGGGACCAGATGGGGTGACAGTACTCCAGATGGGGAAGCACTTCACTCCTGAAGATCGTCACGAGGGACGGACCGTCTAGATATCTAAACGACCTTCTTATAAGACCCAATAATTTATTTGCCTGATTTACCTTCTTCTCACGATGGCCCGAGAACTTCAGCTCATTGTCAACATACACACCTAGGTCCTTCTCACACTCAGTCTCAAATAGTGCAGTTTTCTTCATCCCGTTGGGACATATGGTACGCCTCCTTACCGTTGGTACGCCCCAGGTGCATCCTCTTACACTTCGTGACATTGAATCTCAGCAGCCATTCCTTCGACCATTCCTGGAGCCCACAGAGGTCCTTCTGCAGCTCTTCACAGTCCGCTTGGTTCTTAATTTCCCGAAATAACTTGGCGTCATCGGCAAACATTTGTATGGAGGAGTGTACAACGTCAGGCATATCATTTATGAAACAAACAAACAACAGCGGACCCAATACACTACCCTGCGGTACCCCACTTGTTACAGGTACAGATGACGATTTCGTGCCATTAATCACCACACATTGCTTGCGGTCATGTAGAAAGTCTTCTATCCACGCTAGGACATTTCCCCGAATTCCGTACCCTTCCAGTTTGATTTTCAGCCTTTCGTGGGGTACACTGTCGAAAGCCTTGGCAAAATCTAGGTAAATATTGTCGATATTACCACCCCGTTCTAGAATATGGGTCCAAATATCCAGTACCTTGAGCAATTGTGTCAAGCAAGAGCGCCCCGGCATAAAACCGTGTTGGCAATCTTTTACAAGGTTGTTTCGTAGGAGATGTTCCATCGCTGCATCTCTGATAATACTCTCAAGTACTTTACATATTATGCTGGTCAGGCTCACCGGTCTATAGTTGTTCGTGGAGTGCCTATCGCCCTTCTTGAAGATAGGACTCACATAAGCCACTTTCCATTCACTGGGGACCATTTGTTCATCCAGGCATTTACAAAACAGAATCTTCAGGGGCTCTGCAAGCTCGTTGCACAGCTCCCTTAGCACTCTAGGATGCACCACGTCAGGTCCAGGACTCTTATGGACCTTTAGCCTGGACAGTTTATTTCTAATACCCTCTTCTGTGAACACAATGTGAGTCAGTGCTGTGCCGAACCGTCTGTCCTCAAACGCAGGAAGGTTAGTTGCATCCTCTCTTGTGAACACTGAGGAAAAGAAGCTGTTCAATGCCTCCGCTTTATCCTGGTCAGAATCTGCGTAACTACCATCTACGTGTCTGCTCTGCACGCTTCACCCTTGTCACCTGGTGATGGCCTGTAGTAACCTCCTACTTACCACGGTAGGTACAGGAGAGTGCTGGTGGAGGTGTTCGCTTCCCTGAAGCAGCGGGTACTGTGGAAGTGGGACGAGGAGACCATGGAAGACCTACCAGCCAACGTGCGTCTGGCCAAGTGGATCCCCCAACAGGATATCCTGGGTCAGTCACCACTCGTTTTGAAGTAAAAATTTTAAACTTTCCTCATAGCACTACCACGTCAGGAACCAGTCAGATTGTTCCTTCCAATCATTTAACCACTTTATGTTAATCTTCAAGCTATCTGTGCTAGATAAACACTTACAGATTAACGTTATAGTTCTCTAGTTCAGCAAGTTATGACAGTAGTTATGTAGTTTTACCTCAAACACTTATGTTTGTTTGCATCTATGTATTATAATGCAGTTCCCATCAATCGGTACTCACCATGACCGTTCTTAAAAGTGCTTTCTCAGTATCTTGGTTCTTATAAATCTTCAACACCGACTTGTAGTTCTTTCACACAACTTGTTACTTCTATTCCTCTTCGTTTCGTTTTGTTGATCACTTATTTCATCTTTCTGCCAGTCCTACACTAGTTCTGTCAGTTCTACACTAGTTATGTCAGTCCTACACTAGTTCTGTCAGTCCTACACTAGTTCTGTCAGCCTTACATATTTTCACTACTCATTTTTTTATGTTATCTTTGTACTTGTAGGAGACCCTCGCCTGCGACTGTTCATTACTCACGGTGGGTTGTTGAGTTCCCAGGAGGCCACCTACCATGGTGTGCCATTGCTCGGTATCCCAGTGTTTGCCGACCAACAGTACAACGTTCGCCAGATCCGGATGGAGGGCTGGGGCCGCTTTGTGCACTGGAAGGACCTCACCTATGACACTCTCCGTCAGCCGATTCTTGAAATCCTCCAGGACACCAAGTAAGAGTTATGTTAACTTTCTCGGGGTTGACAAGATGATGAAAGCAACATCAGCTGTTAGAGTATAACCCAGCGATGTGGAACTTTCCTTGAGGAGTGTAGTAGTTGTGTTTTACTGAAGTGCTACAGTAACAGTGCGTCACTGAAATGCTACAGTAACACAACATGTGGTTGTGTCACGCAATATACAACATGTGGGTGTGTCACGCAATATACAACATGTACAGGTAGTCGTCGACTTACGACCTATGCGACTTACGTCTGTTCGACTTTACGACCGGCGGTACGACAGTTTTGGCCCCAGCCCCAGTGTAAATAATAAACCAATTGTACTGTAGTATGCAGTGATTTACTTAAACCTGACGACCGTAACAATAATGAACAAAGAAAATGTTGATAAAATATGACTTAAAGATGATTATATTATCATTACACATTACAGTATAATATACGTAAGGTAATTATAACATAGGCCGACTTACGACCAGATCAACTTACGACCGGTCGGCCGTAACCAATCTAGGTCGTAAGTCGACGACTACCTGTAGTTGTGTCACGCAATATACAACATGTGGGTGTGTCACGCATTATACAACATGTGGTTTTGTCACGCAATATACAACATGTGGCTGTGTCACACAGGATACAGGAGGTGGTAACTCGACGGCAGGCTGTGATGAAGGACCAGCCTATGTCACCTGGGCAGTGGATGACCTACTGGGTGGAGTACGTCCTGAGGCACGGCGGCGCTCCTCACCTCCGTTCTCCTTTCGCCACTATGCCTTGGTTAGTGCCACCGTGCGTTGCTTAGTGCCACCATACGTTGGTTAATGCCACCATACGTTTGTTAGTGTCGCCATGTTTTGGTTAATGCTACTATGGCTTGGTTAATGCCATCATATGTTAGTGCCACTATGCCTTAGTACCACTATTTCTTGGTTAGTATTACCATGTCTTGATTAGTGCCACCATGCCTTGGTTAGTGCCACCATCCATTGGTTAATGCCACTATCCCTTGGTTAGAACTACCATCCCTTGGTTTGAGTCACCGTTTGCGAGGCTGGGCGATATTGCTATAGATAGATTGATGATAAAGGATTGATGTAAAGGAAATTATACGAGTACTAATTGTACTATGAATTTTGTTCGGAATTTTAGGCGATGAGTCATGTAAATTACTGTTAGAACATCGAGTTGTACTTCAACAAAGCGGTGCTATATTGGCCATGTGCTTATATTGTCAAAATCGTGTTGACAGTAAAAGTTATGATATTTTCTTTATATAATTCTTATATTCTACTTTTATATTTTGTGCAGCAGACATAATGTTGAATCCCACAATTAAACCCGTCAGGTTTTTTTTTGTTTTTGTTTTTTTTGTCTTTACAGGTATAAGATGTACAACGTGGATGTGTGGTTGCTGGTGTTGGTGGTGTCCACACTGGCTGTCATCCTCACCTTCTTCATCCTCCGTGCCTTCCTCCACGCCTTCATCTGCGCCTTTCCCCGCGCCGTCTACACACGCCTCTCCACGCTCACTAAGTACAAAAAGCAATGATGATCTCCATGTGAATAAACACAAGAATCACTGTGGATTACTAAAGCTGAAGAATAAGGACAACTGAATCTGTGTAGATGAACAACAATAAGAATCACTCAGTAGATGACTAATAAATACCTACATACTGTATACTCGTATATCTATCTAATAGTACCAGATATAGCAACGTAGAATTTCAACAGGTAGATTAAATATCACATGAAGTTATCTTACAACACTTCACATTATCAACAAAGCGAAGGACAAGTCACTCAGCTCCTGACATTAAAAGGTTATAAACACACATACGAGAATACCTAACAGACCAATAAAAGATTTTACATGAATCCTGTAGTTTCTCAATTCAATTCAATTTCAATTGTTTATTCCTTGATAGAGGAAGCAGGATCCTAGTGCTGTCACTAGGTACCCCTGCTACTGTTTCTCAATACAGTATCCTTAAGTTTTGGTGAAGCGGAGTTAATGTTATTGAAGTGTGTGTTGACCCATGGTGGTGAGGGGTATTGTATGTTGACCCATGGTGATGAGGGGTGTTGTGTGTTGACCCATAGTGGTGAGGGGTATTGTAAGTTGACCCATAGTGGTGAGGAGTGTTGTATGTTGACCCATAGTGGTGAGGGGTCTTGTGTGTTGACCCATGGTGGTGAGGGGTATTGTATTTTTTATTTATTTATTTATTTTTTTTTTTTTACAGGATTAGCCCACCCGGGAACAGGTCATTGACCCACATCGGGGCCTGGGGTGGCGAAAATGTAATAATAATAACAATAACAATAATAATTTGTTCAAACTAAATAAAATTTATACCGATAATAAAAAAAAATAATAACACTCATAATAATAATAATAATAATAAAGAACCACAAAGAAATAATAAAAAAATCAATATGTAGTGAGAAACAATATATGTGTGTTGTGTTGTCAAAATTAAGAAAAACAATTGAGACCCCTGCAATTGTGTGTAAATGTGGCAGAAAGTCAGATCAGCAACCTGGGACTTGGTCACAATTTTCGTGATGCCATATGGCAGCAGGGTCTCTACCATTAGACAACACATTATGCTTCCAATTTCCCAGGCGGTAGCACCTTCCTGTTTGATAGCTACCTACTACCTGTATGTTGATCCATGGTGATGAGGGGTGTTGTATGTAGATCTATGGTGGTGAGGGGCCTCTGTGGGCTCCAAGAATGGTCGAAGAAAGGGCTGCTGAGATTCAATGTCACGAAGTGTAAGAGGATGCACCTGGGGCATACCAATGGTCAGGAGGCGTATCATATGTCCCAACGGGATGAAGAAAACTGCACTATTTGAGACTGAATGTGAGAAGGACCTAGGTGTGTATGTTGACAATGAGCTGAAGTTCTCGGGCCATTGCGAGAAGAAGGTAAATCAGGCAAATCTATTATTGGGTCTTATAAGAAGGTCGTTCAGATATCTAGAAGGACCGTCCCTCGTAACGTTCTTCAAGAGTGAAGTGCTTCCCCATCTGGAGTACTGTCACCCCGTCTGGTCCCCGAGATATGCTAGGGACTGTCAGTTGGTTGAAAATGTTCATAGGAAGGGCACCAGACTGGTGCCTGCCCTTCGGCACCTCAGTTACCCTGAAAGACTGGAGCGCCTGAACTTGCCTCGCTTATACTTCAGACCAGCAAGGGGTGACCTAATAGAGGAGTATAAGCATCTCAAGGGGCACTACTCAGTCAAATGCCCTTACTTGGAGCTGGCAGATGCTCGCCCCACAAGTGGTCACAACTCAAGATTGAAGAAGCCGCAAGTCCAGAAAACTGTGAGGGCAAACTTTTTCGGAGTGAGTTGTGAACTCTTGGAACAATCTACCAGAAAGTGTTGTGACGGCACCGAGTGTGAGCTCTTTCAAGACCAGACTTGACCAACACTGGAGCGGGTTCAGGTACATTCAGGAGCCGGTGCATTCCCAGTACTTGCCAACAGTGCGTAACAGAGACGTGACCAATCGCCCAAGCGGCTAACGAGCCGATCTTTTGGTGAAGAGGATAAAAGAAAAGGAAAAGTAATCAGAGACGTGACTGATCGCCCAAGTGGCTAACGAGCTGATCAGTGATGAAGAGGATAAAAGTAAAAGTGTATTGACCCATCGTGGTGAGTTGTGTTGTATGTTGACCCATGGTGGTGAGTTGTGTTGTGTGTTGACCCGTGGTGGTGAGGGGTGTTGTGTGTTGACCCATGGTGGTGAGGAGTGTTGTGGAACTTCTCGAGAGACATACACACACACACACACATGATAGAGAGGTGTGCGGGAATTAGATGATGCCACCTATGAACCTTGATTGTGCCACCCATGATCTTTAACTGTGCCACCCATGATTCTCCAATGTGGCACCCATGATCCTTCACTCCACCCATGATCCTTCCCTATGCCACCCATGATCCTTGTACATTCTAAAATAAATTTAGGGAGGGATGATCATACTCGTCTCAGCCCACACAGGATGTTTTTTATTGGACGATAATAATCATTTAAGCCCTTTGGGGTTAAAATACTACAAAAAGCTTTTAGTAAAAAATTTTGGTGTACACACTGCTTATAACCAATTAACAAACTCTCTCTTATAACTCTACACCTTTACATAATTAGAGGATGAAATTTAAGATTACTTAGTTTTCTTTTACTTAATTTTCCACAGTATTTTCTTGATTTAACCAACTAATTCGAACCACCCCTTTCTTGTAACCCTTACGCCCCCGGCGACGTACCAAGATGCCCGATTAAGAAATTACCTACTTTTTGTTTGTTTCATTTTCATTGTCTGTCCATTTTATCATGGTGTATCAAAGTAATATTGCTAAAAGTAGTGTAGTTGTATTGTAGTATAGTGTAATATTACTGGAAAATAATGCTCTGATTATGTTATAAATGTATTTATTTGTGGAATTATTATTTTATGCATTACTTGCTCTACCAAACACAAAGACAGCCTGACGACCGACTGCGTGTGTTGCCAAGCACTTTTATGAAAAATAATGCAAATAAAATATTCTAAATGAATTATTTATAGCAAATAAGTATTATGATCAGTAAATATATGCATTACTGGCCACCCTGGACACAAAGGCAAGCTAAAAATAGCTGCTAAGTGAGTAGGTGACCATAAGGCTCGCTGGCATAACAAGCTGTCCCCTCCCTCCGCGATGCCAGGGGAGTTTCTAGTGTCAAAATATAGTTTTTCTTACTTATTTTTCATTGTTATATAATTTAAAAGGGTTAAAAATTATTATTGGAAAAGTTGATTTTTCTCGATTTACCCCTGGGTGGGGGTATGGCCAGCGGCACCCTAACCCAGGGCTTAAGGGTTAAATCAAAATTTCCGCTTGATCGATTTACGTTATTTTCATTCGCTTTAATCAACTATTTCACTAATTTGGGCGAGACTCCATTCAATTTTGCGCCAAATGCACCGCTTGGCGCACGAGGTTTGTTTACATCTGCTCAGTCTCTGTCTTGCCGCCACTGTGTGTGTTGTTCACTGCTACATCTTGGTCAACTAACTACTGTGCTTAGATATCATGCCGAAAGTCTCTCAGAAGTCTCAGAAAGGAAGTGGTGTGGGGGAGAATGTCAAAAGTGCGGCTATCAACTGGAAAAAAGTTCAGAAATAATAGAAAAAATTAAAAACAAACACCGAACCCTTTAGTTTAAGGTAAACCATTAATAATATTTCTAATGGTTCTATGAACATATCATGTCTGAGGCGTCTCCGTAGGTGTGAGCGTATTAACAGAGTTAATCTCAATTTAGCGAAATAGTTCACTAAATTGAGTGAAAAATAATGAAAAAATTCCTTCTGCTAATTCGAGAGTTGGTTATATCGGATTCCGTTAAATTGAGAGTATACTGTACTGTATTACAGAGAATAAAGAAGGAAAAATTGGACAATGAGGCAATTGGCCGAGTGACTGTGTGTGGTGCAGAAGTCTGCTTGTCTTCAGAGAGTTTGAAGAGTAAGCTAAATGGCATTGGTAGAAGATTGGTGACACATTGAAGACTTAATAATATTGTCAGTGTTACAGAATAATTAAATAAGTAAACATACTGATCCCCAAAAATGATAAAAACTGCATTGGGAAAAAATTATGAAAATTATGGCCTCCTTTATACATTATACTTTAGGGTTTTAGTTCATAAATCAAATCATGGGAAGCAAAAATTTTACTTTGAAAAACCTAAATTAAGAAGTTACCATCACTCCTACCAAGATTCATATACTGAAGCAAAAGTTGACACAACCCATATTTTGCTTGAAAAATGGTGATGTATTAAGACCACCCACCTATTTGCGATAAAAGAACGCATCTCTCACTGCCCTTTTGTCAACTGCGATCTACCTACATGCTGCCACCTGGAGCACTACAGTCCCAAGCTTTGACTCATGGTGATTGCACATGCCCATGATTGTGTAGCTCAGTGTATCTTTTTTTACAGTGAGAAGACATCGTTCACACTGTAGTACTGTGTTTTGGTAACTATAATGTGATTTTTTATGTTTTTGTGACTAAAGTGCTTTAACTTTTGTTCTGAATAGTGTCGGCCACTATCATTGTTTTTACGTAACCATCGTTTGCTCTGTTTTTGTGACAAGTGAGCAGTATAACTTTGAAAATGTCTGGGAAGGCCAAGGCACCCAGGAAAACCGTGTCTCTGAGGGTGAAGCTTAACATTGTGAAGCTGTGCGAGTCGGTGACGTCTCCACTCCACCTTCAAGAGTCCCCTTAACCTCATGGGTAATTTGATGATGACCAGGCTTGTTCTTAATGATGTGGCGAGTGTTATTTGTGTTTTATGTATACAGTCAACCCTCACTTTACGCGGTCCCACATTCCGCGTTTCCACGGTGCCCTGCCGGAACCCAGGATGCTCACATTCCGCGGTGCGTGTACCCCTTTACGCGGAGAGCGGCTGGCGAGCCGCGCCATTTTTGGATCCAAACCTCCCGCCATCCGCCATGTTGTGTAAGCGGCACGAACATGGTGCGCACAAGGTCGCCCAGTCATCAAAACATTACCAGTTCTACACCCGCCACCCACCACAGCCGGCCCAAGTTAGTGATAGTGATAATTATGGCGAGGATATGGACTTATATGGACTTTGGGGGGTTTGACAAAGAGGCCCTGCAAGCCTCTGTGGTGGATAGTGATACAATTGATACAAGTGATACAGGTGAGGGCCAATAATCTGCCCTCTGCCTCGGAACCAACCGCCCATCCCCGTGTGCCCAGCCATCTTTTCTACTAATGTAAGTGTTAAAAAACCTAATATTATTGATATTTCTCTTAATTATTAATTGTGTGTGCATACCATCATAAAGTTAAGATAATATTTTTACTACATCATAGTTGTGTGTCGTCAAAAAGTGGAGTTTGGGAGTCGGCCCGGTCTCTATTTCAATTAATCCCATATGTTGTTATTCACTTTACGCGTTTCTCACTTTCCGCGGTACCCTGTGGGTTACATTAACCGCGTAAAGTGAGGGTTGACTGTATTATTATTGTATAAATTTTATTTTTGGTGATACATGTGGGTGTTGGTCTGAATGGCAACATTCCCCATTGAACCCGATGTTATAATTATCCCAATTTACGATATTTCTATCTGCGATGGGTTTTTCAGGAACGTAACCCCAATAAGATTGTGGCCCTTAAGATATCTAGGCTTGGGCAGTTACCAGTCTAGACTATTGACCTTTCATTTGACTTCACAGTCTGGGCCATCCTAAACTATGGTTAGTATACACTTAACTTGGATTACCATGGCTAGGTGTGGCTTATTTAGCAAAATAAATAAAAGCCTATTGCAGGCCCCACCCTAATGTATAGTACTGTATCAGATTAGGCTGGTAACCCTATCTAGCTGAGTTGATAGGTTAGTGTCAGTGATGGTGGCAGTAGAAGGATAGTGTCAGTGATGGTGGTAGTAGATTAGTGTCAGTGATGGTAGTATTAGGTTAGTGATGGTGGTGGTAGTAGGTTAGTGTCAGTGATGGTAGTATTAGGTTAGTGATGGTGGTGGTGGTAGTAGGTTAGTGTCAGTGATGGGTTAGTGATGGTAGTGGGCTAGTGTCAATGATGATGGTACTGTATTTTGTAGTCAAAAGAATGAAAACTTGCAAAATTTTGTGCCCTGGATATTTACACTCCCCGCTACACAGGCATCTCAGGGATTTCCCCAAGGCCTTTCAGGCAAACGAACCAGATAGGAATGTAAAATGATTTTTCTATTTTCCATTCATAAACTTTTTATTTATTTCCTCTCACTAAATGGAAACCTATGTAACAAATAAAAAATTAGAAGGTCTAACTATAACTTATTTTGCCATGATGAATGTTATTGTATGAATAACATGGACCATGCGACAACCTTTGTCTGTCTGTCTGGTCAGGTTGACTGAACATAAACAACACTATATTTAATTTTTTAAATAAATTGGATTTATGTAATTTTCTACCTGCTTACATAAATTTTATTTCCATTAATTTATATGACTTAAGAAAATAGAACAAATTATTTATGTAGACACTTGTTATAATAATAATTAAAAAAAAAAAAAAAAAAAAAACATGATAAGACAACACCTCCAGCCCTACATGTCACCACACTCTACCTCACATCACCAAAACAATACCATGTTCTTTTTAAGTTAAATACGAAAGAAATATATCGCAATGCAAAGACAGTTGAATAAAAGTTGCTACCACCTCTAAGCTACATAATGTAGCATGTTAGTGTCTGTGTCAAGGAGAAAATGAACAGGGGAGGTATAAATATGGGATAAGGCAGGGAGGCCAGAGTGGGGGATGGGTACGTAAGAGGTGCAGTGGAGTGGGTGGCAGACTGTAGGGTGTTGCCGAGTTTAAATGTTCTGTTGACGAGTTCTGCGACTTGAGTGATATGATCAATGCCAGAGATGATGCTGAAGCTAGCCCATTGTAAGGGTCAGAAATGGCAGGAGAAAGTTTAGGGAGTGGCTGCAATTACTGATGGCAAGAGGACCTTCCCTCAGTGAGGACAAGCTGTATACAACTGGCATGTGAAGTGTAATGTATGACACTCAAACATGGACAGTTAAATATGACATACCAATGCTTCAGTGAGTTGAATTGAGAATCATGAGGTGGATGTGCACTGTGAAACTGAAAGATAGGAAACCCTGTTCTGAACTAAGAGAATGGCTGGGTATTGCGAGTATTAGTAAAGTTTTGAGTAGAGGTAGGTTTAGATGGTTTAAACATGCAAAGAGAATGGATGAAAATAAATGGGTCAAGAAATGTATGAATCAATAAAACAGTAGGTGGAGGGAAGGAGAGCCAAGGATAAAGCCAAGAATGATATGGGGAGAAGTAAGAAATAACATTAAGAGTTAAGAACCTGATAACAGAGGCTGCAAGAGACTGCAGTATGGGGAGCTGCCATCAGGTAATTGCTATTACCTTGCAAGCAAGGAAAACAACTGTAGAGTTGACGATAATGTTTTAAGTGATGGGTTACTAGTACAGTAGTTTCCACAGTAACCATGGAAGCATTTAATATCTAAGACAGAAGCTTACTCCACTGAAGAAAACTAAACTATGTTGAGTAAATAAACAAATTTAGTACTTGTATATAAACATAAAATAAATGTATTTTTATAAAGCTTTTTCAATTTGTATTATTCTTTATGAGGGCTTATTTACAAATGTGACATAGCAAATTTAGTAGCCAAAATAAACACTGCCCATGAAATACTGTTCCAATGACAACATGTACAACTACATACTCTCCAAGGTACCATGCTATACTATACTTGTGTTACACAGTATTTGGATTGACATAGTATCAAAAGAACAAACTCACAGTTATAGTATATGTAGCTAACAAATGTGGATACAGTTTTCAATGGTTAAAATATACAGATTCCTAATAACCAAAATATTTTGTGAATTCCACAAAAGAGATAATCTAAGGGAGCAGCTTCTCTGGGTTCTTGACACGACTCTGCTCCATACACTGTGCCAGGTCAGCCAGTGACACTTGCAGGTCATTGTTGTGTTTTTCAATCTAAGGAAATAATTGCAATTTCAGTCCTCCTACTCAGAATTTTTTAATTTGAGCTTATGATGCAAATACAAATGACAATAATGGCACATGAAAAGAACAAATACGAGATATTCAAGCACAGGATAAAACTTAAAAACTGATGAGTAATATTTCCTCTGCAAAGAGGAATAAACTGCAAATGCAAGTACAGCTGTAATTTTGCATTTGTTTCACACGAGTCTTCATCGCCAAATAAAATGTAAAGACTAATTACTCTGCCCTTATAAAAATGCATCTAGTATAAGTACTATAGCACTTCATTCATAACTTACCGTATCAATAATCTTTTTATAGTTGGCTGCAATAATGCGACCAATGTTGGCAGTCTGCCCATTCAACTGTTGTATATCCTGCATTATCCTCATACGCTCAGTCTCCATCTCCTGAGACACAATCTCCTCTTCTGTACGGTTCTGACGTACTTGTTCTAGCACTCTAAGAGATGCAACAATTCATAAAAAAAAAATTAGTAGTGGGTTAAATATGAACAAATAAATGGTAACATTAATGCTTGGTTAGAATTACGTCAAACAACTGAAAATTTTGCACAGAACTGCTATTTTTTGTCATTGTTATTTCAAAATGTTTTGGTAACCAAGAAAATGATGGTACAGTGGGGTATGCTATAACGAACGGATCCTACTACAAATATTCCTATAACGAACGGTTTTACCTATAAAATTGAGAATGCTATAACGAACGAAACTCCTACAACGAACATTTAATTTTTTTTTTTTTTTTTTTTTTTTACTAATTTATTGTTTTTTTATTACAAGTATTAATGATATTCTTTATTTCAGGGGTTTAGATGCATATTTATGCACTTTTTTACAATTTTTACAATTTTATATTATATTTTTCTGTGTTAAGTGGTTGTATTTGGGGGCCTGGAACGGATTAATCCTATAACGAACGAATGCTATAACGAACAAGGTTCGAGAACCAATTAGATTCGTTATAGCATACCCCACTGTACAGTGTAGTCTGGGTTTACGCAGATATTTTATACGCATTTAGCCATTTACGCGGCACCTGTCAAGACGCGCCAATTATTAGTTACGTGGTACATTCCTTAATTTAAGCGGCAAGTGGCGGGCAAGCGGCTGGTCGCTGACGTCACCGCTGATGTCAGACTCGTGCCGATGACGTCGTGAACTGTGATTGGGCCACGTATCCTTACCACTCACGCACCCCCTCCGCCGAGCGCTGTGATTGATCTATCTAACCTTGCTTGCCCAGTCAACAAAACATTCCCGAGTTCTTCACCCGCCACCCACCACAGCCAGCCCAAGTCAGTGATAGTGAGGATATGGACATTGAGGGGTTTGACAAGGAGGCCCTGCTAGCCTCTGTGGTGGATAGTGGTACAGGTGATACAAGTGATACAGGTGAGGGCAAATAATCTGCCCTCTGCCTCGGAACCAACCCCCCATCCCCGTTTGCCCAGCCATCTCTTCTACTAACGTAAGTGTTAAAAAACCTAATATTAATGATATTTCTCTTAAATATTAATTGTGTGTGCATACCATCATAAAATTAAGATGTTATTTTTACTACAACGTACGTATTGTGTCGGAAAAAGGGTAGTCTGGCAGTTGGCCCAGTCTCTATTTCAATTAATCTCATATGTTCTGTTATTTTATTTACGCGTTTCACGTTATACGCAGGCCTCCATGGGTTTAATTGACCGCGTAAACCCAGACTATACTGTACAGTGAAACATTGAAGATCAGGACTAAAATGGGAGACCACCTGTCCGAAAAAGCCGATTGTTCGAATCTTCCGGCAAATGTACTAAATGTATAAAAACGAAAAATAACAATAAAAAAAATAAATAAATAAAATAAAATACAGTACATATTATCTTGACCACTGGGATTAGTTATACAGCCTTTTTCATGTGAAAAAGCCATAATTTTGAGAAACATATTATTGTACTCAAATGTACAGTTAAACATCGATAAATCGGACTTCAATATGTTGGAATTCGCATTTTTTGGACTCTGAGATGCTCTGGTCACCAGAAATACTAATAAAAAATAAATAAATAAATTAAAAATAAGAAACAAGGAAGATTAACAAAGAAAAAAAAATCTTATGAAATGAACAGCACTTACTGAATACTGTACAATGGTCTAATCAGATTTGCTATAGGCCTACTGAGAACCAAGACACTTGAGCATGTGTTGCCACATTTGTCAGGTTTATTTATTTATTGATTCAGCATTATATACTCATGATTGGCCTCTTATGGTTTAAGGTTCACCATGATTAATATAACATCTGCAATAATAGATAAAATATACAATACTGTATGTAATTTGTAATATGACTTGAAAATAAACATCATCACTGAGTTGGGGTTACCTGTCAGAACAGGTGTTTCATGTGGACGAGACTGGATTATTTGAAGAAAATTCCAGATAGAACAAACATTACCTAAGAGGAAAAGAGCGAGCCAGGTTTTAAGGCTGTATTAAAGGGTATAGCTGTACCAAATATCCATAATCTTTTCATTTTTTACAATATGTTTGGTATCTACAAGAGTAAAGTTGGACTTACAAACAAGCCTCAGGAATGTAACTCGTTCGTAAGTAGAGGAGCACCTGTATGTGTTCTGTCTACACACACACACACACATACCGTATACAATACAATGCTGTACATTAGGGGGCAGGGAAAAAACACTTATTTGAGTTGCAGGCTGCACTTTTCAGGCATCGTTTGTATGGCTGTAACAAACACCTGTGCAAAATTTCATGTCATTTCATGCATACTTACCCTGCCGCATCACGAACGACTTTTTGTCACCTTTTAGCGTATACCAAAAATTAGGTGTCATTTAATGTTTTCCAGGATAATGATAAATTTTACATGGGTGACATCGATTTAATTCACATGTTATTTTACAGGTACACCGTATAGAAAATCATTACAAGTTCATATTGAAATTCTTTTTTGTGCGGAACCTTGGCATCATTTTCCTAGACAATAATCTTTGCCTAATATATCCATCTCTCGATTCGTATCCCGTCACTTCAGTGCAAGCTTCAGTCATCACTTTTATTCCTCTCTCGACCGCCTGAGTGATGTTTGGCCACTTGGGCACCACTAATGGTGTCTCAAGAATGTCATTAACCTGTAGATTTGACAGAGAAGCAATGTAAGGAGGCTCAGTCTTGAGTTCATTCCTCCAGTTAATCATGGAATGATAGTTTTTTGCTTGCCACTTTAGTTTCGGAGTCACCACCTTTCTTATGTTGACTACAGGAGGCACATCCTCATTCCCATCTCCATCTTTACCCTCCTCATCAGTATAGTTTAACAAATTCTCGTCAACAGCAGCATCAGAATCTTCCTCCTCCTCTTCAGATCTGCCAGTGCATTCTTCCTTTTGCTGATTCTCCTCTCTAATTTTTCTTATCATTGAGACAGCTTTTTCTCTAACAGTCATGTCCTCATCTGCACACATACTGTACCAAGAAGTTCATCTGTGTGAGCGAAGTATGCATTTCTCTGGACAGCCTTCTTCACTATCGTCTCCTCCTCACTATTCAGGTGTTTCATATATAGCAGGGACTGGAATACGTTCCTTGAGCCGTGTGTTACGTAAGGGTGTATCTTGATGTAAAACGACATTGGAGCACTGAACTATATTATTGTAATGACAATTCTTTTCAACTCATGGCTGGGTCTTGATGTTGCTACATACAGCCTGAGGATTCTACTCCATACGGTGTTCCACCTTGACACACAGGGAGGACCTGGCTCAATAGCAGCCAAGTCATCTTCAACAACACCTGTGATAACTCCTTTACAAATCCTATACAGGTATTTCTGATCCCAGGACAGATCTTTCTCCACTTCATCATTAAACACAGGGAAATCAGGGAAACTGACTGGCTGGAAGGCAACAACTGGAAGCTCAGACAAAGACTCCTTGATCTGCTTTCCAATGGGACCACACCAATGCTCAGGACCACTTGGTTTACCATCATAGTGATAAAAAACTGCGCGGAAAGGCAGCTCATTTCCGTGAAGCTGACATATGAAATAATGGAGCGGGTGACCAAGTAACATTTCAAGATGATGAATGACTCCATTTTCTGATCCTACATTTACATTGGTTCCATCACAACCAACACATACAATGGGCTGCTGGGTTAGATTTTTCTCCACCAGAAACTCGTGAATAGTTTTGGCAATCTGCTTTCCGTGTCGTCTTGGGCGTCACATGTGTGAGATATTCATTGCCAGGCTCAACCATGATGACATAATGATGTTTCACCATCATCCTCGAACTCCATTTCTCGGTCTTCTTATTCTTTATCATCACACGAGTGGCGGTCTTCTTACCATCAAAATAGAGTGACGTCAAATTATCTAAACTAGCCATCTCAATTTCTTGCCTCTTAAATCGGCTGTGTGGCTAGTACTGTAGGTAAATTTAAAAATTTCAGTAGAAAATGCGGCAGACTAAACCTCGACATATCAGCTTCAAATTTGGCATGGAGTCTTAGATATGTATAAGGAACAATGCCTGAAGAGTGCAGCTTTGAGCAAAATTTCACTGCCCCCTACTGTACATACCGTATATACAATCAAAGAGAAATGTATTAAAAATACAGAGTCTACCCTCAAGTCTATTCCGTGCTTTGTTATTAACAAAGCATGGAGTAGACTCAACATTTTTAATATACATTTGTTTCTGATTATTTGTGAGAGGATTTTGCCATTACAGTCAGTTCTGCTATAACGCGTGTTTTGTTAACGAGAATTGGTTATAACAAGATTGATGAATAGAAGAACGATACAGTGACCCCTCCATTAACGAACTCAATCCGTTCCAGAAGGTCGTTCGTTAGCCGAAAAGTTCGTTAACCGAAACCATTGTTTCAATGGGTTTTTGGGTAATTGGTTCCAGCTCACCGAAAATTTCCTAAATTCAACAAAAATGGTAGAAAAGTTCACTTAATTTGAGGTGTGTATGTAGAAGGCTCCTGGATGATGATGATGGGAATTAGAATGGGGGTGGAGGAGAAGGAAGAAGAAAAGGCATTGGGGTGGAAGAGAAGTCACCCCATGGCACCATTTCATCCATAAAATTTTAGTTCTCTTGGTGTATTTCAAGATTATTTTCTTTATATCAACACGGCACTGCATTATATATTGTCAATATGTAAAATATATTTCAAAATGACCAATAATTTGCTTGGTAACACAGAAAAAAAGCGTTTAGTTGAAGAGAGTCTCAAGCAAGATGTTACCTCCAGTGAAAACAGAGAGAGACTAACTCCTGTTTGCTGTGTTAAGAGGCTGGATGCCCCGCATTAAACTTGTCACTTTACCTTCAATTATGTTCAATAATTGTTAAAATGACTAAAAAATTGAATATTAAACTTTTAAAATTATTGAATAGTATAAACTTCTTGATATTTACTAAAATAGTAAGGAATTTAAGCCCTAGAACCGATTAATGTATTGGTGGACTGATACTAAAGCTGGTTGCCCGGTCAGTGCAAGCGAAAACATGTTGAGGTCGGTTCGTAAGAACTTCGTTAACCGAATTGAAGATCCTTATGGAAGGCAGTTCGTTAATCGAAATTACGTTAACCGAGGTGTTCGTTAAACGAGGGGTCACTGTATTTGTATAACGCAAACGCTTGTTGGCTGTAACGCGATTCCACTCGAACGTTTTAAGTGTACAGGTACAGTACTGTCGTTTGGAGCAGGGTTATGCAGTGTTTACATTTCACGTTCGACATCATATGTTTAATTGATTCACGTGTTTTGTTTGTGAAGTGTTATTTGATAGGGACTCTATAAATTTCATCCTTTTTTTGCAAATTTAGCTATCACTTGCATTCTAATGGTCCAGTTACTTAACATTATTTTAGAGAATAACAGGTCTGCTTACCAATTGTGAACACATTTATTATGAATAAACGGATAACAATACGAACATTTTCTATGAACCAATCAGCTATTTGTAGCTATAGTAGGGGTGTGGCTTACGGGCCAGGTTAGTGTGGAAATACTATAGAATTCTATCGTATCAGTAAATTATTGAATGTTTTATTACTACTTTGAAGGTTTTGGACACAGTAGGTATGGTTCACTGAGCTTCATTCTTGTAAACAAACTCACTGGTAGATGACTGAGTTCTCCCAAAACCTCCCTTACTCTTGCATATTTTACCTCTTTCCTAATCTACTTACAGCTGTCCTTGAAATCTTACTTATTCTTCCTGCCAAAAATTTATTTACACTTCAGTTAAGCTACTTTATCTTCAAAACATTAAACAATTTATGTTGTTTTCCATTTGTAGCAAAATTTACATCTGTCCAAATTTTCAATTTTTAATTTTGATTCAGGCATTATTTATAAATGTTCTGTCCATCTCACTGTTCTTCTCTTTCCCTGTTCCATCTTTACACTTATCAACTTCTCTGAAGGAAACCAAAAATGAAATGCAAGAAAAACTGTGGCAATGGCACAAAATTATCCGAGCTTATGGAAGGCTTGGGATACTTGTCATATAGTCCACCCTCTTACTGAAAAAAATTGAGAGGGAATATACTGTACATTGAAATATAGATGTCCAAAGTACTCACAACTTGAGTTGGTTGAGATCTTCAATGATACTCTCCTGCTTTAAGTTCCACGATTGCTGCATTTGGGAGACCTTCCCCTGTCTAGATGCAAGCTGCTCAGTTAAATGCTGAATCTGCATAGTATTGTCTTCAGTCCCCTCCAGTAGTGCTGCTTTATCTTGATCTAGTTGTGACAAGCTTGTCTGGATTTCTCTGCAAATAACCAGATTGTAAAATCTGTTGAGCAGGTTCAGAAGGTGTAGTAATAGCACTGAAAACTGACACACCACTAACTCTTGAACCAGAATGGAAAGAAGTGGAAGGGCCAGGAATCAACACTGCCCACCACATGATCTGGATTAAGGAGGGTTCACTCTATATAAAAATGTAGTCTGGGGGTGCAAGAGCTAATAAAGGTTGGACAACCCTGCTGCATGCAATACAAGGTCCCAAATCCATAAGCCCACAAATTGCCAAAAAAATTAAAATTTTTGTGAAGAGAAAATTCTAAATCTGTGCTAAAACAAAAAGACATTAATCACCACTTTGTTCATGTGTCAATTGTGTCATGCTCCTGGGGTCTGGGTTACGTTTATCCCACAAATGTTGTGAATATATCTAACTCAATGTAATTCTAAAAGAATTTCAACATTATTTTTATACCTTATCCCACATCAGCCAGTTAGATGTAGTTTCACATCTCCATCATCACAGGAGAGACACAGTTGAACAAATTACTCTTTTTATCAAAGGGTTACAGTACATTAGCAATATAAGTAAGTTCATGAGTTACCCAACTCTCAGTGCCTCAAACAAATAACTTCTATCAACTTACTTGTTCTTTGTAACTTCTTGTTGAATATCTTGTAACATTACTAAGAGCTGATTATTTAGGACTTCTACAGTAGCATTACTCGTTTGTACCAAATGTTTGAGTTCTGTCAGGCGTTCACGCTTTTCCTGATTCACACTTTGATGAGATGCCACTTTGCTATCTCGTTCCTGAATTTCTTGATGCTCAGTGACTTGTACCACCTGGCTTGAAAGCACCTTTGTCCTCTCCTTACCCTGATGTAAAACAGGTTAGCAAAATTTTTAAATGAAAGTTTAAGAGGATTGCATTAGACTTTAAACACATGAATTATTCCCTTAATCATTTCTAACAAGGATATTGCCTCTGGTCAATTCTCAATAAGTCAGTAAAAAAAAAGAGAGAGAGAGAGAGAGAATGATCTAAACCATAACTGCAAAACAGGAGATACAGTACGTTGCATAATGATTTGACTGACTAGATAAAACTTACATATTTTGGTATATTTTTACTTTAGTACATGAGTCCCTAGGGTTGACCAATATGTATTTCTAGTGTATTTTGGCATGTTTTAAACAAATTTCACCTTCATTTTTGTCGGAAATTCATATTTATTTTATATTTTTCCTAGGATTTTGTGTTAAGAATTCACATGACTAAATCATGCTCAGAATGCATTACTTTAGCCCCATTTCTCAAAACAATTTCCTCACTGTTAAAGAAAATACCCCTGCTTCTCCCTTTGTCATCTGCAGAAAAGAATTCATGAATTCATTTAGTTAGGATATTTTTTTCAATAAACTAATTTAATGTACTCAGATGGTTGTCATTACATTCATGCAGGTCAAGTAGCTGAAGATCATTAACCATTAATAAGTCACAGTGTATAGTATCTTCGATTACCTTCAAACTTTTATCTGTGAAGGGTTAAAATATGCACTCCTGAATAAACTAATGCAGCATTAATATTCCAGTTATTTCATCGGTGTAAATTAGTAAAAAGGCACAGAATTAAGAAAACTACAAAATATACAAGAATTTGCATATGCAGAAATCTAAATACAAGTCATTTTATTGACACCATTAATATTTTACGGCCATTCTCCACACTTGTCGGGGCTTAGCTGTGATTTCACCCCCCCCCCCCCCATTACTGCAAACCCAGGGCTTCAGCCCAGAAAATGCAGCAGAGACCAGAGGAAGGGCACAGTTATGGTAGCCCAGTTGCCATCAGTTATGTTGAAATAAAGTTAATGACTGGATGCCCTTCCTAATGCCAACACACTGGGTGGGAACAGCTGGCAAAGCAGGGTCGCAACTCGCTGAGGTAATCAACTACAGTACCCACCCAACCTATTAGGAAGACAACTAGTTTGAGTGGAACTGTACACACACTACACATAAAGGTGGCAGTGATCCTCTCATACTAAGAAGTAAGAGGTCTATTTTCTTATCTACTAAAGACAATGAAACAACAGAGAGAGAAACTGACATGCCATCCAAATGCCCTGGTTTAAACTTTACCCTTCTAATGCAGGGAGTTGCCAACACCTTCATTCTCACCTCAATAACCTCCAACTCAGCATCCTTCTTGGCTGTTATTAGAGTGGATATATCCATCTTGAGGGCTTCCATTTGAGACTTAAGGGTAAGCCTTATGTCTTGACATTTTTGCAACTTATTCTTCTCTTCTTCTATCCGTTCTAATTCCTGAAGTAAATAAATAAATAAGGTCCAGTAATTATCATATAAATTTTGTACAATGACACCCTTGCCATTTTTTCACTTTAATATTAATATATACTGTACTGTTTTTAATTTCACAAGTACAGTAGACAAAGAAAGTTCTTCTGAGTTCTATACACTACCCCAAATAAGAAACCTTTACACAAGTTAATTGATTTCCAGTTTTTTATACCTGATAAACTCATAAAAGTGTGTCCTAAATTATTCAAACTGTTGATTAGTCAAATGATTTTGAGACCATTAAAAAAAAAATGTTAAATGCTATCATACTTTTCTGAGAACTCCTTCATTAGAAAATTAATGTTACCCAAGATTTCTGTAAAGTAGCAGAAATCATCAGAAGCATTATACATTACATACTTAATATCAGGCACAGAGGTCATCCCATACAATACTCATATAAATTTCTCAGGGAAAAATTTATTCCCAAACAAAAAACCAGTGAATTATAACAAGCTCTCCAGTTCTATCAGTATCAGCAATATCTCCGTTAGCCGGAATCCTTCAAACCCGGAACTCTTTGATAGCCGGAACTGAAATTTTCTCGGAAAATCGTTCCCAAAGCCGTAATTTTCCGGAAAATTCCAGCTTTGGGAACGATTTTCCAAGGGGCACATTGTCCGGAAATTTGTGGGAAAATTTTCCGGACACCCAGGGATGGAGTTTTTTCCGGGTTTGAGAGATGAAAATCAGGCGCATTTTCTGGAAATTCTGAGAAAATTTTTGTTCCCTGAAAAATTCCGAGGATGAGGGATATTTTTCCTGGTCCGAGAGATGATGTAATGGGCAATTTCTGGAACCTAAAAAAAAAAAAAAAAAAAAAATCCTGTTACCAGGAAATTCCCCCCAAAATTTCTCAGAGAGGGAAGAGCCAGCAGTGTAGTGTGAGAAGAGGGGGAGGGAGTCGAGTCCATTATTTGAATGGACATTAACTTGGCGACTGTATTTCTCTATTTCTCTTAAGTATTAATTGTGTGCATGTACCATCATAAAATTAAGATGTTATTTTTACTAGAACATAGGTATTGTGTTGGAAAAAGTGGAGTTTGGGGGTCAGCTGGTCTCTATTTCATTTAATCCCATATGTTATGTTATTCACTTTACGCGTTTCTCACTTTCCGCGGTACCCTGTGGGTTACATTAACAGCGTAAAGTGAGGGTTGACTGTATACATATATATATATATTTTATGAAAATCCACAATGCCTCTGAAGATGTCTTGAATAAAGACGAAAGCTAAGGTACTCGGTTGTTTCCATTTTCCCGTGTGATTTTATCAAGATATATATATATATATATATATATATATATATATATATATATATATATATATATATATATATATATATATATATATATATATATATATATACACATAGTTGTACCCCGTTTAACGCGGTCAATTGAACCCACAGGGTACCGAGTTAAGTGAACAACAGAACATATGGGATTAATTCCAATAGAGACTGGCCCGACCCCCAAACTCCACTTTTTGACAACACACAACTCTGTTCTAGTAAAAATAACATCTTAATTTTATGATGGTACATGCACACAATTAATACTAAAGAGAAATAGAGAAATACAGTCGCCAAGTTAATGTCCATTCAAATAATGGACTCGACTCCCTCCCCCTCTTCTCACACTACACTGCTGGCTCTTCCCTCTCTGAGAAATTTTGGGGGGAAAATCACTAGATTTTAATAAATAATACCTCAAACTAAAGTTAGGATAATATAATTGACATTGCTGGATTCCTTGTAAGACCAGGAATATTTTGAATAAAAATGTCATATATTTTGCACAAAAGATAACATATTTACTCAGAGTAAACATTATATCTAAAATTTGTATGTCTAATGCAAAATCTATGATGTTTATATTCAAAATGATCATCATATTGTAAGAATTCCAGCAATGTAAATTATATTCTGGGCGGGTAATTTGTATGAATTTTATGAGCTAAATAATAAAAAAAAAAAAAATTATACTTCACCGCGTATATGAGTAGATGAACCGCGTTAAGTGAAAGTTCGGTTCTGGCGGCGAGGCACCGCGTATATGAGAAATCGCGTTAAGCGGGGTACAACTGTATATATATACTGTATTTACAAATTTTGAAATTAAATATGAGTTGCCGTTAAATCAAATCAAAACCTGTACAGTATTGGGAATGGTATTTCTATAGTTTTTCTTTTTCCTTTTTAATAGCTTAAACCAGATTTTTAGCTCTTAACGATAACTTATGCACTACATCTCCCTCATTTGAACTCAACAATAAAGGAAGGAAAAGTAATAGGTGTATTATTAGAATTCACAGATTACCAACACAACTGACACTAGGGTGTAAAAGGATTCAAAGACCCTCTGGTATAGGGGCCTGTGGACCAAATGTGACCCACCTGACCCCGGGGTGCAGTCAACTGAGATTTTTTGAAAAATATTTTCAAGTTATTAGCAAACATCAACAAGTGGCTAAGCATAACGCCATCAGTAATATAAACCTGAAGTCAGAATTGAGATGTGCCATGAATGAATAAACCCCACAGTTCTCTAGACTAGTTAAGTCTGGTAAATACCAGCATTTTCATTGACTTCATTGATTAGCACTAGGCCTGTAATTTGCACCTTTTATATAAATGTCTGTTAAAGCAGCATTCTTAATGACTTGATAAAAATTGGTCAGTACAGTATTAGAAATCAGCCTATGACTGTGTACTAAGTACTTAAATACAATTAAACCTGATTACCTAGTATGACTGCTTATTTATTACTGCTAAAAATACACATTTTTGAATGGTCATAGGCTATACTTCATCAATATTGCCACTAAAAATTCAAGCAGTCCACACCAATTTAGATTTCTGATCTTTTGGCCCACTACAAGTGTTAAGAAAGCTAGAAAATTAATAAATTAATAAAACAGCACTAACTCAAACACTTACCTGCTCTACTCGAATCTGATTTTCAGCATTCTCCAGCTTGACATTTCCAATCTTCACCTGTAACTGCTTGCAGTTTTCAAGCATCTTCTCCTTTGCCTCACGTTTTATGCGGGTCTATAATAAAGAAGTTTTAAAGTCTCCTCACTTAAGAGTGTATTACCTGAAGTTAGTAACATCCAGGACTTGTTACTCAAGTTTTTCTCTAAAGCGAACACATGAAACAAGAAAATAAGCACAAACAACTTAATTACAGCCTCACTGGGATAAACTGTGAATACAGAACACATTCTTCAACCGTTTTTAAGTTGAAATGTTCGGAACTCGGAATTTTGTTTTTTACTTTACATACAGTTAGTGCTACAAAGAAATACTGTATGTATATATTCATCATCCCACCAACTAATCATATGGAATGCATCACTTAATTCCTTGTCAGCCGAGGCATCATCTACATGAATATCACCAAACAGCCATATGGTAAACTATAGTCCAGTCATTGTTTTTTCTTGGTTACATGTCTATCAGTCATTATAATTTTTTTTTAACCTCACAGTGAGAGGACATCACTAAAATTCACATTGTACTGTATAGGTAGTAGGTAATATGCAGCTACAAAACAGGGAGGTACTACCGCCTGGGAAGATATTGGAAGCATAATGTATTGTCTAATGGTAGAACCTGCTGCCATACGGCATCGCAAAAATTGTGACCTAAGTCCTAGGTTGTTGATCTGATTTTCTGCCAACACAACATACATACAGTATATTGTTTCTCACTTGAACTTTTTTTTGATTTTTGTATTTATTATTACAGGTATTATTAGTGTTATTATTATTCTATTTTAATTTTTTTATTTTTTATTATAAATCTTATTTACAATGAATTATTATTACAGTGGGGTATGCTATAACGAACGGATCCTACTACGAATATTCCTATAACGAACGGTTTTACCTATAAAATTGAGAATGCTATTATGAACGCAACTCCTACAACGAACGCGGATGAATACCGGACTATTTCGCCTGGCGCATGAATATTGTTGTACCGCGACCCACAACAAGAGCGTCAGGCGCCATCTTTGTCTCATTGTGTAGCCAGTGCAGAGTGCACCACTGTTATTGTTGAAATTTCGTCTTTTGATGTGGAAATTCGCGTTATTTGTATAACTATTTTGTTATACAAGTGTACAATTGTAACAATGAGTCGTCCAAAGCGAGTGAGAAAGCTAATAACCCTTGAAACTAAGAAAGAAATTATAAAGAAACGTGAGAATGGAAGAAGCATTGCGAAACTTAGTGATGAATATGGGATGGCTAAATCGACTATATGTACGATTTTGAAGAATAAAGAGGAGTTAAAAACTGTGCAAGTGGCTAAGGGAATCTTTAGACTTAGCAAAGCAAGGTGTAATGTGATTGAAGAGATGGAAAATTTACTCTTAGTGTGGATAAAGGAGAAAGAAATGGCAGGTGGTAACATTAGTGAAGCTATAATTTGTGAGAAGGCCAGACAATTGTTTGCGGACCTTAAAGCCAAGACTCCCAGTGGAAGTGATAGTGATGTGCCAGTGTTTAGGGGTACCTGCATGCTGAATAACACTAAGGTAAGATAAAGTACCGTGTTTTTTACATTTTCCACAGAATTTTTTCAGTGTTAAGCGGTTGTATTTGGGGGCCTGGAACGGATTAATCCTATAACGAACGAGGTTCTGGAACCAATTACGTTCGTTATAGCATACCCCACTGTATTACATTTTTGCTCCCCAGGCCCCGATGTGGGTCAGTGACCTGTGCCCGGGTGGGCTAATCCTGGAAAAAAAAAAATTAAACAAGTGGACCTGACATTGTATCAGGTCAGGTCAGTAACATGAAAATCTTTAATTCCCCACCACACCTCCATCACAAGTGTTAAGACGTAAAAAGTAATTGGATACATATTACATTCACCAGATTGGACCGTATATTTCTACTGTAAGCTCAAGACGACAGTAACTTGTTGTAATAGACATTATTTTGTTTATTTATAACATATTGTACATGTACAGTGATGTTTGCATAAATACAGCTCTTTTGTGCGTGAGATGCGTCGCTTACTCTCGGGAAAACTCCCCAGTACAGAGTGGAGAATTCCACTGTGACACACAGCTCCTTTCACGAGGTGCCTCACACGCCCGTATCATATACAGTGGTCCCTCGGTTAACGAAATTTCGGTTAACGAACTGCCTCCCATAAGATTCTTAAATTCGGTTAACGAAAAAAAATTCGGTTAACGAATTTCTTACAAACCGACCTCAACATGTTTTCGCTTGCACTGGCCGGTCAACCAGCTTTAGTATTAGTCCGCCAATACATTAATTGGTTCTAGGGCTTAAATTCCTTACTATTTTAGTAAATATCAATTAGTAAAAATTAAATTTTTTAGTAATTTTAACAATTATTGAACATAATTGAAGGTAAAGTGACTAGTTTAATGCGCAGCATCCAGCCTCTTAACACAGCAAACAGGCATTAGTCTCTCTGTTTTCACTGGAGGTAACATCTTGCTTGAGACTCTCTTCAACTAAATGCTTTTTTTCTGTGTTTCCAAGCAAATTATTGGTCATTTTGAAATTTATTTTACATATTGACAGTATATAGCGCAGTGCAGTGTTATTTTAAAGAAAATATTCTTTATTTACAACAAGTTTAACTTTGAGAAACACGTGTTAACATTGTTTGAATCCAGCATGGGGTCTAAGAGATCAAGAAAAGCTATTTCAATCCAAACCAAGCAGGAAATCATAAAAAAACATGAACAAGGCATTAAATCAAATGTGCTTAGCAAAGAATATGGCATGTCGGCATCAACTGTGTCGACAATTCTTGCACAGAAAGACAAATTTAAAGAAGTGAAAGTGAGAGACAAATCTACAAGTGTTTAAAAGTAGATCCCTAATCGCAGAAACTGAGAGGTTACTTATCATCTGGATTAGGGAAAAACAGATGAAAGGTGATTCAGTTTCTACTGAATTCATTTGTGAAAGAGCCAGGGAGATTTAAGAACATTTAAAGGCAGATCAACCTGGTTCTTCAGGCACAGAATTTGAAGATTTTCGGGCCAGCAAAGGCTGGTTCGAAAAATTTAAGAAAAGAAGTGACATTTTCAGTGTTGTTAGGCATGGTGAAGCTGCTAGTGCTGATAAGGAAGGGGCAGCAAAGTTTTTAGTTGCATTTAAAAAACTGATGGAAGAAGAAACTTATCTTCCACAGCAAGTGTTCAATGTGGACGAAACTGGGCTGTTCTGGAAAAAGATGCCCAAAAGAACATTCATCACCAAAGATGAAGCCTATTTACCTGGGCATAAACCCATGAAAGACCGTCTCCCTCTATTGCTTGGTGCCAATGCTTCAGGGGATTTCCGACTGAAGCCTATGCTTGTCTACCACTCTGAAAACCCCAGGGTGTTCAAGCAACAGAAAGTGGTAAGAACAAAGCTTGGAGTTTATTGGAAGTCCAAACATAAGGCATGGGTGACAAGACAGCTCTTTAATGAATGGGCTGTTGATGTGTTTTGCCCTTCTGTCAAGAGCTACCTAACCACCAATAAACTCCCTTTAAAGGCTCTTCTCCTCATGGATAATGCTCCTGGTCATGACCCTGACCTTGCCAGCAATTTGGAGTATCAATTTGACTTTGTGAAAGTGTTGTTTTTGCCTCCAAACACTACACCAATCATACAGCCAATGGACCAGAATGTGATCAGCAACTTCAAGAAGTTGTACATGAAGAAAATGTTTAGGAGGTGTCATCAGACAACTTCCAATGATCCTGAACTAACACTGAAACAGTTCTGGAAGACACAATTCAACGTCCTGGAGGCTGTAAAATTGATTGTGTCACCATGGCAAGAAGTCTCCACTAGATCCCTCAATTCTTCATGGAAAGCACTGTGGCCATCAGTAGTCCATGATTTTGAGGGATTTGAGGAAGAAACAAGAGTTGGACAAGGAGATTGTGTCCATTGGTCAGTCATTGGGCCTTGAAGTGGAGGAGGAGGATGTGGATGAGCTTGTGATGTCTCATGAGGAGGAACTTACTCCTGATGATTTGAAGCAACTGGATGAGATGTTACAGGTAGAGGCTGACAGTGGTGAGGAGGAAATTGAAAGTGATGACCATATGTCAGCTAAACAGTTGAAAGATGTGATTTACTACTGGGAGAAGTTCAGGGAACTGTCTTCAAAGCACCCAGAAGTGGAAAAAACTGAACTAACTTTGTGTCATGTTGAGGACTCAGTGGTCTCCTTCTTTAAACACAAGTTAATGGTGAGGAGGACAGATGCCCCACAGACCACAATTAACACTTTCTTCAGTAAAAGGCAGAGGGAACAAGATGCTATCCCTCAGCCTTCCACTTCAAGGAGAGAGGATGTTCATGGTGGAGAATCTGTCAGTCCAGAGGTTCCAGACATTTTCATGGAAGGTGACTCACCTTCCAAGAAGCAGTAAAATGCTTCTCCTCCACCTCCACTTCCTTCTCTTCTCCTCCTCCACCTCCACTTCCTTCTCTTCTCCCTTCTCCTCCTCCACCTCCACTTCCTTCTCTTCTCCCTTCTCCTCTTCCACCTCCCACTTCAAATGCACATCATCATCATCATCCAGGAGCCTTCTACATACACACCTCAAAGTAAGTGAACTTTTCTACCATTTTTGTTGAATTAAGGAAATTTTTGGTGAGCTGGAACCAATTACCCAAAAACCCATTGAAACAATGGTTTCGGTTAAAGAACAACCTGCTGGAACGGATTGTGTTCGTTAACCGAGGGACCACTGTATATTTTTAGTTTCTAAAACACATTTATTTAACCCAACTTTTATATAAACTATTCAGGATAATTATTTTTTTTACCTTAATTAGAACTGATTTTATATACCCCTTTATCCTTTTTTTTTTTTACATCTTTCATAAAATAATTGAGTCCCTAGCTATATATCATGTCAAAATATTATGTTTCAGTATCTTTTATTGAAACAGTCTTGTAGAGAATTTATTCAGGTTCATTATGGTATCAAATTCATCTCTCTAAACACAATTGGAGCGGATAAAATGTAATCAAGTATTAAAGAGACAGAGTACTAGGATACTAGCTTACGGCTTTAAAATTATGCCAATTTCTTCCTAAACCAGTGATGTAATTGAGATTGAAGCCAAAGCAATTTTTCCATTTTTTGGATAACCTAAAGATTCCCCCCCCCCCTCCCAAAGCATCAGAGTGGTTAAACTTCAGCTTGAAAATGCTGGGGGGGGGGGGGGGGCAATATTCTGGTGACTATTGAAGTCCACCAACACCTGAAAAACTGTGGGCAACACTTCCAGGGAGTTACTGTACCGGTATAAAAAGGCACCTGCATTCTTCTCATTCAAATCAGGCCGCAGTAGGTCATGGCACAACACCTTCCAGACTGTTGTGTGAGGATTCCTTACTAGTAATTAATTGGTTTATGCGACATAGATGTGAAATGAACACTTCAAAGGTAAGGACAGATCTAAATGGAAATACACTACAGTATATCTAAATTCATAGCTTCTATATTTTATTTATTTACTTTTTTTCCCCTCAAGTACCATGTATTACTTCAGTTACGGGTCCATGCAATGTACAGTATCTGTCAAGCGAAAGCATCAGTGAAACAACTATACATGTTAACATTTCCGAGAAAAAGACGTTTTTTCTAAAAAAAAAAAAAAAAAAAAAAAAATTGTGATATAGTCCAGAATGTGATGTCTAGCTTTATGCAAAGGTATGTAAATGCCTAGTATTAACTCGCCCGGCCAACATACAGGCAATTAAAACATTAATTATTACTTAAATACGTAATATTAGAAGGACACATCGCTACCTGGCATTTAACATTTTCAAGCAAATCCAATTAAACTCAGCATGTC
Source organism: Homarus gammarus (assembly GCA_958450375.1). Classification (NCBI taxonomy): domain Eukaryota; kingdom Metazoa; phylum Arthropoda; class Malacostraca; order Decapoda; family Nephropidae; genus Homarus; species Homarus gammarus. The sequence goes on along the minus strand of CAUDMG010002874.1, from coordinate 1,229,362 downwards.
CTGGGATAAATGGCGAAATACACACACTCCAGTATGGGTCTTTGGTAGTATCAATACAAGCACCAAACTTACATCCAGGCAGACATTGCCATACTTCAGCCAAAATCCATTACTCAGTGAAGATGCACTCTTTTGGAACTATTCTTGCCTTAAGAGTTATCAGGCTTTTACAATGGTTGTGGGAATCATCCTGGCAGGCATAACATATCAGCTGTGGTAATCGCCCTTAAAGGGTTAAGTCTGTGTAAAGACTTTTAGCCTTTTCCTGAGTCAGACTAAGTGGCGCGTGATGCTAAATGTGGACTTCAACCCACGTAATGAAGTTATTCTGTCACCCTTCACACCCCTTCCTTTCTTAATAATTATGTAGATTTCATCAGCACAGATCCCTTCACGTAATCGAGAATTCTTATCTTGTTCTAAACCCCTACATGGTTTCTATATAATAAACCTAAACACCTCTCTGGTTACCAAAAAGTTAATTTCTGGTTTTTTGCTGTTAAAGCTAGATAATTATGTCTAAAATCATGTGAAATGGTTAGAAAGCGGCAACTCAAGACTCATTTTGGCAATCGTGGTAATTGTTGTGTAGCGTCTCCGTTTTTATGGGAACCAGCCCCACCGTTTTAAATCCAATGCTGCCACGATCTCTGTCGGACCTAGGATACATATCAATCTGAATTTATTTAACTTTATTTTGTTATTTCCACCTCTTTTTTTATACTAGACTTGTCATTATATAATACTGGATAGGTAGGTGATTAGAAAAATTGATTTTATTTTCATTTACTTTCAGGTGACAATTCTAAATGGAATGTGACAGAGAGAGAGAGGCCTCTGCTGCACAGCAAACATGCTACGGTAAGTTTCAGACAGCAATTACAGTGGGGTATGCTATAACGAACGGATCCTACTACGAATATTCCTATAACGAACGGTTTTACCTATAAAATTGAGAATGCTATAACGAACGCAACTCCTACAACGAACGCGGATGAATACCGGACTACTTCGCCTGGCGCATGAATATTGTTGTACCGCGACCCACAACAAGAGCGTCAGGCGCCATCTTTGTCTCATTGTGTAGCCAGTGCACCACTGTTATTGTTGAAATTTCGTCTTTTGATGTGGAAATTCGCGTTATTTTTATAACTATTTTGTTATACAAGTATACAATTGTAACAATGAATCGTCCAAAGCGAGTGAGAAAGCTAATAACCCTTGAAACTGAGAAAGAAATTATAAAGAAACGTGAGAATGGAAGAAGCATTGCGAAACTTAGTGATGAATATGGGATGGCTAAATCGACTAATATGTACGATTTTGAAGAATAAAGAGGAGTTAAAAACTGTGCAAGTGGCTAAGGGAATCTTTAGACTTAACAAAGCAAGGTGTAATGTGATTGAAGAGATGGAAAATTTACTCTTCGTGTGGATAAAGGAGAAAGAAATGGCAGGTGGTAGCATTAGTGAAGCTATAATTTGTGAGAAGGCTAAACAATTGTTTGAGGACCTTAAAGCCAAGACTCCCAGTGGAAGTGATAGTGATGTGCCAGTGTTTAGGGGTACCTGCATGCTGAATAACACTAAGGTAAGATAAAGTACCGTATTTTTAACATTTTCCACAGAATTTTTTCAGTGTTAAGCGGTTGTATTTGGGGGCCTGGAACGGATTAATCCTATAACGAACGAGGTTCTGGAACCAATTACGTTCGTTATAGCATACCCCCACTGTACATAAAACAACTTACATTTACATAACTCTACACTAATTTTACTATTTATTGTACTCAATTATGTAGATATTATTCACTGAGGCAGTTTTTAAGAGTCGATACATGACATATGCTTTTGGATAAGGCACAAATTTATAAGGTACAGTTTTACCACCAATATGCTGTCACAAAGCCACCACCACATCATGTTGTGTTGGTACCCTAAAATGAGAAATTATACACTGTGCTTTAGTACTTTTGAAGGATGTAGTATTGTTAGAAGCATGGAATCAGGCACAGAGCAACATCACACTGAGTACACAGATAGCAAGTGTCTTTGCGTACATTGGCGCAGATTTCACTCATATAGTACACAAGAAATTTTTTCTGGGAATACTGCTTTGCCCTAGTGGAAGAAATCACTGAAGGGAAGTATCAAGTAGTCAGTCGCAAAGGGAGTTCACTACCACCTCCAGGTCTCTGACGAGGTACTGCATTGGTCTCCAAAAGCTGCCATACCACATTTAATGAAAACTTGTGGAGTGTAGGTTTTTTATCCGTCTTCACTAGATAAAGAATGTGCATGTTCAGAAGGGACATGGAAGAATAGAGACTAGCGGGAATTTTAAAAGTTTTCAAGGACGTTAATATATGCCCTATTCCTCGGTGTCTCTTACCTTAGCAGACGTTAATATATGCCCCAAACCACGTAGGGGTTAAGCAGACCTGTTAAGGTCAGGTGAATGCCCGATATGCAAATGAATTTTGTCTCATTCAGACAGCTTTATAATGTCTAATATACAGTCAACCCTCACTTTACGCGGTTAATACAACCCACAGGGTACCGCGTAAAGTGAAAAACGTGTAAAGTGAACAACATAACATATGGGATTAATTGAAATAGAGACCGGGCCGACCCCCAAACTCCACTTTTTGACGACACACAAATAAGTATGTTGTAGTAAAAATTTGATCTTAACTTTATGATGGTATGCACACACAATTAATATAGAAGTGGTTAGGTTAGGAAAAATAAAGGTTAAGTTAGGAAAAATAAAGGTTAGGTTAGGAAAACTAAAAGTTAGGTTTAACACTTACGTTAGTAGAAGAGATGGGTCGGCAGAGGGCAGGCTACTGGCCCTCAGGTGAGTCACCATCACTGTCATCCACACTTGTCAGGGCCTCCCTGACAAATCCCTCAAAGTCATCTTCACTGTCTCTACCTCTGTCACTATCACTGGCTTGGGCTGGCTGTGGTGGGTTGCGGGCGAAGAACTCTGTTATGCTTTGCTGACGGCTGGTGTTTATGTTGTCGTGATAAACCTTGAAGTAGGGCTCCATAGTCTGCAACAGCTGGGTAGTGAAGATTTCATACCTGTTTGCGTCAGGGTCGTCGGCAAGGAGGAGCTTGACTTTCTCGATACACTCGATGGCACCCGTAACATTACTATGGGATAAGCGGTGTTCTTCTTGGGATGACGCACCACCTGCCTCTTCACTGACGTCATCATCATCTATCATCTCGTCGGTAGTCACATCAGGATCCCTTATCACCTCCAGGATGTCGTCGTTGGTGGTCTCGGAGAAGCCTGCAGCTGTAACACAATGCGCAGCTTCTCTAGCAAGGTCCACTGCTACTGCAACAGTCTGAACCTCACCAGTCACAGATTGACTCTGCCTAACGGCCGGAATGCCTTGCAACACATGTCTTCATGTGTGACGAACAGTTGCTACAGACAGCTGATCCCATGCCTCCACCAAGAAGTCCACAGCTTTCTTGATGTTGAATATTCTCCAGAATTGTTTGAAAAGTATTTTTTGCTCTGCCAACTGTTGATCCTCGTCGTCTTCGCTCTTGCTATCGGTGGTGGTGTCACTCAGGTTACGCGACTCTTCCCTGGTGTTGGTGTAGTCGTTCAGGAGCTTGAATTTTTTAGTGGAGCATGCAGCTTTTACATTACAGATTAACTCTTGGTCCATGGGCTGTAATATAGACATAGTGTTGGGAGGAAGGAAGACCACTTTTACGTTGGGGTGACGATCTAACAGTAGGGGCGAGTGTCCTGGTGCGTTGTCCAGCAGCAACAAAATCTTGAATGGCACATTCTGTTGCTCACAGAATTTCTTTACATCGGGAACAAAACAGTCATCAAACCAGGAGGGACATTGTAGAGAACATCCACGCCTTACGTGCGGTCAGCCAGTGGACATTTAGCTTGGTCATGTCCATGCTCTTGTAGGCGTGCGGCTTGCGGGCTGTGTGGATCACCAATAACTTGAGCTTACAGGTACCGGAGGCATTGGTGGTAAACAGGGTGGTGATGCGCTCCTTCTGCATCTTCCTGCCCCGAATCTTGCTGGCATTCTTCACAACGAAGGTCTTGGATGGTAGCTTTTTCCAAAAAAGACCAGATTCGTCCATGTTAAACACCTGGTCGTCGGTGTACTGTCCTTCCTCCATAATCTCACGTAAAAACGGAGGAAATTCTTTAGCCGCAGCACGGTCAGCACTAGCTTCTTCACCACCAATGTTTATATTGGTGATCTTGTTCCGCATCTTTAACCTCTGTAACCACCCAGAGGAAGCATTAAAGGGTTTGGGCTCTGTAATTCCCATCTTTCGTGACACTGCAGCATACAGTTCACGTGCGTACTCCTTAACAGAGCGCGTGTCGATCGCCATGTTCCGTCCCGCCTGACGCACCAAGTAGCTCACAAGTAATTTTTCCGTCTTGAGAAGCACCTGGTTGTGGAAATACTTGATCATAGAAGCACCTGTAGACTTTGTGATCTTCATGTGCTCCTTTATCTTGGCTGCATCCTTCTTTATCGTCCGGATCGTAGATTCGTTCACACCATGCTGGCGCGCCAAGTCAACCTGTCTTGTTCCTTTCTCTAACTCTTGGATGATCTTGTACTTCACCTCGTAGCTTAAGGAATGTCGTGTCTTCTTGGGCTTAGGGCGGCTGGGTCCAGGCAAGGAAAGGTTTATCTCTGGGGGCAGTGGTCCGGCAGAAGCCATTTTACAGAACAATGGATGCACGATTACACGGTGTGGCCTGGAGGGATGAAACTGCCGCGGCTAGGTCAAGCGTCATCTTTCCTCCCTCCCTCCCTCCCCCAGGTGGACACGTCATATTACTTTATACCAATAACAGCTAGCAGCGGAGGGAGGTAGGGATGCATGGCCAATCACAGTCCGATACGTCATATGACATCACTGATAACGCAACAGAGACATGCACTGCGCAACCTTACCGCGCGGCTTGCGGAGGCGGGAGCAGGCGGGAGGGGCAAATCTAAAAATAGCGTCGAGCCGGACACTCTCCTCGTAAAGGGGTACACGCACTGCGGAATGTGAGCATCCCGGGTTCCGGCAGGGTACCGCATAAATGTGGAATGTAGGACCGCGTAAAGTGAGGGTTGACTGTAATTTCCAAAATAAGAATGCTACATTTCTCTGATGCATGAGCATAACATGTACAGCATCACCCTTTCACTTCTCTTACATTCCTTTACTCACTAAAAAAAGTCAAAATAAGAAAGTGAAGCTCACACTGCAATAGAGGCAAATGGTTCACTGCTGTTCACAAGTGGCATGGACTCAGAACTTGTCCCGGAGGCATTCTGTTGAACTACATAGTTTATGGTTAATAACTACGACTGAATGTTTGCATGTCAGGTGAGAAAACTAATGTCATCTTATGTTAGTTAATTTGTTAATGTGGATGTCTTTAAATCAGAAGTCTGTAACTGGAACTCCCTGTAGAGGTTAATCAAAATCAATAGAAATTATAAAGAAAATTAACTTACAGTATTCTCAATTTCAATGATGCGTTCAGCGTGTTCATTTGAAGCATAATAAAACTCTATTAGCAAGAAATAAAATCTTCTTGTCCTATTTGGTTCTGAAAAAAAACAAAAAAAAAACAATCAGAATGCAGTACAGTTTAGCAAGGAAAGTAAAGCCCCATCTACACTATGAGTTCCCACCTGTGGTATTCAAGCATGGTAACGGTGAGTACCAGGAAAATGAACGTGTAGACGCGAGCAACCGAAGCACCATCCCTGAACGAGGTAGTTCATAAGCGAACGATATATTCGTGCATGGGCACCTAACACCAACAACTGTGTTGCCAGACGGCCAGAAAAGTCTGGGTTTCACCAGACATTTCAGCTCTATGCCAGATGTTTCAAGTTATGGGTAATAAAGTGGGATACCACCAGAATGTCCAAACTTATCGAGAAAATGGCATGAAAATCTCCTGAATTTACCGTTTTACCTATATTACCAAGTCGTCTGTCATGTCACAAGGTTCATATAGTCTATATTTTCCAGCAACACTGCGTGCCAGTACGTTACCATTCAGAGCCAAGAATGGATGTTGTCGCTGACCCTCCCACCCATACTCTTGCGCCACAGGAATCAGTTAATGAGGTTCCACTTGAATGAACAAAAAACCTCACATTACATTTAATCGAAAAGTATAGGGATCATCCCTGTTTGTGGCAGGTAAAATGCGAATCCTAAAAGAAGAGAAATAAGAAAACCTTAGCATGTAATGACCTATACTCATCTGTTAAAGCACTGAATCCGAAATGCACGCTTGACATGGTTAAGAAAAAAATAAACACCCTACGTAGCCAGTACAGTTCAATGAACATTTTATTATAGCTTCCTCTATCTTTGTCAAAGAGCCACTGTTTCACTCATGTTTTGTGTTGTCTACACTTCTTGCTTTTTATCACAAGGGAAGCGGTCAGAACACACAACAGCGCTACTTTGTGGCAGCGATTGGATCTAGGAGCCATTGCCCTACCTACACGGGTAGCAGCCACCCACACACTGGATAGGGGTCACTATACGTGTGAATGGCCAAATTGCTGGTCAGCGGTCTATGCTGTGCTTTGTCACCATGCTTCAAAATGTATGAGTAGTGTGCTAGGACACCACAGGTGGAAACTGATAGTGTAGACGGGGCTTAAGGGTGCATCAAGATTGGAAGAACTCACAGACACAATCTAGGGATATATCTTCAGCCATGCACATACACAACATTAAAAGTCAGCAACATCCTGCAGTCTGCCATTTACAGTACACCACTACATCTATTTTGTACTCGCTTTCCATACTCACTGCACACAATTGAATTACGGCCAAGACCCTTTTTACAAACAACATATGGCTATTTTCCCCTTCAGGTCCTTCATCCATGTCACTCACCAATACTTTTGATTTTTGCCACATTCACTCTAATACCCTTTGACTCCATTCCATCCTTCCCTATCTTAAAATTCTCCATTATCTTTTCAATGCTATCTGTTATTATCACTACATTAATAGCATAAATCAACTCCCAGGGCAGATTAATCCTATCAGTTTGTGATAGTTCCTCTAGCACCATCCTACACAGAAAGGGGATCAAGACAGACCCTTGATGAAACAGTTTTGCTCAACACTTACTGGGGTCAAAAAGGTCAGAAGGTAGGAAGGTGTCGTCATTATAAATGATCTCAAAGAACAATTTGATGACCTTGGCCAGGACCATTGTTCTCACTGCGTTGTGGTACATCTCCTGGTGCTGATGCACAGACTCACACAAATCAAACGGAAGCTGTAGGTAAGACAGTTAAATTATCGAGTTTTGTGTTAAACAATTTACCATAAACCACCATTGATCTTATAAACTATATAAATATTTTTTCATATATTTTAGATTACCTCAAACCTTACAATGCAATTTGTCTAACCAAATCTTCATATCAAAAGTTCTTAATATTTTCAAAGAGCTTCACTTGCCTATATGTACCAGCTATTTCGTTATTATCTTAATTAAAATAGTACCTGTATAAAATACTTCAGATGACTAACCTGGTGAATCTGTTCCAGACATGCTCCAAAGTCTCGGATGAAGCATGTGTATATCTTCTGCACAAAGTCAGGTTTGAACTGTCTGATATCATTGATAGTTACATGAAAGTCAAACATGGAACTAAATGCTTTGACACACATTTCATCATTTACACACTGGTCACCCATCTTGTAGTAATGCCTTTATGAATTGTTCTGAAAATATTCGGACAATAATCATCAATGGCAGCTAAGAAGGTCCTTGAAAGTCTTACTTATAATACCCATTTCCTACTCTGTAAAAGTGGTTCATGATAGGAAGGTCATTCAGCCATAAAATTTGCTTCAAATGTTCCTCTTGGTAACCAGATCACTATACTACTGGACTGTATTAAGTAATCACAGGGAAAATCACTTCAATCACAAAAAAATATACCTATAAAAAATAATGGTTGATGCAGCCAAAAGTTCAGAAAATTTTCAAGACAAACTTTTTTGGAGTGAGGGTTGTGAACTGTTGGAACAATGTGCCAGGGAGAGTTGTAACATCCCGTCACAATACACACTGGTATCAACACTGGTACAGGTACAGATACATTCCGGAGCCAGTAAATGCCCAATACTTGCCAACAGTGACAGTGTGTAATAGGGCCACAACTTGCCAACAATGTGTAACAGAGAGCCAATAGTAATACCTACATTAGCCGGAATCCTTCAAACCCGAACTCTCCAATAGCTGGAATTGAAATTTTCTTGGAAAATCGTTCCCAAAGCTGGAATTTTTTCCCCGCTTTGCGAACGATTTTCCAAGGGGCACATTTTCCGGAAAATTCTGAGAAAATTTTCCCAACACCCAGAAAATCCTGGGGATGGAGTTTTTTTCTTCCAGGTTTGAGAGATGAAAATCAGCACATTTTCTTGAAATTCCAAGAAAAAATTTCCGTTACCCGGAAAATTCTGGGGATGAGGGACATTTTTCCGGGTTCAAGAGATGATGTAATGGCAATTTCTGGAACTTCCGAGAACATTTTTCCATTACCCGTAAAATTCCGGGGATGAGGGATATTTTTCCAGATTCGAGAGAGATGATGTAATGGCAATTTCTGGAACTTCCGAGAACATTTTTCCGTTACCTGGAAAATTCCAGGATGAGGGATTTTTTCCGGCTTTGAGAGTCGTCTCGTTATCAAGAAATCTCTCATCCCCAGAAGTGCTCTGCACCAATTGTTCCGAATAACTGGGATATCAATGTACTTGCCAACAATGTGTAACAGAGAGTCAGTAGTTGTCAACAATGTGTAACAGCCAGTACTTACCAACAATGTGTACCAGAGAGCCAGTACTTGTCAACGTTATCCGGTGATCTCGTCCCTCGGTGAGTTCGGCCCACGATAGTCTGGGCAGAATTAACTAATTACTGTTTTAAAGGGTTACAGTCCAACTCGGCCCATCAAATACTAAAACGTATGAGTTTACCCCTTTTTTTTGCATGAATGATTAAATTACAAAATATGACAGTTGAGGATAACCTAATCACGAGAACTGAGGTTGACGAGTTCCACAACAATTTAAATACAGTAATGAGTTTCTTGATGTACATAGGCAGAACATACCATACAGAGGGTTAGGGTCATCTTGTACTCAACTCACGAGATAAGTCGTACCCAAGATTACTTGCACCCAATTCAAGAGATAATCCATGCCGATTAGTATATTAAAAGTACCATGCATTTTAGCTTTATCTATGATTACAAAAAAAGATTATGTAAATCTTGTACTGTAGGAAGGTGCAGTGAAATAGTGAAATGTAATGCAGCGCTTTAAAATGGTTGCATCTCATTACATAAGTATGATATTCAGTCACACAAACATTGCACTACAAGTACTGAACGAAGTCCGAGCATATATTCAAAACAGAACTCACTACCATAGGATTAGTGGACCTCCAAAACCAGAGATTAGCTCGGTCAGTGATTGGTCGAAAAAAAATTCACGTGATATCGATACATCATTGGTCACGACTGGATGACGTCAGTCAACATTGTCGCTACTATCCATTTCCGCCTGGTATATATAGGACACAAAATGCTAAGAATAGGGCGGTCTAAATGATTCAGTGGTTTATAATTTTCGGGCGGTCTTGTCCGAAAGTAAAATAATACCCAGCCAGTACTTACCAACAATGTGTAACAGAGAGCCAGTACTTGCCAATAGTGTATAGGAGTCAGTACTTGCCAACAGAGCCAGTACTTGCCAATAGTGTATAGGAGTCAGTACTTGCCAACAGTGTGTAACAGAGCCAGTTACTTGCCAACAGTGTGTAACAGAGCCAGTACTTGCCAACAGTGTGTAACAGAGCCAGTTACTTGTCAACAGTGCGTAAGAGACGTGACTGATCGCCCAAATGGCTAACAAGCCGATCAGTGATGAGGATAAAAGTAAAAGTATAATGAACTGTTATCACAAAAAAATAAGTCTGCTCGCTGGCTGGAAGTAAAGGCGTTTCCCTACAAACCAGACACAATTACTCCTCACTAATTAATATACATCACCCAGAATAACAACTAATGCCTTACAGTGAGTGGAGGTGGGGATCACTCCTCTGTTGTTTGAACACCGAGGGCTACTACTGGTTAGAGGTACGATAACTATCACATACGTTTGGTGGTTAATTTATGATTTAGATATAGTATCACAAAAGTAGATTTTATTATATGTAAATTACAGGAAATTTATTATTATAACGCGAAAAAACGTTAAACTTGAAGCCTATGCACAGTTAAATGACACAATAGTGTATAGTATCAAATTGTCCGCTAATTAGGATAAATTATTGTACACCTTATATGATTATCATCAACATTTAAAATAATGAGGTAAGGTTGCGTCTAGTTAAATTTATATTGATACAAAATGTTTTCTATTTATAAATCACTATAATATTTATCCAACAATCCATTCAATCCGGGATTTTTCCGTGAGTTATATTTATCTAACTGAAGCTATTGTGTATCTCAATTATTTCTCCTGATTTTTAATATTTCTTTTTAGTGGACATTTGAAACGGACTTTTAATTTTGTTTTCCGTTTTTCAAAGACCCAAGTTTTTTAAATACGTTAATATATGTTTAATAGTTGTGCCTAGTGTTTATATGTCCATTTTACACTGTCTATAGTTCATGACGAATCATGATATACTTACATGACAATCTTACGGAATGAGCATCTAAAATATCTGTCAATATATTTAGAAATAATGATCTACTGTATTTTAAATTAAAACTTCAGTGTCGTCATATTAGAGCCGCCAAGTTCGCCAAACCACCGTGAGATCAGCTGATGGTGTGTGTGTTGACAGACCACAACATGTCCACCTCCTACACCCAATAATCAAAGTACGTACCTGTACAGTATTTCATTTATGATAAGTTGGGCGCACAGACATACAAGGTAGACTCCAGGGGACGTTAACATAATATTATCTACCAAATAGTAACAAGAGAACTTGACAGAAGAGATAAAATATTCAGAAACTCGGGACATGAATGGGGGAGACTAGATGGGGTTAGGGTCATCTCGTACCCAATATAAATGGCACCCACAAGTCAACTCGTACCCAAGACAACTCGTTCCCAAGATAACTCGTCCCCAACTCACGAGATAAGTCGTACCCAAGATTACTTACACCCAATTCAAGAGATAATCCATACCTATTAGTATACTGTATATACCATGTATTTTAGCATTATGATAAAAAAAATAATAAATCTTGAAGGAAAGTGCAGCGAAATAGTTAAATGTAATGCAGGCTTTAAACTGGTTGCATCTCATTACATAAGTATGCTATTCCGTCACAAACATTTGCACTACAAGTAATTTCACACTGTGGTTTAGAATAACTTTATTACAATTTACAGATTTCAGGCTAATAGATTTGGCAGTTTCAATTTATAAACAAACTGGACGATGTAGACATTTAAAATGGTCATAAGTCAACAAAATAAAGACATGCATGAAAACAGATTGATTTTCCAGCTCCAGCTTTTTGTAAACAAACCAGTTAGTGTACAGTTGTATAATTCGGGGCTCCTCGGTACTTCTTCCGGTATAACGAACTTGTTCTACGGATTGGCTGACATCGTCAGGAATGTCTTCTTCTGACATGTCAACGTCAAGAATGAAATACAGTATTAGTAAGGATATAAAAGAACGAAGAGTGAGAATATTGGCCAACGCATATACAATTAGTTATGCTATTATACGTTAATGATACTCTGGATAGATTTGTTTAAAAAGTCATGACCACACGGAAACAAGACTAGTATGAGTAACGTAATGACTTGATTATGTGTCACCCTATATTTATGCTATTCTAATATTAAAATCAACCTTGTCCACGTTTCCATTGTGGATCTACATGATTTACACGATATATATATATATATATATATATATATATATATATATATATATATATATATATAATAATCAACGACCTCACCAGCAAGGAATCGAACCCTCGACCTACTGGGTGGCCCTAGGGAACGCATACCGGCTAGCCCACAAGGACACTAAAAGCAGTTCTAGACTCTGTTATATTTCACACAAAGTCTGTTCATCGAGCTGATGGCGCCGTGAACCTCATTGGGAAACTGCCCGTGCCTCGTATGTGGTGTCAGTAGCATTTTACCGAATCCAGCTGGTATGAAATGCGAGGTACATATATATACTTCATTTTTAGTCCATTTAACACGCGGACTTTGAACATATAATCAAAGTCCGCGTGTTAAATGGACTAAAAATGAAGTATATATATATATATATACACGAACTGTTTCGCAAATTGGGTACGAGTCCGAAAAAAGTGAATTCAGATATATTGAAGTTCGATTTATTGAGGTTTTACTGGACTTCATTTTCACATGGATCTTTTCATTTTTAAGAATTTCATATAAAGGATCCTTGACCTATAGAATACACACCATATCAAGATTAAGTTAGGATTGCTTACTTTGTGTGTCATGTCACAAGTGGTTACAGTATTTTGTACACTTCTGAGTTTTGCAAATTTGAATTGAAAGCCAGATGTTGGTCTGTAATCACAACTATTACAAACTTTGATCTGATTTAAAAATATAAATCTGTAGAATTCTGAAATTAGTTTTGCATCTTAAATTTATCCAATTTATTTCAGATATAAAATGTGTGACTGGATGTAAGAGCGAAGCATGTTATCCAAGCACCATCACCCACCACAACCCAACTGCAGTATAAAGCTGTACAAGCAGGAAGTTGAACCACTTAAAAACAGTTTTGTACAAGTGTATAACAAACCAGTATGAGAATAATTATACATCTTTATGGGAATATATTATAGTATGTATTGTGAACATGATTTAAGTAAATTGACAGATATCCTAGACTTAAGTTAGAAAAATGAAATTCAAGTTGATTCATTATAAAACATATAGTTTGTATAAATGAAGTGCTGCACTGTGTATAATATTGTTTAAACATGATGATTTTCCTTAATAATTATCCTCTGATCCTTGCACTAGGGGGGAAAGTTCCGATATAATTTGTGGAAAGTGTTTGTCTTCCAGACCTGTGCTTTCTGTTGAGACAAAATTTTAGTTCTGGTAAATGTTTCTTGACCAAAAGTAGCCTCAAGAACCACTTACTTGTACAGAATTATGTAGGAAAATATTTACCCTTGAAGCCTGGAGAATTTTTGTTCCAGAAAGGATGACTCACATATTTTAATATTGATTGGCAAGACTTACTTGTACTCAGTTGGGTAAAGTGAGTAAAAATGGCCCATTTTTTGGATCCAACAGCTGGGCATAGTGGTGCGAAAACTTGTGTCTGTGTAGAATGCGGTAAATTTTTTTGCAGCTACGAGGCCATGCAAATGCATATTTGTTTGACTGAACAGATTGATGTGAAAGATATAAAGTGTGAAAAGTTTGATGACAGCTTATACAGTAACTATGATATGAAGCATCATGTGGCTATACATGCAGAGAGGGAATTTGAGTATTTAGAAAATGGTCAATCTTATTGCAGAGAGAATCAGTTGGATTATCCTATGGTTATGCACACGAGTGAGAATAAGTTTGAGTGTAAAGAGTGTGGTAAAGGATGTGACACAGAGGGTGACCTGAAGCAGCATATGGTTGTGCACTCTGGGGAAACTAATTTTAGGTGTGAAGAGTGTGGTAAATGTTACTCAACAAAGTATAACCTGAAGCAACATAAAGTTGTGCATTCAGAGGAGAAAAACTTCAAATGTCAAGTGTGTGGTAAAAGTTATTACAGGAAGGGTGAACTGAAGCAGCATATGGCTGTACACACGGGTGAGACAAATTACAAGTGTGAAGAGTGTGGTAAAAGGTTTTACAAAGAGAATGAACTGAAAAAGCATTTGGTTGTGCATACTGGTGAGAAAAATTTTAAGTGCATTGAATGTGGTAAAAGTTATTATAGAAAAGGTGAATTAAAGCAGCATTCATTTGTGCACACGGGAGAGAAAAATTTTAAGTGTACAGAGTGTGGTAAAAGTTTTTATACCAAGAAGGATCTCAAAGTTCACATGGTTGTGCACACAGATGGAAAAAATTTCAAGTGTGAAGAGTGTGGCAAAAGCTATTACAAAAAGAATAAACTGAAGGAGCACATGGTTGTGCACACTGATGAGAGGAATTTTAAGTGTGAAGTGTGCGGTAAATGTTATTACACAAGGAATCATCTGAATCAGCATGTGGTGGTGCATACTGGTGAAAAAAAATTTAAGTGTGAAGACTGTGGTAAAAGCTACTACACAAAGACTCACCTCAAGAGGCATTTGGTTGTACATACTGGCGAGAAAAATTTCAAGTGTGAGGTGTGTGGTAAAAGCTACTACAGAAAGAGTAAACTCAATCAGCATATGGCTGCACATACAGGTGAGAAAAAATTAAGGTGTGAAGACTGTGGCAGAAGCTTTCAAAAAATGACATATTTGTTGAGGCATATGAGTGAACATACCAGCTAGATGTACTGTACATACTACTGTATTTTACAGAGTAATGTGGAGTAGCTAAAATTTTTTTTTTATTCAGTAGGGGGTAGTCACCTGAATCATAGACTTGTATACTTTACCTCTTTCAAGAATGTCAGATTATTCCTAAACAGAATCTCTGAGAAAAAAAGCAAGATTTAGACAGCTAGAGTTACACAGTTAATCGGCCTGACTTACCAAATGAGACAAATGTACATGTAAGTTATTTACTCAGAAAATTAATTGACTCATATAATTTGAACGGGTTATATTGTCCCTGGCCACACCATAGTAACTACCAGACCCTGAAATGCCATAGCAAACAACCACTACAGTACAACTACTGTACTGTGGTGTCAACAAACCATCCATCACAAGGTGCTTTAAACCAAGTGACTTATTTCACCACAATTACAAATTTCTTCTCACATTGGTCAATTGGTGTGACAGGTTTGTATGTTATGAACACATTTGTATGTACACATATGCTACACCGTTATACTCACACTCAAACATGTGTGTTGCATGCTTTCACTCATGCATACATACTCTTACATATACTATGCTGTACAATTGGCTCCACCCCTGACTTTACCACTTAGCATTGCCAATCCTCTCACTTCCTCAGGTGTGAATTCCCGAATCGTGAAGTGTGAAACCGTTTCATTCACTAGTGAGTGGGGGGGGTGTGGCAGGGTTGGTGTCTTTTTGTGAGGTGAGATGGAGTACTAGGTAGTGAGGAGGGAAAGTGTATATCAGTTGGGAGAGTTGCAGTGCAGAATAATGCTTTGATAATAGGGGTTTTGACAGCTGAGTGTAATTGTCTAGCTCTAGCCAAATGAAAATAATATACAGGGTGGTCCCCGGGTTATGAACAGGTTCCTTTCCTGAAGACGTTCTTAAGTCGAAAATGTAGGTGAGTAACATATGCAAAATATAAAAATATTCATTAATTTTTAGTCATTTATATCATTTTAATTATTCATTTGTTCCCCCGCAAGAATACTAGCATCTCAAAATGCTTGTCACTCATTCTGCTACTCTTGTGCCTCAAGACGTCCTTGCACATGGAGAACATGCGCTCCACTGCAGCACTAGAGGGGATGGGGGTGTTGTATTTGATGAACAACTCCCTCATGGCCTTGTTGGGGAAGGTGTCCTTGTCGACAAAATTTTTCGTAGGTTTCTCCACCAGGAAACGCTTGAAAAGGTCAGTCTTTTTCATTCCAGGGTGGGGGGTCTCGTACAGGGCCTGGAACACTTCGTCCTCCACGTCATGGTCTTTGTCGTCTCCCTCACTGCTGCTGCTGCTCTCAGTCTCGTGCACGGACTTCTCCACCAACCTGGACAGCTGGTTGGTGGCCTTTTTCCTGAATTGAAAATTCAAATCTGTAGAAAGCTGCGTGGGCGCGGCAAAATTTTTCCCGGTCGTCTTTATAACAAGATAAATGAAAATCGAACTTGGAAAAATAAAAAAAAATAGAAATTGAAGAACAAATTGACGCTTAACGCTCTGCTCGGGTGAAAAGTTGACTGCGTCACTTGTAGCGTCACCTGCCCAAAAAATTTATGGCGTCAGCTTTAACAAAAAGTTGACGGCGCTAAATTAACAGCGTCAACGTACAACACTGGGTAGTCGAAGGTTCTTCCTGCACCTTTGTCAAGGGTTGCCTTAGAGTCCAGTGCATAATGTATAACTTTATTAATTAACTTCTTTAAACAACAGCTTTGCAGCAAAAATTTTACACAATAATAATAATAATAATTTTTTTTATCCATTTAACCTAACTGTTTGGCACAATTAAACTGTGTGGTTTGCTGAGTCTATACCAGACCTCTGCCATCTGAACTGTTTTATTCAGCTAGGGAACTTCCATCTCAGTCAAGGGGTTAAACAAAACACCGCTGCTTCGACGAGGTATAGATTCAAACATATCCATAATCCATTTGCTCATAAATGCCCGCTTTTGCATGAATTCATCCTACTTTCATCTTATTGTAAAAGTACAGTGTATTTTCATCTGGATAGTGTTACATGATTTCACTGAGTTGAGGAAACCCTATCGTTATTGTCAAAGCGTTATTCTGCAATGTAATCTCTCTCAACTGATGTACTGTGCACTTTCTCTCCTCACCCCCAGTAACCCCCCAACAGAAAGACACCTACCCCGACACATCCCACCATTCCCCTTCCCGCTAACTGGCGAATGCTTCGAATTCACACTTCAGAGTTTGGGGTTCGTTACCTCAGGGAGAGAGGATTGGCAATGATAATTGGCGCAGTCAGGAGTGGACCCAACTGTACACAAATATTCTCTCATAATGATTATGTGACTGTTACAGTATACCAAATTGTCTTATTGCTGCTAAAAATAAAACTTTATGAAATATTTTATTTACCCATGTTTTCTATAAAGAATTGTCAATTTTTATTTACTGAGTTGTTAAGGTTCACAGGTGACACAAGACGAGTGATCATTGCTCACATAGATACACTGTTAACATTTTTTGCACACACACACACACACACACACAGGTTGAGAAAATTAATGTTGTGCTAGCCTTAATTAAAACCCTGTCGAGAAATCTTTGGATAGAAAGATGTACAGTATTAGGGTTGATGACCATTACAGAATACAATACACCCCCTGTATAAGGTTACAGAACTAAAGTATTTCCATACTAACCTGGCCAGTAAGCCACACCCCTCTTGCTTATATAAAAATAGCTGATTGGTTCATAGGAAGTGTTTGTGTAGCTGTCCATTTTTTCAAACTAATATAATGTTAAATACGTACCTGTATATGGAATATCAAAATGCAAATGATTTCAAGGCATTAGCACTTAAGAGAGGATGTTAGAAAAATTTAAATGTTTATTATAAAAGGTTGAAGTCCAAGATGAAATTTGCTTTTGAATGAAGTCTTCATTATTTTTTTGTTTTATACCAAGCATAAAGCAAACAAGCAAATGACACCACACATATAGCACAATAGGTTTGTATTGCTGGATATATCCCGAATCATTTATATAACTGTTAAAACTTGATATAAATACGCACAGTTAAGCTTGGTGAGATAAAATGCTCAGAGGAACAGCCGCATCGACGGGGTGATCAGCCGACAGTGATATTGATGCATGTGTTTTTAAGAGCCATATAAATTATGGCAATTACATCTCAATGGGGTTGGAATGTACAGTCAACCCTCGCTTTACGTGGTCCCACATTCCGCGTTTCCACGTTTACGTGGTACCCTGCCGAAACAGGAATGCTCACATTCCGCGGTGTGTGTACCCCTTTACGTGGAGAGCGGCTGGCGAGCCGCGCCATTTTTGGATCCAAACCTCCCGCCATCCGCCATGTTGTGTAAGCGGCGTGAGCATGGTGCGCACAAGGTCGCCCAGTCATCAAAACATTACCGAGTTCTTCACCCGCCACCCCCCACAGCTGGCCCAAGTCAGTGATAGTGATAATTATAGTGAGGATATGGACTTATATGGACTTTGAGGGGTTTGACAAGGAGGCCCTGCAAGCCTCTGTGGTGGATAGTGATACAATTGATACAGGTGAGGGCCAATAATCTGCCCTCTGCCTCGGAACCAACCGCCCATCCCCGTGTGCCCAGCCATCTTTTCTACTAATGTAAGTGTTAAAAAACCTAATATTATTGATATTTCTCTTAATTATTAATTGTGTATGCATACCTTCATAAAGTTAAGATAATATTTTTACTACAACGTAGTTGTGTGTCGTCAAAAAGTGGAGTTTGGGGGTCGGCCCAGTTTCTATTTCAATTAATCCCATATGTTATGTTGTTCACTTAACGCGTTTCTCACTTTCCACGGTACTCTGTGGGTTGAATTAACTGCGTAAAGTGAGGGTTGACTGTAGTACAAATACAGTACAGTACTTACTGACACATTTTTCATAGCTTGTGTCTACACCTTTTTATTGCCTGGGGTTTTGCTCCCTCCATATGTTAAAACAATAATGCCATGGTTATAATAAATCCTTGCAATGCAGGTACCTGTTGAATATTTTTCCTTTGATTCATGTTCATTTTGGGGTAGGTGGACCCCCCCCCTCCTGGGGGCCAAAGGGTTTTACCAGTCATGGGGTACTGTAAAAGGTTGGCCACCAGAAACTGTATCTATAAGCATCTAAGATCACAACCCAGGTCGACAACTTTGCTACTGATAAGCTACTGGATGTCCGTGGAGAGTCCTCAAATGATACACGACCCTCCGTGCGGTAAAGCGCCGCTGAGCAATGCACCTGATGTCAGTACAGTACTATGCTTGCAATGCAATGATGGCTAACACTGCTCATATGGCTAGTAAGTTAATAAATGATAACAATTGTATAGTTTGATAGAAAGATATACTGTACAGATACTGTACTAAATTTAAATATACCTGTTGAGTAGGTAAAATATTGTTGAGAGTTGTTTGACATTATTTACACTTCCAGAGTAGAGCTACATACTTGAGTTAGGTAGTACTGTATTATATAGGAGAATTACCTGAATGTTGAAAACTATTACCTTTATTTTTATCCTCTTTGCCACTGATTGACTCATTAACTGCCTGGGTGGTCACTGGTCAGTCACATCTCTCTAACATACTGTTGATATGTACTGTACTGGGTATGCACTGGCTCCTGAATGTATCTGTACATGCTCCAGTGTTGGTCAAGTCTGGTCTTGAAAGAGCTCACACTCGGTGCCGTCACAAAACTCTTTGGCAGATTCTTCCAAAAGCTTACAATTCTCACTCCAAAAACGTTTGCCCTCACATTTTTTTTTTTTACTTGTGACTCCTCCAACCTTGAGCTGTGACCAGTGCTGCCGTTTGACAGTAATTTGTCTGCTAAACGGTAAAAAAATGAGTTAACGTAATTGGTAGACCGTGATGTCACTGTACCGGCCCGTCAGTAAAACACTGAAATTGTTAATCAGGCCTTTTTTGGGGTCAAATGCAAAATTAAACTGAGATAAAATAATTATGAGGGTATTTTGTTTAATTTCCTTCATTTTAAAGTTGTTAGTTTAGCAATACTGCTTTATGATGAGATGGCATGAGAGTATGATGTGTACTAATGGTTACTCCTCGTGTATGAGGATGGTCGGCCCAAGGGACACCTAGACGTGAATCTATTTAAGGTGTAGAAGCTGTCGCCAACACGACAACCACACACCACGTTAACGAGTTGCATGATCCAGTGTCAAGTAATAGTCCAAGAAAACCGGACAACTCGCCAACTGTACTGGCTAACCAGTACCCTGGAGTACGATCCGCAAATCGATTAACATCCAGGTTCCCAGTTACTGCTGGGTAGACAGAGGCAAATGGCGTAAAGAAACTTGTCCAAAGTTTCACCCTGCCCGAGGATCGAGCTCGGCTCTGTTCACTTGCGAGGAGAGCATGCTGACCATTATGCCACAGGTCGCCATGGAACACAAAGACAGTCATTTTGTCCTGTTCCATGTTTGAGTTCCAGGAGCAGATTCAGGAATATCAAAAGGGGGGGGGGGGGTTCCAAGAAGTTTTGGGTGGGGGAGCCTGGCGAGCAAAGCGAGCTCACCCAGCTGGATGGTTTTGGGGAGCTCAGTAAGTCTTCCCCCCCCAAATTTTTTTTAAATTGACCAATATTATGGGCATTTTGAGGCCATTTGGAAGCCATATGCACTAGGTATCAGGGGATATTCAGTAGTCCATAGTAATTCATTCTTACTATACAAAAATGCCCGAGTACAATACTACATTAAAGAAAAGTACGTACTGTACTGGGATTTCCGGATGAAAAGTGGGGTGTGGACCCCCAGGACCACCCCTGGATCTGCCCTTGAGTCCAGTGCCTTTCATATGACTTTCGCTGCAGTGCCTTTGTCCAAAGCATCTACACGCCGTTATACATCGACTTTAGGTGAATCCTTGACTGTTAGTTCTCTCTTTGTTGTTATGTCAGACATTTTGAAATTATATATATTATGATAGTCCAC
The DNA here is from genome assembly GCA_958450375.1 of Homarus gammarus. NCBI lineage: Eukaryota > Metazoa > Arthropoda > Malacostraca > Decapoda > Nephropidae > Homarus > Homarus gammarus. Next base: position 1,208,756 of record CAUDMG010002874.1, on the reverse strand, counting down.
TTGTTAACAGTGCATTTGGTATTTTTGCATTAGTGCACACAACTTTCCTACCCCAAATCTATTATCGTATTTGAATAAGACGTCTAATTTTAAGATAATTTTCTTCTTATTACATTACCGTCGCAAACATGTAATAACGGAGATAGCGCATGCCAGATATTTCTCTATTTTCTTCTATTAATCTTCCGCCATTATTGCCTACCTGACCTCCCACTCTGCGTGTTTCCTTCATAAATCGTCAGACTCATGCGTTCCCATACACGTCATACAGCCAATCAAAAGCATTTAATTTTTTCCACCAATTAAAATGATTTGTGGATTAATTCACGGTATTTTTGGCCCAATTAGATTCTACTTTTATTATGGGTCTTATATTTCGAAATTCAAATTCATTTCCGACCATGGAAGTCTGTGATGGGTGTCACTTCAATTACAGTATATGGAGTTGATTGCGCATTTTGGGGAGGAAAAAAAAACGAAAATGCTATATTATTTTTTAGATCTCGGTGTTCTCCCGACCTCAGTAAAGTGTCCTAAGTGTAAGAGCGAATGTAAATATCATCAAGACCAACATATGTGGCATTGTGGTAACTTGTTCCTTATTCCCAAGACAAAGAAGAGATGTTGGTGTTCGTACACCGTCAGTAATTACAAAGGAACATTGTTAGAAAATTGCCATTTTCACTTGTACTAATCTCCAAATCGAACGACGAACCAGAACCAGGTCAATTAGGTAAGAAATAAGTGATTCCATCATATGGTTAGAGTTATGTCAGGTAAGGTCAGATTAGGTTAGGTTAAGTTAGGCTATGTTATTTTAGGTTAGGTCAGGTTAGGTTAGGTTTATATGCCTGTTTTTCTTGTGTTTTTTGTGTGTATTTTGTATTCGATTTTGGTCGGAAAACGCCCCACCCAAAACCTCCGATAACTAAAAAACAGGCAATTTCCAACGGAAATCGAGATCAAAACACACAAAAATACACTAGAAAAACATAGTTTTAACTTTCTAAGAGAGTTGTGTGCACTAATGCAAATTTACCGTGCATTTTCTATGATATTCATCCATGGTATCACCATTTACTACTTCTTGAGCTTAAGGGCTAACTATTATAATTTTTAGAACACTTAATTTCTTTTATTCGATATAATGCTGCTCCACCTGATTTTAAAGTTGTTTAAAAAATCTATTGTGCAATATATATAATATATAATATATATATATATATATATATATATATATATATACACACACAATCAACACTTCATCCTGCCAGGATTTGAACCCACGGCCCACGAGCTCATGACCGTGACCGGGGAACGCTTGTAGTGGATTTCTCCCCTACAAACGCTGTCTGTCGCTCAGTAGCCGACCCCACCAATTCCCCAGTGTATGCCTCGTGGTCTAGGTCAACCAGCGCCGCCATACATCACGGAGCGGGGGTCAACTACTAAGACACGCCTACCCCTGCTATTTAAGACCTGACCTCGTGGTGACCTGTCTCTTTCTACCCACACCAACCAGCCAGTAACACCACCTCCTCCGCCGCTGCCTGGCGGCCCTCGCTCCTCCTCCGCCTGCCTGGTGGTCCTCTCTCCCGCCGGCGAGCATGGCGACCCACAAGCTGTCCTTCTCTGAGCTTCCTCACCAACCAGCTCTCTCTACATCACGCTTGTAACCATGCTGCCTTCCCAGCACCAAGCTGCATTGTACATCCAATACAACATGTATATAGAGAGCACATTGTGAGTTTCCTTTCTTCATTCCATCCTGAGTGTGAACCAAACATCCTGAACCCCACACGCTATCTCTGGACCACCAGGTGGGTTGAGGTGTTGATTGTATGTAGAAGTCCGCGTGCTTTATTGGGCTAATGAAATATATATGGATCCTCGTGTTTCGAAGCCGGATTTGGTAAAACGTTACTCTGACCACCTAAGTGGTGTGGGTGGTCCCCATTAGAGGTTCACGGCGCCATAAGCTCGTTGAACAGGCTTTGTGTGAAATATAACAAAGTCTAGGACTGCTTTTAGCATCCTGGTGGTCCAGCGGTTAGCGTTCCCCGGTCACAGTCATAGGCTTGTGGGCCGTGGGTTCGAATCCTGGCGGGTTGAGGTGTTGATTATATATATATATATATATATATATTATACATATATATATATATAATATATATATATATATATAATGATAGTAAACAGGAAATGAGTGTGAGCTCTTTCAAGACTAGACTTGACAAGCATTGGGGCAGGTTCAGATACATTCAGGAGCCAGTGCATGCCCAGTACTTGCCAACAGTGCGTAACAGAGACGTGACCAGCCGATCAGTGGTGAACAGGATAAAATTAAAAAGTAAAGTATTTTGTTGTTGATTTCAAATTATATCGGTTATCCTTTATATGTATCACATTTAACAAAGAAAACGTTTCTATAAGGTCATGGCTCGTAGCCAGTCACGACTCGGGAAGATAACCAATCAGAACGTTCGGTGAAATACAGTCAGATATACGGCAGCATGTGCTGTGACCTCTAGTAGGGCGAGCATCCTCCCCTTGGTATTGACAGTAGACTGAGTAAAGTAGTGCCCTCTGAGATGTTTATACACTTCATTTTGGTCACCCCTTGCCCATCTATAATGTGTATAACTGTACAATATTTATTGTACAGTAGTACCCCAATTTACGTGGTCAATTGAGCCCATGGGGTACCGCGGAAAGTGAAAACCTCGTAAAGTGAACAACAGAACATATGGGATTAATTCCAGTAGAGACTGGCCCGACCCCCAAACTCCACTTTTTCAGACACAGTACCTACGTTGTAGTAAAAATTACATATTAATTTTATGATGGTATGCACACAATTAATAATTAAGAGAAATATCAATAATATTAGTTTTTTTAACACTTACATTAGTAGAAAAGATGGCTGGGCACACAGGGATGGGGGGTTGGTTCCGAGGCAGAGGGCAGATTATTTTTACTTTTACTTTTATCCTCTTTGCCACTGATCGGCTCGCTAGCCGCCTGGGCGATCGGTCACGTCTCTGTCACGCACTATTGGCAAATACTGGGCATGCACCGGCTCCTGAATGTACCTGAACCCGCTCCAGTGTTGGTCAAGTCTTCTCTTGAAAGAGCTCACACTCGGTGCCGTCACAACACTCTCTGGTAGATTGTTCCAAGAGTTTACAACCCTCACTCCGAAAAAGTTTGCCCTCACGGTTTTCTGGACTTGCGGCTTCTTCAATCTTGAGCTGTGACCCCTTGTGGGGTGAGCGTCCGCCAGCTCCAAGTAAGGACACTCAACTGAGTAGTGCCCCCTAAGATGCTTATACACCTCAACTAGGTCCCCCCTTGCCCGTCTGTAGTATAAGCTAGGCAAGTTCAGGCGTTCCAATCTCTCAGGGTAGCTGAGGTGCCGAAGTGCAGTCACCAGTCTGGTGGCCCTCCTTTGAACATTTTCAACCAACTGACAGTCCCTAGCATATCTCGGGGACCAGATGGGGTGACAGTACTCCAGATGGGGAAGCACTTCACTCCTGAAGATCGTCACGAGGGACGGACTGTCTAGATATCTGAATGACCTTCTTATAAGACCCAATAATTTATTTGCCTGATTTACCTTCTTCTCACAATGGCCCGAGAACTTCAGCTCATTGTCAACATACACACCTAGGTCCTTCTCACACACAGTCTCAACTAGTGCATTTTCTTCATCCCGTTGGGACATATGATACGCCTCCTTACCGTTGGTACGCCCCAGGTGCATCCTCTTACACTTCGTGACATTGAATCTCAGCAGCCATTTCTTCGACCATTCCTGGAGCCCACAGAGGTCCTTCTGCAGCTCTTCACAGTCCGCTTGGTTCTTAATTTCCCGAAATAACTTGCCATCATCGGCAAACATTTGTATGGAGGAGTGTACAACGTCAGGCATGTCATTTATGAAACAAACAAACAACAGCAGGTCCAATACACTGCCCTGTGGTACCCCACTTGTTACAGGTACAGATGACGATTTCGTGCCATTAATCACCACACACTGCTTGCGGTCATGTAGAAAGTCTTCTATCCGCGCTAGGACATATCCTCGAATTCCGTACCCTTCCAGTTTGATTTTCAGCCTTTCGTGGGGTACACTGTCGAAAGCCTTGGCAAAATCTAGGTAAATATTGTCGATATTACCACCCCGTTCCAGAATATGGGTCCAAATATCCAATACCTTGAGCAATTGTGTTAAGCGAGAGCGCCCCGGCATAAAACCGTGTTGGCAATCTTTTACAAGGTTGTTTCGTAGTAGATGTTCCATCGCGGAATCTCTGATAATACTCTCAAGTACTTTACATATTATGCTGGTCAGGCTCACCGGTCTATAATTGTTCGTGGTTATTGGCCCTCACCTGTATCACTTGTATCAATTGTATCACTATCCACCACATAGGCTTGCAGGGCCTCTTTGTCAAACCCCTTAAAGTCCATATAACTCCATATCCTCACTATCACTATCACTGACTTAGGCCGGCTGTGGTGGGTGGCGGGTGAAGAACTCAGTAATGTTTTGATGACTGGGCGACCTTGTGCACATCCTGCCCGCGCCGTTTCCTGCGTATATGAGTAGATGCACCGCGGAAAGTGAAAGTTCGGTTCTGGCGAGGCACCTGGTAAATGAGGAATCGCGGAAAGGGAAACCGCGTAAATCGGGGTAATACTGTACTTGCTTATTGTCGGGTGTATCTACAGATCCCCAAATTGTGGCCCACTAAATCAAAGGAACTTAAGAGCCTTAATAGACAATGCAGTGATGCTCAACCCTAGCCACCTCCTTATCATGGGAGACTTTAACAATGGCGACATCGACTGGAGAAAGAAGTTCATCTCAAATGACTTGAATAACCCTGCTACTCTTTTTGTATAAACTCTGAGAGATAATTTTCTGTTCCAACATGTTAGAGGCCCGACACGTTACAGAAGGGAGCAAACACCCAAGCCACTACACGTCATCATAACAAATGAGGAGGGTATGGTGGCCAAACACCTAGCCCCAGTTGGCACCAGTCACCATATAGTGTTGTCATTCAGATATAACTGTTACCTAGTTCAAGATCAGGCCAGGCCAAGGTGCAAATATTACAATGGAAATTTTCACGGGATGAGGGAAGAGATGAGGGGTATCCACTGGCCTGACTCATTAAGGCACAAGAATGCAGACACTACGCTGAATATCGTAACTAGTAAAGTGACCCATTTGATCGATAAATACATACCCAAGACCAAACTCAGTGCCTCTAGGAATACGAGGGGATCCTTACACATGAACCATGCGGCGGTCGACAAAGTTAAGAAGAAAACCCAGAAATTCAAGACGTGGGTTGGGTAAAATGATGATCAGGACAGGAGGATGTATGCAAGAGCCAGAAACCAAGCAAAGATAGAATGTAGAAGTGCTGAAAAGGAGTTCCAGAGGCTGGTTGGAAGCGAGGTCAAGTCAAACCCAAAGGCATTTTACCGCTATGCAAAGTCGAAATTAAAAACGCGAGGAGGAGTATCAGACCTGAGGCTTGAAGATGGTAGTCACACAGATTCTGACCAGGATAAAGTTGAAGCATTGAACAGCTTTTTTTCCTCGGTGTTCACAAGAGAGGATGCGATTAACCTTCCTGCGTTTGAGGACAGATGGTTCGACACAGCACTGACCCACATTGTGTTAACAGAAGAGGGTATTAGAAATAAACTGTCAAAGCTAAAGGTACATAAGAGTCCCGGCCCTGACATGGTGCACCCTAGAGTCCTAAAAGAGTTGAGCAATGTGCTTGCCGAGCCCCTGAAAATCCTGTTTTGTAAATACCTGGGTGAACGAAAGGTCCCCAGTGAATGGAAAGTGGCTTATGTGAGTCCTATCTTCAAGAAGGGTGATCGTCACTCCACGAACAACTATAGACCGGTGAGCTTGACCATCATAATATGTAAAGTACTTGAGAGTATTATCAGAGATGCCGCAATGGAACATCTACTACGAAACAACCTTGCAAAGGATTGCCAACATGGTTTTATGCCAGGGCGCTCCTGCTTAACACAATTGCTCAAGGTATTGGATATTTGAACCCATATTCTAGAAAGGGGTGGTACTGTAATATCGACAATATTTACCTAGATTTTGCCAAGGCTTTCGATAGTGTACCCCACGAAAGGCTGAAAATCAAACTGGAAGGGTACGGAATTCGAGGAAATGCCCTAGCGTGGTTAGAAGTCTTTCTACATGACCGCAAGCATTGTGTGGTGATTAATGGCACGAAATTATCATCCATACCTGTCACAAGCGGGGTACCACAGGGCAGTGTATTGGGCCCGCTGTTGTTTGTTTGTTCCATAAATGACATGCCTGACGTTGTACACTCCTCCATGCAAATGTTTGCCGATGACGCCAAGTTATTTCGGGAAATCAAGAACCAAGCGAACTGTGAAGAGCTGCAGAAGGACTTCTGTGGGCTCCGAGAATGGTCGAAGAAATGGCTGCTGAGATTCAATGTAACGAAGTGTAAGAGGATGCACCTGGGGTGTACCAACGGTAAGGAGGCATATCATATGTCCTAACAGGATGAAGAAACTGCACTATTTGAGAGTGAATGTGATAAGAACCTAGGTCACCTAGGTGTGTATGTTGAAAATGAACTGAAGTTCTCGGGCCATTGCGAGAAGAAGGTAAATCAGGCAATTAAATTATTGGGTCTTATAACAAGGTCGTTCAGAAATCTAGACGGTCCGTCCCTCGTAACGATCTTCAAGAGAAGTGCTTCTCCATCTTCGGAGTACTGTCACCCCGTCTGGTCCCCGAGATATGCTAGGGACTGTCAGTTAGTTGAAAATTTTCAAAGAAGGGCCACCAGACTGGTGCCTGCACCTCGGCACCTCAACTACCCTGAGAGATAGGAGCACCTGAACATGCCTAACTTATACTACAGACGAACTCTTGGAACAATCTACCAGAAAGTGTTGTGACAGCACCGAGCGTGAGTTCTTTCAAGACCAGACTTGACCAACACTGGAGCAGGTTCAGGTACATTTAGGAACTGGTGCATGCCCAGTACCTGCCAACAGTGCGTAACAGAGAGCCAATACATGACTAGTACGTGCCAACAATACGTGACAGAGACGTGACCGATCTCCCAAGCAGCTAACGAGCCGATCAGTGGTAAAGAGGATAAAACAATAATACTGATACCTAACAATTGGATTCATTTAATGTTACTTGTACAGGTTCCCTGTGCATGCAGATCATAACCCAAAATATAATTGTGAAGAAATTAAAGAAGGCAATTAGAAATAAATATAAAGCAGTAAATTAAGAACGAAAATATATAACAACAGAACAAATAAACTGCAAGCAAAATTTAAGGTAACTAACTCGAGTAATTTTTTTTAGAAATACTGAAGTGAATTGGAACTGCAGTTTGAATATTGTATATATTGTAGCATACAGTATGTGGCCAGTTGTCAATTCTCTTTAATTGTCTATTGTCTCTTTGTATGGGCACACAAACGTACGTACATGTAGATATCACACACTCAGGAATAAGGTAGAATAAAAACTCACAATGCGTTTTCTGTATATATATATATATATATATATATATATATATATATATATATATATATATATATATATATATATATATATATTGTTGTACAGTGCTAAGGTGAGGAGTAGCTTGTTCAGAGGTCCTGTAGTGAATCGGCTGCTTGTCCAATTAACCAGTCCGTTCACACATATTTATATTTGGGTTTTAAGTAACGAAACCCAAACGGTAGTTCCTTTGTTTTATTATAAAAGGTTGTATATATAATTCCTGAGTGTATATCAACCGTAAGTCTCACTGTCTAGGAGTGAATGAGAAAGGGACGGCGTTTATGTATGATAAACGTTAGGTCACGTCCTTACGATATGAGTTGAGGTGAGCTACTGAAGCTTAGGGGCATCGCAGTGCGTGCTTACAGAAATGCTGAGCTATGGGTCTCGCCCTCTTGGGAAAGTTGCCCGCTCACGTGTCAATCTCATGTCTTACTCATAGACAGTGGAAAGTTACAGGGTGGTGAATCTGAATATAATATCAGATGTATTGACCCATTTATAAAATACGTTCTGTTGATGAGACAGGGGCCTATTACAGTAGGGCGAGGAGCTTTCTGAGGGAGCTGGGTGGTGAGGCGCTGGAGAGAGATCTTGCTGGTCAAGTAGGTCAGAGTAGAATGGTCTCCCTGGTTCCAAGTTTAGAAGCTCCAAAGTTGTTGGTAGCGAAAGGCAGAGCGGGGAAGATGATAGAGGAAGGAGCAGGAGGTTATGAAGGGAATTGTAGTGGGAGAGATAGTGCCGTGGCTTTACACGACTGCGTTTATTTGGTTAGCGCATAGCGCACGTATTTGGTTTGTGTCTGTGTTTGGTGTGTAATCCTCGGGTCACAACTCCTCGGATTGTGTTAGTTCCAAGTTTAGAAGCTCCAACAACTTTCCCTGAATACGAATTCGCAACCTTTCGATTTACACCAGGTACCTACTTTACTGCGAGGTGAACAGGGACCAAGGTGGCTAGGAAGAGTCCAAACAACTTCCGCCTGGCCAACCACGGTCGTATTTATACAATTTAGAAACAGCAGGATTTGGGGTACGCTTAGTGTGAGAGCCATTCACAGAGGAGGAGGCCAGGAATCCCTGGCACTCTGGTCCTAGCGTTACTATGTGTGCGTCCGCACTGGAGAGTAGGTCTACCAGCATCGCTGGCTGGTAGGCGCGCGGGAGCTCAGTCGTCACTTGTAGGAGATGGGGTCCACTACAATAGTACAGTACTGTACTTAAAGTTTGCTGAAGCCTGTAAGTTTCCTAGATACATAATTTGTCTTTCGACTACTTTACCTCTACCAGTGAAGCGTCATCAGTACTCTTAACGCGAGAGGGTTAATTAAGCAATTTTTTTCTTCAGAACTTTTCTCTCTTTTAATGGTACTTTTTATGTTATATCTTCTCCATTCTCTGTTTTTCAGTCATCCTCTTTAATGTTCCAGTTGTCCTTTCCGGTGTTCCATTCATCCACTCCTATTTTTTGTAATGCGTGGCAGCATCCTGTCAGTGTCGACTCGTTAAACATTGAGAGACAGGGAGAGTGACTCACCCACAGAACATCCTTAGTACCTAAGTAAGTCTTTATGAAAATATGCCCTCGTAACGATGTATGTAACCTTTTTTTATTATTGTTTGGAAAATGCTTTCTCTGTTCATAAATTATGTTACTGGTACAAACATAGTGCGGGTGTTTTAATTTGCACCCAGGTGGCAGTATTGTACATGTACTATGGTGATGTTCTTCCACCTGTGATGTTTGCATCAGGCACCACTCATACCATCTTGACACGTTATACTGAGCTTGACAAGCACTGTACACTACCTGGTATGGATAAGAAAGCCATGTATAGCTGGGTCCTGAATTACCTACACACCTCAACTTAATATACACCCGAACTTGTTCATATATATATATATATATATATATATATATATATATATATATATAATATATATATATATATATATATATATATATATATATATATATATATATATATATATATACTGATAACCACAAGGAAACAAGAAAACACAAAGTTCCCAAGCGCTTTCGTGTAAATCACTCTTCAGGGGTGAGTACAGACTGAGGAGCAATACTTGACAAGGCTAATATATACAGTAGAGGAGGGTGAGATCAAGTCCCTAGAGGACAGCAGGAGTCCACAATGTTCCGGTCATAAGGCAGTGACCCTTACTAATCTTCTTAATCAAAATAAAATTGACCATGCCATCTCTAAGCACAGCAGCTGTCCGTAGTCAGGTCATAGGGTAAGATTACCCAACTTTCTCACCTGGTTACAAATCTTCTTAATCACAAAATTATCCAGTTTGTACAGTCACGTTCAAGATTCTTCGAACACTGCTGGAGACAGCTGGCAACTCAAGGTCGTTTGTTTACTATACAACGTAGTAAAAATTATGAATGAATGTAAAAGTGATCTGTGATTGGTTACTTAGTTTCCCGTTGCTTAATTAATGGTTGGGCTTTGTTGTTTCGCATTATATTATACCTTTCTGCTAGTATATATTGTTGATTTGATTTTAAAATGGATAGAGCAATGAGCCAACCTATATGAATTTATATTTAGATAAATAAACATAAGTAAAAATCGGTAAGTATGTTAAAGAACATCATGCATCGGGCACAGCTGTGCAGGCTGTTTTGAGGTTGTCTGTTTATCATTAATTTATACTAATATTGTCTTCAAATGTTTAATCCCTTTCGGGTAATTAATCCAGTTGTATCTCACAGATGCTAAACAAAACTTCTTTCTGAAGACGCTGATTTCTTGCAACACAAACTGCTGTTTTACTTCCCTCTGTGTGTGTGTGCGCATGTGGAGTGTGTGTGTGTGTCAGTGTGTGTCTGAAATTTAGTAATGACGTTGTTCAAGTGAAGGTGATGGTAATGCAATTAATCTTACGAACCATCCGTCTGATGGTGTGAATTAGTACTGCAGCATATGCCTAATACTTTTACAAGCCATTATCTAGCAATATCATTGTCATTCCAAGACTATGAATATTGTAAGCAGCAAATGGCATTTCTTTCGTTGAGTGACTCTTTGCCCCCCCCCCCCCCTCTAAATCCTTGTTTCTGACTTGTGTCGATTACGTCACTTTTTGTCTGGTGTCTTTAAAAAAAAATATTCAATTTTTTTCCAAAAATGTGTATGATGTATTATAAATTTGTATCTTATTTATTTATTTATTTATTCGTTTATTTTTTATAAATGCATAATAAATATAAATATAACGCTGACGTTATTGGCGGGAAGGTGGGGAAGACAGGTGTTGTCATGTAACGACCACGGTCGTACACGTCAGTTAACGCCAAGATCAAATGATTCATATTACGCTCAATAGCCCACAAAACATGTACCTCTGCTTTTATTTTGAGTCCTCCATCTGAGGAGTCCGTTTTCTCGTCACTTCAAGACGCCTCAGTCCTCCGTTATCCCATTTTCTCTGACTCACTGAAACCAACCTCTCTATATAATGAATTTGAATGTGAGAGAGAACACCCTGGTTTTGAGTCAGCTTAGATATGTCTGTTTACAGTTGAAACATTCAAGATCCATTGTGAGTGGTGCTGAACGCTTCAACTGTCCTTATTGTTAATATGACGTGTCAAGTAAGTGAGTGTTGAGTCTGCCAGGACAAACGCTACCCATCGGTTTCGTTCCCTAAGAATACCCATGAGTTTCTGATCGCTACTGAAGTTAGATCGTTTTGTCGCCCCGTCATCAGAGAATCTGATGTTTGTAGTTTAGTTAGAGTCAGTTGTCTATTTAAGAAAGTCATTAATTTACTGAACTATTCTGTCAACTGGTATAATCTCCAAGATCTAACGTCTCCCTGTGAATAGCTCTTTGTTCGCCTCCAGGCCTGAGCTTGCAGAATTGATGTTATCAACGTGTATATTCCACCTTTTCCTGGCAAGCTCAACCTCTGATTAGATTATATGAATAGACATAGGAAATTACCCTGATCAGGAATACCGGAGTTCATAATTAAGTATACGGTGATCCAAAATGGTAGAGAAGGTATGTTGTTGGTAAGATTGACCTTTCTGGCATGAATATGGAGGCCCAAGCTGCCCAGCAGGTGCACGTATATACCTCTACACGAGGGAGAATCACGCATTTGTGACTCTTCCTCAACGTATCTCCAGGTATGGTTATGTGTGTTCCCCGCCGCCTAGTAATTCAGTTTAACTTAGTCAATTTTGTGAATATCAGTGTTCATGTTTTAACATAGTGACTTCTGTGCCAATTAAGTCGAGTAACGTAGCGATTTAGATATCCGCTGGACCGTTGCCAGACGTATGTTTTGTGTAGTTGAAGTTAATTATTGATGCATTCGTGACTCTTCCACAACGTATCTCCAGGCCAGTGTGTTGAGCTGAATACTCATCGGCTACCGTGGGTCGGTAGCCGAGTGGGACGATGCCGTTAATTCGACAGGATTAAACTGGGAAGTCCTTTTCCTGCAACTTAGGCGGCAGCTCCCTTGGCGTGTGTCGGTCTACAACCGACCCCCTGACAGCGATCTTCATTTGTTATGGAGACACTTGGGATATATACCCTGAGGCACTCCTCACAGTTACACGGGCCTAAGTATTATTGTCTCTTGCATGGAGCAGTGTCGGCCCATGTTTGGAGGGATAACTAGCAGAAATATAGTATCCCGGGTTAAGTATTGAACCCCTGAATGAGAGTTCAAGGTACCAGGTGGTTCCTTGTGAAGTGATAAGAATTATGGTATGTTACTAATTGTGGAATTGCCCAGTGTGTTATGTATTCATCTGTAGTACCCATGAAAGAATAACCTGAGAGTATGAGGTTCTAACCACCAATTGAGAAGGTAATTTGTTCCTTGTTAAAGTAAGACCTGCGGGTCCAGGGTTATTGACAGTGTGTAAGCATTTCTAAATCTTACTTGTCACAGAAATACTACAACAGTGTCCAATAAAGTAATGAGTATTTGGAGGTGCTTAATGAGGTAATAAGTTCTTGAAGTGTCTGATGACTTAATAAGTTAATTTCGGTTCTGTTTAGCCTGAGTGAATCTAAGATGCATCTTCTCCACTCACTGTATTAATAAATATTGAGTTAGTAATCTGAGTATCACCACTCTACTCCTTCTAAACATTGGTTCCCAGAAAATAATACTTACTCACGTGCCTATACATCTACCACACTACCCAAAACCCTTCCATGAGTTCTGTTATATAATGAAAAGTCTGGGTGGTGGCAGCTACCCCTTGTAAGTATAAAAAGTGTTATACAAAGAATAACATGGTTCCCCAGACTAACCCATGTATAAGAAAAACATAAAACAAAGTATACTTCAGAAAGGTAAGAACATTGAAACTGAGAATACAATCTATATGAAAGGAAATGAAAAGAAAGAGCCTTGACTTGGAAAACACAAGTAGAGAAGCATAAGAGTTACTTATATAAGAATATATAAGAATATAAGGTATATAGAGATAAAGAACATATCAGAATATGAGCAAGAATACATAAGAATAAGTATATATATGTAAAGAATTGAAGAAGGATAAGTATATAAAACAGGGTACTCATTGGAAGGAGTACTACACAGAACATATAAGTATATGAATAAATAGACTACTAACAGAAAAGAATAGCTGGATGGTAAATTATTGAAAAGAGAAAACTCGGCCCGTTACAGTCAGTGCTGACTACCCTTCCACTCCCTCAATTGTAGAAGGACCTTGCCAACATGGAATACCACACGCAGAAAATCAGTGAACGTGAAAGAATAATCTGCATGAAGGAGGCTGGGTTTTCACCCACTGAAATTGCATGAGAATTGGGTTTTTCTCGATCAACTGTATATTATTGGATTAAGCGATGGGAAGAGGAGGGAAGTTTAAAGGACCACCACAGGTTGCCTCGCAGAACAACACTTGCACAAGTTGAAGTCATCCGGAATTTCGGTGAGGCCAACCCCTTCAAGACTTCATTTTCAATAAGAGAGGATCTACAATTAAATATTTCCCCTTTAACAATCAGGCGAAGACTTCACGAAGGAGGCATTCACCATAGAACTCCCGCCACCAAGGAGAAGTTAAATGAGCGACATCGCGAGGGCAGGTTGCAGTTTGCTCGACGGTATGCTGAAGATGGCTTAGATTTCTGGGGAAGAATAATATTCACTGACCAAAGAACTTTCTCATCTACCTCTCACGGAAGGTTGCATTGCTGGAGGAGGAACAACACCCAATATGCTAGATAGCATATTTATGAGGAAGCAAGGAGTGGCCATGTGACTTGCAATGTTTGGGGATGGATATATTTGCACGGAGTTGGAGAGCTGACTGACATAGAAAGAAGATTCAAAGCTGAACAGTATTTAGAAATACTCGAAGAAGTTATGCTTCCCTCTGTGCGTGCATATGCTTTCCCGTTTCCCGAAAACATCATTTTCATGCACGAGAGGTGTCCTATCCATACCGCACGGATTGTAACGCGGTGGTTTGCAGAACAACGAAATGTGCAAGTTTTAGACTGGCCAAGTAAAGGCTGTGACATGAACACCTATAGAGAACGTCTTGGGCAATATTGTGAACGTGTGGGAGCCAGCTGAAGAGAGAACCAGGGTGCAGCTACAGGAGCATACGCACCGTGAGTGGGAGGACCTGAGGCGGACACGGCAACTGATTCACAACCACATCGCCTCCGTTCCCAAAAGGCTGCAGCAAGTAATCGAGAATGAAGGTGGCTGGACTAAATATTAATGTGTCAGAAATAATTTTCCTATGTAATCAAAGTCACATACTGAATGCATCTGAATATCTGTCAAATTATATAATAAATGTAAAGAAAACAATCTTCTTCTAATATCCCTACTTGTGCAGTATGTTGTAGGGTTTCGTGGTATAATGTTGTCTAGCACTCAGGATGGATGGAAACTCTAAGGTGGTTTTCTAATATAATATAAGTTATATGGTAGACAGTCTGGTACTGGAGGTGCCGTGTGGTGAGGAGCTGCTCAGTGGAGACGTTCGGTGAGTCGCGTGTTGAAGGAGGTAGATGTGCAGGAGCTTCGTTAGAGAAGATGTTGCCTGTTGCTGGTCTCCTGGTTGAATGAAAGTTGGACAGAGGAGGAGCTTGTTGGAGGAGGTGTTGCGTGTTCAGGAACCGAGAGCAGAATGAGAGAGCTGGTTGGTGAGGAAGCTCAGAGAAGGACAGCTGGTGGGTCGCCATGCTCGCTGGCGGTAGCAAGGACCGCCAGGCAGCGGCGGAGGAGGAGATGTTGCTTGTTCAGGAAGAATGGCCAGAATGAATCTCAATGGAGAGACAGAGCTTATATACCCAGTAGCGGTGAGTCAGTCGTGAGTCATGTAGGGAAAACCCGAGAAGTAACCAGTCTTTGGCTCCGTTGCTAGGATACTGCGGCATCTGGTGACGCCGCCGCCTGGGCCGCTAGTTTGGTTGCAAGGGAAGACGTCGCAGGTGGCCTACAGCTAAGCAGTTGTAGGCAGTTGTAGGGGAGACGTCCACTACAATGTATTCAGGATGATTTAAGTCAAACAAATCCTAGCATTATACTTATAATTATGATGAAAGAGTACAGTATCATATATGATAAATATATTGCACGTGAAATAATTACTATATCTACCACGTTAGTTTTTAGTTTAACAAATTTATTGACAAAGCTTGTAATACAGTTTGCCTATTCTGAGTAATTCAGTGAGGTTTTGACACCGAGGGTGGTCTCACTTCTCACTGCCACGCAGGACAGAGGTTCATACACAAAGAAATACAACATATTCATTAACAGCTATATATATATATATATATATATATATATATATATATATATATATATATATATATATATATATGTATATATATATATATATATAGGTCAGATTCATGTGGGTAATGTCACTGTTCACTGCCATGCAGGACAGAGGTTTGTACACAAAGAAATACAACATATTCATTAACAGCTATATATATATATATATATATATATATATATATATATATATATATATATATATATATATATATATATATATATAGAGGTCAGATTCATGTGGGTAATGTCACTGTTCACTGCCACGCAGGACAGAGGTTCATACACAAAGAAATACAACATATTCATTAACAGCTATATATATATATATATATATATATATATATATATATATATATATATATATATATATATATATATATATAATATATATATATATATATATATATATATATATATATATATATATATATATGCAAGTAAATCACTGTAGGTGCGCGTGATCTAGGTATATGCTGATAACCACCAGGAAAGAAGAAAACACGAAGTTCCCAAGCGCTTTCGTGTAATTCACATCTTCAGGGGTGAGTACAGACTAGTCTGTACTCACCCCTGAAGATGTGAATTACACGAAAGCGCTTGGGAACTTCGTGTTTTCTTCTTTCCTGGTGGTTATCAGCATATATATATATATATATATATATATATATATATATATATATATATATATATAGGTCAGATTCATGTGGGTATTGTCACTGTTCACTGCCATGCAGGACAGAGGTTCGTACACAAAGAAAGAAAGAAATACATCATATTCATTAGCAGTATATATAGGTCAGTGGTTCACATACATTGGACGTCATATTCTAATTGAAGACAAATCAGTGTCGGCTGGCAAATTTGGGATAAACAGCGAGAATGTCCTCAAGCACTCCCTGATTCAATGTAGTAATTACAAAGGTCATCCACGGAAAAAATCAGAGAGGGAGACGGAGACAAAGAAACAACTGTATAACGACACAATTCCTTCAATATGTAATGGTCAGATCACAGCTGTTCGATCCGGCTCTTGAAGGCACCTAATCTAAACTATCCTAACCTAACCTAACATCAGCGTTATATATATATTTATTGTGCATTTATATAAAATAAACGAATAAATAAATAAATAAGATAAAAATTTATAATACACCATACACATTTTTGGAAAAAAATATTTTTTTTAAAGACACCAGACTAAACGTGACGTAATCGACACAAGTCAGAAACAAGGATTTAGGGGGGGGGGGGGGGGGCAAAGAGTCACTCAACGAAAGAAATGCCATTTGCTGCTTACAATATTCATAGTCTTGGAATGACAATGGTATTGCTAGATAATGGCTTGTAAAAGTATTAGGCATATGCTACAGCACTAATTCACACCATCAGACGGATGGTTCGTAAGGTTAATTACCATCACCTTCAATTGAATAACGTCATTATTAAATTGAGACACAGACTGACACACACACACACACACACTCCACATGCGCACATACACGCACTCCACATGCGCACACGCACACACAGGGAAGTAAAACAGCAGTTTGTGTTGCAAGAAATCAGCGTCTTTAGAAAGAAGTTTTGTTTAGCATCTGTGAGATACAACTGGATTAATTACCCGAAAGGGATTAAACATTTGAAGACAATATTAGTATAAATTAATGATAAACAGACAACCTCAAAACAGCCTGCACAGCTGTGCCCGATGCATGATGTTCTTTAACATACTTACCGATTTTTACTTATGTTTATTTATCTAAATATAAATTCATATAGGTTGGCTCATTGCTCTATCCATTTTAAAATCAAATCAACAATATATACTAGCAGAAAGGTATAATATAATGCGAAACAACAAAGTCCAACCATTAATTAAGCAACGGGAAACTAAGTAACCAATCACAGATCACGTTTACATTCATTCATAATTTTTACTACGTTGTATAGTAAACAAACGACCTTGAGTTGCCAGCTGTCTCCAGCAGTGTTCGAAGAATCTTGAACGTGACTGTACATACCATTACTCAAATTCATGTTGACAGATTCGGTATGTTTAATGAGACTGGATTCTATAATGTTCCTACTGACAATTGAATTATAAGGTAATATTTATGAGGCATTATCCCAATCAATGCAATGCTTATTATCTCTCATATGAATGAACAGAGCATTGGATTCCTGGCCTGTCCTAACACTACATTTATGCTGTTTAAGTCTGGTGTTTTTTGTGGTTATCAGCATATACTTGGATCACGCGCACCTACAGTGATTTACTTTATATATATATATATATATATATATATATATATATATATATATATATATATATATATATATATATATATATATATATATAATCAACAACCTCACCCCGCCAGGACCCCAACCCACGATCTTATGTGTGAACCAGCGGTTAGCGTTCCCCGGTCATAGTCATAGGCTAGTGGGCCGTGGGTTCGAATCCTGGCGGGTTGAGGTGTTGATTGTATGTAGAAGTCCGCGTGCTTTATTGGGCTAATGAAATATATATGGATCCTCGTGTTTCGAAGCAGGATTTGGTAAAACGTTACTCTGACCACCTAAGTGGTACGGGTGGTCCCCATTAGAGGTTCACGGCGCCATAAGCTCGTTGAACAGGCTTTGTGTGAAATATAACAAAGTCTAGGACTGCTTTTAGTATCCTGGTGGTCCAGCGGTTAGCGTTCCCCTGTCATAGTCATAGGCTAGTGGGCCGTGGGTTCGAATCCTGGCGGGTTGAGGTGTTGATTGTATGTAGAAGTCCGCGTGCTTTATTGGGCTAATGAAATATATATATATATATATAATGCAAGTAAATCACTGTAGGTGCGCGTGATCTAGGTATATGCTGATAACCACCAGGAAAGAAGAAAACACGAAGTTCCCAAGCACTTTCGTGTAATTCACATCTTCAAGGGTGAGTACAGACTAGAGAGAGTAATGCAAAACAAGATGAATATATACAGAGGAGGGTGAGACCAGGTCCACAATGGTCAGGTAATTAGGTAATGACCCTACTAATCTTTAAATGGCACACAACGGTTGGTGGTTGGGTCAGATGGGGCAGCGACCCGCCCTCTCACCTGATCACAAATCTTCTTAATTACAAAGTTGTCCAGCTTGTACATGCCGTTGTGGACCTGGTCTCACCCTCCTCTGTATATATTCATCTTGTTTTGCATTACTCTCTCTAGTCTGTACTCACCCTTGAAGATGTGAATTACACGAAAGCGCTTGGGAACTTCGTGTTTTCTTCTTTCCTGGTGGTTATCAGCATATATAATATATATATATATATATTATATATAATATATATATATCTATAGATATATAATAACATACATCACAGGGAAAAGGGAAACAATGGAGCTCCATTGTTTCCCTTTTCCCTGCGTGATTTTATCAAGATTTATCTTATCCACGTTTTCATTGTGGATCTACATGAAGTATATATTTATATATATTATATATATATATATATATATATATATATATACGTATATATATATATATATATATATATAGATATATATATATATATATATAGTATATATATATATATATATATATATATATATATATATATATATATATATATATATGTATTATATATATATATATATATATATATATATATATATATATATATATATATAAACTTGATAATACACTTGAACTTGATTATAGATGTAAGCTTAATGCTACAACTGAACTTAATTATATATGTAAACATGATAATACAATTGCATTTTGTAACAACCCCGGCTCGCCGCAGTGTTAGTAGATCTCCAGGTGACCCAGTTGCAACCGCTGTGTTATATCATTGTTATTATTCCTCACTGAGACAAATCTGGCAGACACTGGCTTGGGGGACTTCAGAATCACCTTCTGACCGTCTACCCCTGGACCAGTGAAACTACCGAAGAGGCTGTACTCGGCGAATCCTGCAGGAGGATCTACTACTGGTGATGTGCTCACGCTTACCTCAATGTCCTTCATGAACTTGTCAGCGCCGTTTTTTTCCTGGGCGAAGATGACCACATGGCTGATCGATACGTTCTCTCCAAAATCTAAGAGAATCCAATTATTTTGTGAGCCTTCACCGCTAATATAATTATCGAACATTTTGAACCCATAGAGCCCGTCAACAAGATTTTCCTTCTTCTTTTTACCAAATTTGATGATATCTTCGTGTGGGTTACCAACTGTGATGTCCGCATTAGTAGCGTAGTTCCTGCGTTGCTGAGTGTAACACTGGAGGTCGTCGCCAATATTGGTCTCCTTGTAGTTTGAATTAACGATTAAGCTTTTGAAGAGGCAGCTCTCGGTGGCTGGGTCAGAGCACCACAGTCTACACGACTCTATCCCCAAGCAGATTTGAGGACAGTAGAGGTGATGGTTGGACCCTGTGTGTACAGTGACATTATCCATAACGGGATACAAAGACAACTTGGCTTTCGACACACGGACTCCTCGCCACATTTGTAGCTCTCTGCAGTTCATACATGATGCTGGCAGCAGGAGGAAAGAGACTCCTGCCATCACCCCCACCCAACACACCAATACCTGTGAATCACAGGTATGTGATGATGGTGACATAGCCAGATGACACAAAGTGAGATGACAGCAGTGAATTCTAAGAGTGTCTTTTTGAGGAACAGCGTCTAGACAGCAAGTCACAGCGATGGTACAGGAACAGTGTCCAGACAGCAAGAAGTCACAGCGATGGTACAGGAACAGTGTCCAGACAGCAAGAAGTCACAGCGATGGTACAGAAACAGTGTCAAGACAGGAAGTCACATCAATGGTACAGGAACAGTGTCCAGACAGCAATCACAGCGGTGGTACAGGGACAGCGTCCAGACAGCAAGTCAAAGCGACGGTACAGGGACAACGTCTAGACAGCAAGTCACAGCGATGGTACAGGAACAGTGTCCAGACAGCAAGTCACAGCAATGGTACAGGAACAGTGTCCAGACAGCAAATTGCAGCGATAGTACCGTCCGTGAACAGCGTAGGCAGCCAATGAGCTGACACGCGCGCTTACCCTGTGCCAGTCAATGTTCGATCATTTGTTGTTTTTACGACTCGCGAGCCAAGTTTGTCGTCGTGCGCATTATAGTTTTAAGACATAGTTTTACAGTGAAGTGGATAATGACTGGTGTTGTGTGGATGGTGAATGGTGCTGTGTGGTTAATGAATGGTGCTGTGCGTATGATGACACTGCTTGTGCATTACTTCTATGTATTTTAAAAATTTTCAATTATAAAATCATCAGACAATGTACACAGGTAAGCGAATAAACAGTAACAAAGTGTATAGCCTCGCTTGTGATATATATACATAACAGGAGTGGTGCACCAATAATACTAAATAAATCTTTCTAACGGAATATAGTTAAGCTCGACCTTTTATCTCGACTTTGACTCATTTAAATCGACCTCTCGTAAGTTCATATCGTTTTCGTGTAAAAATCAGATATGTTAATAGTTTATGATAATTGTGCGCCCGAACCAGCAACTTGAGGACATATGTGAAGAGAAATGTTTTCCTGGTCAATTTTTTTGCCTTCTTTGCATGAGGTAAGAAAAACATTTATCTTCAATAGATAAATTTCCTTAGGTTCTTGCGCGCAACATTTAAATAACTCATCGTTCAGCATTTAGGCTTCAGTTTTATAAAAAAAAACAAATCTTCCAGTCGTGTTACAGGATTTTAAAAACAAGAGCAAAATAGACGACAAAAACTTAGCTTTGATCTTCTTATTAGTATTTGATGCTTTATATGGCCCTTTATATTACGCCTCGGAGATTTGTTTATAACGCTGTTGTTTTATCACTGTTTACTGTCGCATTTATACACACCGTCAGACAACAGACTGTAACGTGAAACAGGCAATCTTTCTGCATGTGAACCACCATGTACGTAAAGCATATGTACGCGAAACATCATGTATGACTATGTGAACTTTCATGTACTGTATGTGTTTAAATAATGAAAAAATAAATATCAATGAATTGGCAATGCAACTACAACCATGGCTGCTACAAGATTCTCACATCAAATTTCAAGAATACATGTTCCACATTTAATCTTGAGTGCTTTATAAGAAATTAATTATCTCTACAATATTAGCATTATACAATAAATTTGACTTAAGTTAGAGGGCATACATCAGTTAGCACTTAGATACTTCATTTTTCCAATCATTCATTTCATATATAATTCGTGTTACAATTGCCATTATTGTGAATGTAATTGATTTTTATATATTTAACACTTCATTATCATCACCAAATATTTATTTACCTCCCAAAACCTTTAAAATCATTTATAAAAAAGGTATTAATTCTTTCACAATTCTATTGCCACTGATACTAGTTTGTAATTTTTTTCATGGATATTTATTCATAATGATGATTTGGGTTCATATGCTTTACGTGCCTGCAATTACATTCAGACTAAACACTTCAGTCATTAATGTCACGCAGTTATTGTGTAGTAGTATACAAAATTACATATATTTACTTTTTACTTTTATCCTATTCGCCACTGAACGGTTCATTAGCCGTTTGTGCCACGTCTCTGTTACGCACTGTTGGCAAGCACTGGGCATGCACTGGCGACTGAATGTATCTGAATCTGCTCCAGTGCTTGTCAAGTCTGGTCTTGAAAGAGTTCACACTCGGTGCCGTCACAACACTCTCTGGCAGATTGTTCCAAGAGTTCACAGCTCTCATTTTGAAAAAGTTACCCCTCACAGGTTTCTGGACTTGTGGCTTCTTCAACCTTGAGCTGTGACCCCATGTGGGGCAGCCGTCCGCCAACTCCAGGTAAGGGTACTCGACTGAATAGTGCCCTTTGAGATGTTTATACACCTCAATTAGGTCCTCCCTTGCCCGTCTGTAGTATAAGCTAGGCAATTTCAGGCACTCCAATCTCTCAGGGTAGCTGAGGTGCCGAAGTGCAGGCACCAGTCTGGTGGTCCTCCTTTGAACATTTTCAATCGGCTGACAGTCCCTAGCATATCTCGAGGACCAGACGGGGTGATAGTACACCAGGCGGTGAAGCACCACACTTTTGAAGATCGTTATCTGAACGACCTTCTTGTAAGACCTAATAATTTAGTTGCCTGATAGGTCCCCACACACTTACTTGCTTAAGGCTGTCCGTCGTACCCAACAACGACTCTGCTGCATTATGATGATGAGTCGTGAACTAGGGATGTTGTCGGCGGAGCCACTGGGTGTGGCTGTGGAGTCCAGTCCTTGATCCGCAGACTCTACTGCATCACACATTGTGCAGGACAGCTCCGGGTTGGGTAGGTGGTCTCTGGAAGTGCGATTATGTCTCATTTCCCTACTTGCACATCTGGACCTATTACGCTCGTTCTCGAGGTGTTTGATGCCTTGGATACAGGTAGAGCGCCATAGACTACGGTTGGATGCCATAGTTTCAAGATCCGTTGGAGGAATGTTACATTTTTTGAGCGTCATTCTGAGCTGGTCTTTGTACCTTTTGCATTGTCCTCCAGGGTTGCGGCTTGCATGGGCAGCTGCCCGTAGAGGATCTGGCGTGGGAGTCGGTGCTCTGGCATGCGGATGACGTGTCCCGTCCATTGCAACTGTCGCTTCTCCAGAAATGCCTCTATGCTGATGGTGTTGGCGCGCAGGAGGATGTCAGTATGAGGGACTTTGCCCTGCCAGGTCAGACCAAGAATGCGCTGCAAACAACGGATATGGAAGGCCTCGAGAGATCTGATGTGCCTCTCGTACGTAATCCACGCGCGCACACACACACACACTGATAACTAAAATATGCGAAGATGCAATGTCGTGACTGATAAGTGAGTCTATTATGCAGTGTCTGCCCTCTAACTTGCGTCAAATTATATTGTATAAGGCTCACAGTGTAAAAACAATTAATTCCTTCATGAAACACTTAAGATTAAGTGTGGAACATGTATCCTTGAATTTTGATGCTAGAACCTTTTTGCAACCCTGGTTGTAGTTGCATTGCCAATTCATTAATAAAAGTTTTCATTATTTAAGTAAATAAACGAACATTTGGAACTTGTCATGATCTTAAATAACAATGAATAGTTTATTATTATAAAAATGTCACATTTGAATTGTTTAATAATTATCTTGACAGCAGTACAGCCAAAAATCGATCCACCAATCACAATGCTCATTACATACATGAGTACAGCCTTACTTCACCAAGTATTGCCAGGTAAAATTTCGAGTACGAGAGCTAGGGTGGGGTCGATACACCTTTGGCTAACTCACACGTGATATAGCCATACCTCATGTCATATTAGTTTTATTGTTCCTCAGGGATTAGTCATGACATATCGACATGTTTTAAGTGAAAAGTTATAATGTCGCTACAGACCATTTTTGGAACAAGGGCTTATTGTAAACGTTGACGTACAGTCGCCTGCACTTATACCTGGTACATTAGCTGGCGTATTTTATTAATTGTGGCAACTCCTTTGTCTGGCTACTAGAGAGAGGTTACTTTGGGCTATTACAGGGGTTTTAATACGATGTAAACAAACACAGAGATGCCACATCTAACAAAACATGCCAACCATTGTACCAGGTATAAGTGCAGGGGACAGTACATAACACAAACACGCACAAGCCACTCGGGTGGTTGGGAGAGAGAAAATGAGAGAGGCTGCAACGAAACACATGGAGAGGAGAAATAAAGAAGAGAAGAAGAATGCTAAAGAGAATGAGGGATAACGTGAAATAATCAGTCAGTAGAATGATAAAACTCGAACCAATGTGAGAGAGAAATATACAGTATGAGTGTGAAAAACGCGAGGAAAATGTCAGCATGCAGTGTTTGTAAGCTCCTTTGGTCGAGGTCCTTGCTTCAGAATTTTCAGTTTTTCCAAAAAAATTCTCCCAAATGGTTTTCTCGAGTTTATTCATCTTTCACACTGGAACAATAACAACAAAAATTCCAGTAATTTTTTTCTCACCGTGTACACTGTACATAGCCTAGATCCTTCCCCGACGCCCCCCCCCCCCCTCCCCAAGAAATTCGAATCGCCAATCCTTTGAATGAGGGCGGAGAATTTGTGAATTTGCCACAGAATCACCGGACGTTTGAGGTAACATAAAAATATTTTAGTAGGTAAACAAACCTATAGTCATTTGTCCTCAGATAAGTCGTGGGTCTCTTACAGGCCAGCCAGAGCTCCCTACTCAAGAACAAGTTTCTACTCAGACGCGGGTGAACTCTTATAACGTATAGTTAAGACAATTGTGCATTGGCTCCTCAAATCGTATTCGTATATTCTAATTCCTTCAGTGAAAATCGAGTCGTCATTCAAATGAGTGAGAAGTGATAGATTGACGGATTGTGTCTTCCTGAAGAAATTGAGATATATTTCCTGGGTGGAAGTGTAGACGCACTGGCATATTTTTCCTATAAATGAATATATATATATATATATATATATATATATATATATATATATATATATATATATATATATATATATATATATATATATATATATATATATTTCATGTAGATCCACAATGAAAACGTGGATAAGATAAACCTTGATAAAATCACACAGGGAAAAGGGAAACAATGGAGCACCTTAGTTTTCGTCTTTATTCATATATATATATATATATATATATATATATATATATATATATATATATATATATATATATATATATGTAAATATAATTGAAATAAATAAATTGTATCATAAATAACAATACGAGGTCTTGGTTAGGCAGCAGAAGACAATAGCTACTCACCGTTGAGGACAAATGACTCTACTCTTCCGTTTACAATCCTCGTACAGTACACTATTATGCTACCGAGGCGATGATCTAGTAACACCACCCACAACTTCTAACTCAGAGAAAAAGATGCACAGGCAGACGTATAGCCAGATATACAGACAGATGACAGAAAAAGACTAACACTATCTCTGCAGAAATATGTCAGACAAAAGACAACTGATGTAAACACACGTGACAGGTTGTTTGGTTGAGCTCCTTCACACAAGCTCACTACGTGACTTGTCTCAAAGGTGCTAGCTGGACAAAAACAAACGTGAATGTCGAGGTGTTTTCATATCAAGAGTTGATTATTTCCTTCAACACACTTCACAGCCACACCACCCTCCAACACACTTCACAGCCACACCACCCTCTAACACACTTCACAGTCACATCTCCCTTCAACACACTTCACAGCCACACCACCCTTCAACACACTTCACAGCCACACTACCTCCAACACACTTCACAGCCACACCACCCTCCAACACACTTCACAGCCATACCACCCTCCAACACACTTCACAGCCACACCACCCTCCAACACACTTCACAGCCACACCACCCTCCAACAATCTCCTCGTAAGTGCGGTCACGCCATCGTCAACACTGAGGGCTGGCTGTTCCATTTTCTTATCAGGCGGGTGATGCATGACCTTCCCGACCAGGATATAAGACTCCTATTTGAAGCTATATTTTCCCAAGATAATTCAAGAACATAAATAAGTTCAGTTTATCTACCACGTAGGAGGAGGTCTTCTAGTGTTTTACATATACTGTATATAGTGTATTATATCTAGAGAGTGAGAAAGAGAGAGATAGAGAAAGTGAGAGAGCAGGCAATGAAAAATAATGAGTGAAAGCGATTGTAATGCACCGGGCACGTAGGTTATAAGTACACATTACCATCCAGCCCTCCCTCTCTCTCTGTTTTAACTATTCTAAAGTAAATCCATATAAA